>CM021107.1:456565375-456717850 GCA_007115665.2 Sequoiadendron giganteum
CTCAACCCCCCCTCTCTCTCTCAACCCTATACCCTCTACCCTTTAATCGTAAACCGTAAACCGTAATCCCTAAAACCTAAACCCTGAACCCTAAACCCTCTACCATTAACCCTTAATCTGTCCACCCTCTACCCTAAAACCATCAACCCTCTCTCTCTCTACCCTCAACCCTCAACCCTCAACCCTCAACCCTTAAACCCTAAAACCCTTAAACCATCAACCCACCCTCAACCCTCTACCCTTAAACCATAAACTGTAATCCCTAAAAACTAAATACTAAACCATCTACCCTTAACCCTTAATCCCTTAAACATCTACCCTTAACCCTTACTCCCTAAAACCTAAACCCTAAACCCTAAACTTCTACTCCTCTAACTCCTCTACCCTCAACCCTGAAACCTAAAACCCTAAAACTCTAAAAACCTAACCCTCTACCTCTACCCTCCCTTCTACCTCACTCCTACCTTAACTCCTTTAACCCTTAAACCTCTACCCTTAAATTTAAAACCCTATAATTCAGATACCTTAAACCTAAAACCCTCTAAATTTCAACCCTACACCATCTACCCTTAAACCATAAACTTTAATACCTAAACCCTAAACCCTCTACCCTTAACCCTTAATCCCTAAACCCTCAAGCCTCAAGCCTCAAGCCTTGAACCCTAAAACCCTCAACCCTCAACCCTCTACTCTCTACCCTTAACCCTTAAACCCTCTACCCTTAAACTGTAAACCCTAAACCCTCAAGCCTCAAGCCTCAAGCCTTAAACCCTAAAACCCTCAACCCTCAACCCTCAACCCTCAACCCTCTACCCTCTACCCTTAACCCTTAAACCCTCTACCCTTAAACTGTAAACCCTAAACCCTTAAATCCTCAACCCTTAAACCGCAAACCTTCAACCCTTAAACCGTAATCTCTCAACCCTTAACCCTAAAACCTCAAATCTCTACCCTAATCCCTTAAACCTCAACCCTTAATCACTCAAACCTTAAACCCTCAACTCTCTACCCTCTACCCTCAACCCTTAAACCCTAAACCCTAAAACCTAAACCCTCTACCCTTAAACCCTAAACCCTTAAACCCTTAAACCCTCTACCCTCTACCCATAACCCTCTATCCTCTAACCTCGACCCTTGACCCTTGACTCTCTCTCACTCCCTCTCTCTCTCTCCATCTCTCTCTCTCCAGTCTCTCCCTCCTACCCCTTCTCCCACTCTCAAGTCTCTCTCACTCACTCACTCCCTCTATTTCTCTCCCCTCTACCCTTAACCCTTAACCCTTAACCCTTAAACCCTCTACCCTCTACCCTAAACCCTCTCCCCCTCTCTTACCCAAACTATAAACTATAGGTCTCCTGAACCCTATGTCTTCAATACTAACTCCCTAACTCAAACATTGACCCTCAACCCTCATCTATCTCTATCCCTCCCTCCTCTTCTCTCCTTCTCTCTATCTCACTTATCCATCTCTCCTCCATCCATCTCACCCCATCCCTAATCCCCTCTAACCCTTAAACCCTAAACACTCAACCTCTAAAACCCTAAACCCCTTCAACCCTCAACTTTAAAACCAACCCCTAAACCCTCTACCCTCAAACCTAATCCCTCAACCCTATACCCTCAACCCTTAAACACTCAACACTCAACACTCAACCCTAAACCCTCAACTCTCTTTCTCTCTCTCTCTCTCACTCCCTCTCACTCTCTCTCAAGTCTCTCCCTCCTACCTGAGAGAAGGGGGGAGAGAGAGGGAGAGAGATAGAGAGAGGGAGGGGGAGAGAGGGGGATTGGGAGATAGAGGGATGGGAAAGAGACAAAGGGAGAGATCAAGGGAGTGAGAGAGAGAGAGGGAGTGGGAGAGAGATAGAGGGAGTCAGTGAGAGAGAGTGAGAGAGAGACCTAAGAGAGAGAGGGGTAGGAGGGAGAGACTTGTGAGAGAGAGGGAGGGAGAGGGGGTGGGAGGGAGATACCTAAGAGAGAGGGAGATGGAGAGAGGGTGGGATGGAGAACCTAAGAGAGAGGGAGAGAGAGAGAGAGGGAGTGGGAGAGAGAGAGAGGGAGTCAAGCTGAGAGAGAGAGTCAAGAGAGACCCAAGAGATAGAGAGAGAGTGTAGGGAGGGAGAGACTCTGTGAGAGAGAGGGAGGAGAGGACCTAAGAGAGCTAGAGATGGAGAGGGTGGTGGGATGGAGAACCCAAGAGAGAGGAGAGAGAGAGAGGGAGGGGATGGGAGGGAGATACCTAAGAGAGGGAGAGAGACAAAGATAGAGACAGAGACGAAGACAAATATGGAGTGGGAGAGAGAGAGATAAAGAGAGAGAGAGGGGGGGTATGAGGGAGAGAATTAAGAGAGGGAGGGAGGGAGAGGGGGTGGGAGGGAGACACCTAAGAGAGAGGGAGAGGGAGAGAGGTGGGAGGGAGAGACCTGAGAGAGAGGGGGTGGAAGGGAGATACTTGAGAGAGTAGGAGAGAGAGGGAGTGGGAGATAGAAGGATGGGAGAGATACAAGGAGTGAGAGAGATACCTGGAGAGAGGAGAGGGGTGGAAGGAGAGGAGTGCCCAAGACAGCGGATGGGGAGAGAGATAGAGAGAGTTACCTAGGCAGGTTGCCAGAGAGAGAGAGGGGGTGGGAGGGAGAGACTTGAGAGAGAGGGAGAGAGATGGAGTAGGAGAGAGTGGGATAGATTGGGAGGGACATAGAGAGAGATGGGTAGAGGGAGCGAGAGAGAGGTCATGGGAGACAGATGAGGGACCCAGACAGGATAAAGAGAAACAGAGAGGAGGAGGTGGGCAGGGAGGAGAGACTTGAGGGAGAGAGGAATCCTAGAGAGAGAGGGAGAGGTGGTGAGATACTAAGGAGAGGAGAGGGAGAGAGAGAGGGAGGGAGAGAGAGGGAGGAGTGGGAGAGAGATGAGGGATGACTATGAGAGGAGAGGACCGAGAGAGAGAGAGAGGGACCCGAGAGAGAGGAGAGGGTGGTGGAAGGAGATATCCAAGAGAGAGGAGAGGAGGAGGGAGAGAGAGGAGGAGTGAGAGAGGAGGGAGTGGGAGAGAGATAGAGGGAGTGACTATGAGAGGGAGAGGGGGGTAGGATGGGGATACTTGAAAAAGAGAGAGAGGGAGAGGGAGAGGGAGTAGGAGGGAGATACTTGAGAGAGAGAGAGGGAGAGGGGGTGGGAAAGAGATACTTGAGAGAGAGGGAGAGTGGGGGAGAGGGAGATGGGTTGGGAGAGAGTGAGAGAGGGGGGGAAGGGAGATATTTGAGAGAGGGAGAGATAGTGGGACATAGATAGAGGGAGTGAGAGAGATGGAGTGTGAGTGTGAGAGAGACCTGAGAGAGATAATTCAGAGGGATAGAGAGTTATCTAGTTAGGAAAATGAGGCAGAGAGCATATGAAAGGTAAAACCTCAACTATCCATCTACGATCATAAATCTTGCAATCTCAACATTATCAAAGTGGTCGACCAAAGAGAGGGGAAAGTTACATTTTATTCAAGGCAGGTCATTTGGCGAGCGAGATAAATTTGGGCTCACCAAATGACACATCCCATTTGGTGCATGCCAAATTTTTCACTTTCCAAATGTGACGTGCCATTTAGCAAGCGCCAAAGACCTAATTTGGATGAGTTAATTGACAAGATTTGCAAAATTTCCTCATATTTTCGTCTGTGCTCCCTGTCACGTTTGCACATCTTTCAATGCAAGTTTAATTTTTTTTTTTATAGCATTAACCTCTCTCTTAGCTATCTAAATATATAATTTTTTCATTTTCATTCACTTGAAGTTTTGATCCATAGCTTCTATTGTAAATGCCTCAGTTTTTGGTCAAAAACCAACATGTTCTAGTTTTAGGATAGATTTTTATTCGTTCATCGAAATGTGAAACAAATCACATTTTTTGAAACTAGACTCCATTCTATACATGATGAAAAAAAATCAATTTTTGATTAGTTTTCAAAAAAATTAGGGGGGAGCACATTCAAATTTCAGGTTTTTAGGATGTGTCCAATTTAAAAATTCATAAAATATTATATATTCATTAAAAAAATTATCAAAAAGAATGAGGATAAAATACATGGTGCTAGCTAATTTCTCACCATTCATATTTTTGAAATTCTCAAAAAAAGTTAATCAGAAATGGGGGAGCCCTCAGGCGTTATGGTGTTTTTTTTTAAAAAGACCTATTTTGGGCACCCCCTTTTTGATACCCTTAATATTCATTAACTTCAAAAATAATTAGTAGTTTAGAAACTAGACTCAGAGCACTTCAACTTTTGTTCTTGCTGCATCTTGAAATTTTGAGCGTAACTATCTTCATTTTCTCGTGCAAATGAGATTTTGCTGATTTAAAAAAAAAAGTGGCATCTTAAGAGCCAAAATTGTGTCGCAGATCCATGCACTTACCCATATATGTGATTTTTATTTTCTTAAGAGGTTGTTCAAGATAATGATAATGGAGTATTTTCATAATTTGAAAAATCTTACTAAAGGGAAAGTAACAAACCTTAAGGAGGGCATGGTAATGATTACTTATGTTAAACCTCATAAAAATCATCACCTTTCGATTCTCAGGGGTGTCTTTTTCCTCCGTGTATTATTCAATCTATATGTGTAGTTTGATTATATGGTAAGCTCCCCTTTTAATGTGCCAAGTTTTAAAACCTCTCTAATGGGTTTTGAATTGCCTATTATCTCTATTCTTTATCATTTTAATTCTTTACCCAGTTTCACAACTAATGGTGAGCACATTAGAATACTTTTACATATGCATGAAAGTAGATTTAGTTTTGACATCGATTAAAGTAATTTTCCGGTGATCTCTATTATGGGTTGTAATGGTCCAGGTGAAGAATTCTTATTGCTAGGAAGGAATTGTCTAGTTGATGAAGGTTTAATGGGGGAGCCTCAAAAAATTTCAAAGCCTATTACTTGTGAGATTCTTCAATAGAACAAGGAGTTATGAGGGCTATTTGAGAAGGTGGGATTTACCTCCTTTTTTCAAGCTATGCAAGGCTATAATGATTCCCCAATGACTAAGTTCACTAATTCGTGGAGTAATGGTGATGCCACGATTGGTGGCCTTCATTTTACTATTTAGCCTAAGATGATAATGTTGGCTATGGGGCTGAAGTATGAAGGAAAGAAGGTGGTGAAAAGGAGCTCGATAAACTACCAGACTTTCATTGATAAATTATTTGAAGGAAATGAGAGGCCGAGAAGATTTCAAAATGGGTATGCTAGATTAAAACTCTCTCCTTATTCTTTGGTTATCTTACATATGATGAGGTACTTTACTCTTGAAGGGCGATATATGATGATTCATGGGTATCAATTTCCCATTTTGAACCTTGTAAGGCATAATGATAAGATAAATCTTCCTTTTTTCTATTTTCTTCTCTCCAACAAAATATTGAGCATGATGCCAACCCCCCTTTGCATTAGGGTTTGATTAGAGCTCTTTACAAGTTTGATTTGGACACCACCCCTCAAAGACATTTGTTAGTTAATCTTCTTGAAAACACCCCTCCTCGACTACCTATGTTAAGCTTGAGCTTATGGGAAGCCAACCCCACTCCCCTAGAAAAAATCCTAAGATGACAAAAAATAAAAATAATCCATTAGCCACTCTCGACCCTTTTACTAATGATCTTTTGAAAATCACCCTATAAAAATGCAATATTTCCCCTATCTTTTTTAGGTAATCTAAACATAAAAAGGGGGAATTTAAGGAGTTAATAATAAAGGCCCCACTATCACAATTTTTGAGGATCAGGAGATTAGCCCAAATAGTGGAGACCCCTTAAGTGGTTCTGCTCTTTCAAGTGGTCGAAGGTTTGTTCGACTCGCAAAGGCTGCCTCTAAGGATAAGGAAACAAATAAAAAAGGAAAGAAGGCTTTTAATGATTAGGATATGGAAACCTCCAAGGAAGAATTCATTCCTAATATTTTGGCGAGGATGAAGAATTTGAGGAAGAAGAGGTTAGTGAGCCTAAAATGGAGGAGGAAGAGTATTAGGATGAGGAATATAATTTGGATAGAGAGGGACTATAGCTCTTATTTTCAAAAAAAATATTCCAATATAATTCCTTATAATTCAAGTAGGTAGTATTTCCAATTAATTCAAGTAGGTAGTAGCTCCTATCTCCCACTCCCTCTCTCTCAACTATCTCCCTCCCAAACCCCTCTCTCTCTCAGGTCTCTCCCTCAAGCACCCTACCTACATAACTAGATAACTCTCTCTCTCTCTCTATCCCTCCCACACTCTCTCTCTCACTCCCTCTCACTCCCTCTCTCCCCTTCCATCCTCTTCTCTCCTCTTTATCTCACGTCTCCCTCCATCCCTCCCTCTCTACCCTAATCCCTCAACCCTTAAACCCTTGAACCCTCAACCCTTAAACCTGAATCCCTCAACCCTTTACCCTCTTGATCCAATACCTAATACCCAATACCCAATACCTTCAAACCTAATCCATCAACCCTTAAACCCTTAAACCCGCTACCCTAAATCCTCAACACTCAACCCGTAATATCTAAACCCTTGACCCCTCAACCCTAATCCCTCAACCATCAACCCTTAAACCCTAAACCCTCAACCCTTATACCCTCTACCTTATAAATTAGACCCTCAACCCTAATCCCTCAACCATATACCTGCAACCCTCTACCCTCAAACCTCAAACCCTAAACCCTTAAACCCTCTTCCCTCTAACCTCTAACCTCAACCCAATACCCTCTACCCTCTACCCTCAACCCTAATCCAACAACCTTATACCCTCAACCTAATACCCTAAACCCTCAACCCTATAGGTCCTCAACCTTATACCCTCAATTTTCAACCCTCTACCATATACATTGGATCCTCAACCCTCATATCTCTTTGTCCTCCCCTCCTCTTCTCTCTTTCTCTCTATCTCACTTCTCCCTCCATCTCTATCTTGATCCCTCAACCTTATACCCTCAACTCTTAAATCCTTAAATCCTCAACTCTAAACCATCAACCCTCTACCCTCAACCCAATACCCTAAACCCTCAACCCTAATCCCTCAAACCTATGCCCTCAACCCTTAAACCCTTAAAATATTTACCATAAACCCTCAACCCTCAACCCTTAATCCCTCAACCCTAATCCCTCAATCTTCAACACTTAAATCCTAAAACCTCAATCCTCAACCCTAATCCATCAACCCTCAACCCTTAAACCCTAAACCCTCAACCCCTATACATTGGACCTTCAACCCTCATCCCTCATCCCTCATCCCTCAACTGTATACCCTCTACCCTATGCACTGGATCCTCAACCCTCATCTATCTTTATCCTTCCCTCCTCTTCTCCCCATAACTCTATCTCACTTCTCCCTCCATCTATCCCTCCCTCTCTACCCTAATCCCTCAACCCTTAAACCATAAAAACCTCAACCCTAAACCCTCAACCTTCAACCCTTAAACCATAAACCCTTAAACCCTCTACCCTCTACCCTCAACCTAGTACCCTAAACCCTCAACCCTAATCCCTCAACCCTTAAAATCTCTACCCTCAACCCTCAACCCTTAATTCCTCAACCCTAATCCCTCAACCGTAATCCCTCAACACTTAAACCTTAAAATCTAAACCATTAATCCCTCAACCTTCAATCCCTAAACCCTTAACCATCAACCATTAATCCCTCAAACCTAATCCCTCAAATATTAAACCCTATTCCCTCAATCCTAAACCCTTAAACCCTCAACTCTCTACCCTATAAATTAAACCCTAACCCTAAATTCTTAACTCTCCACACTATACATTGGATCTTTAACCATAATCCCTCTCTCTCTCTCTCTCTCTCTCTCTCTCTCTCTCTCTCTCTCTCTCTCTCTCTCTCTCTCTCTCTTCCCTCCCATTCCCTCTCCATCACTCCCTCTCTCTCCCACTCCCTCTCTCTTGCACTCCCTATCTCTCAAGGTCTCTCCCTCACACCCCTCTCTCTTATGTCTCTAGAACCCTACCTAGGTAACTCTCTCTCTCCCTATCTCTCAAGTCTCTCCCTCTCACCCCCTCACACTCTCAAGTATCTCCCTCTTTCACCCTACCTATAACTCTCTCTCTTTCTCTCCCCTTATCTCTCTCCCTCTCTCTCAGGTCTCTCTTTCCCACCCCTCTCTCTCTCTACTCTCTCTCTCTCCCTATATCCCTCCCACCCTACCTAGCTAAGTCCATCTAAAGTGATAGACACACAAAAGAAGAAATAAACAAGAGGAAAGAAAAATAAAGAACTATAAAGAAAAAGAAAGGAAAAAGAGAAAAGAGTGAAGGAAAGTGACAAAAAGTTAGAAAAGGAAGAAAAAATAAAGCGAGAAAGGAAATAATAAAAGAACAAAAAACGTTTTGACCAATATATAGAAGGAAAGTAAAATTTGGGAAAAATAAAAATAATAAGAAAAGAAGAAAGGAAAAGGAAGGAGAGAAAAAAATTAAAAAAAAGAAAGGAAGAAGAAAAAAAGAGAAGGAAAGTGACAAAAAATAGAAAAATGAAGAAATAAACAAATCAAGAAAGATAGAAAGAATAAAAAAAAGAGAAACACCAACAAAGGAATAAAAGGAGAGATAGAAAGATAAAGATAACGAAATAAATAGTGAAAATTTATAATGAAAAATGGAATTAAAGATAAAAATAAATAGTAAGAAAGAAGGGATAAACAAAAGCCAATATAAGAGAGAGATAAAGACAAAAATACAGGTTAAAAGGGAAAATGTAGATTGGAAGAAAAATAGAAATAAAGAGAGATAAAAGAATATATAGAGAGAATCAAATAATAGAAATAAAGAAATAAAAAGAAAGAAAGAGAGAGATAGAGAAACATCAACAAGGAAAATAATGAAATAATAAAAGAATGAGAGATAGAGAAACATGAAAAAAGAAAAAGAATGAGAAAGGGAAAAAGATGTAGATAGATCTAAAATTGAATATAAAGGTAGAATAATGGAGATAAATAAATACAATACAAAAAAGGGAATAAAAGTAAGGTATAAGAGGGATAGAAAGAGTTCATAAGGTCCAAGGTCTATGCTCTCATATTTGAGGTTTAGGTTCCATGTGTCTACCATCCACAATCTGAGGCCTTCTGTCAAAGATTTAGGACCTATGGTCCAATGTCCATGGTCAAAGGTATAGGGAAAAGGTTTCTTGGTCTAAGGTGTGAGGTCCAATTATTTAAATTCTAGAGTCTAAGGGATCACAATATTCAGTTATAGTTCCTTGATATAAAGTTCATGCTCCATGAATCCAAGCTAGAACATATAGTGTTCATGGGTCCAAAGTTAAGGTTCTAGGGTTTAGGATCCAACTTCCAAGGTAAAATGTTTTAGGATAATGTGTCTAGAAACAAGGTTTGGATTCAAGGATTTGATCTATAGGGTCCATGCAAGTTCATTATATAGTCTAAATTCTAGGGCCCAAGATCATGTGCTCAAAGTGTAATGTTCCAAAAGTCTTAGATTCCAAGATGAAAGATCAAGGGACACAATATAATGGCACATAGTCTACAGTTTGACGGACAAGTTATTATAACCTAGGTCCAAATGGTATAGTGTCCACATCCCAATGTCTAAAGTTAAGGCTCTAGGGATGGGGTTCAATGCTAATGGTCCAAGGATTTACGATATAGGGTATATGTTTCTTGTTTCAAGGGTGCATAATGGTAAGGTCCTAGTGATCCCAAATCCAAGCTCTAAGAGTTCACAATAAATGGTATAGGTTTCTTGGTCAAGGGTTCATGATCTCTAAATCTAGGGATAGGGCCCAAGGTCTAGGATCCAAGTTTTAGGATAAACATCTAGCATACAATGCTCGATTTCTTAGATTTAGGGAAATTATTTTCTATAATCTAGTGCTTAAATTCTAGGGACCATAGTCTAATATACATGGTCTTGGATCCAAGCTCTAATCATCTATTAATGTAAGGTTTAATATTGAAGTTTGAAGCTGAAAGTTTAAGCCCAAAGTTGATGCAGAATATAAGACATGTTTCCCATTGTAAATCATATATCATTCTTTCACAAATAATGAAATTAAATACAAAATAACAAATCACATACATTTATGTAATGTATTTTCCTCCCTAGCTAGTGTAAAGACATTTTGAGTAAACATATGAAGGTGGTATGACCTCTACTATTCATTGTATGTGAAGATACTCTGGCAACCATTGCATTTACAACAACAACAAAATACTAACTTAATAATTTAGCTCTTTTATGGCATGATTTGTCAATTGGAGTATAGCGAATATATCTAATGGATTAACTAGTTGTGTAAATGTAGAATACATCATATTACTATACATTAATTGCAACAATTAAACATATCACAAGAAGGATTATGATTAAACATTCAAATCCCTGCTCAAATATTTTACACACAATTTTTATAGTTAATTAATACATTTGATTTTCCATTGACTCTTCACATTAAAATTCAACATAAAGTATTTAAAAGCACAAGTCACATACCCACAAATAGGAGGCAATTAGCCTAAAGCATCATCTACTTCATTGGCAAGAGTCTCTCCAATTTTTATTCTCTGCCATTTCCTGCAAACACGAGCATTTGAATGAGCCCTCTGCAAAATCATTACAACATTGCCTTGAACAATCAACTTGTGCAAAACAACACAAATGAGAACAAGTGTTGACATTATTTTGAGTGGCAGCAAAAAGAAGATTTAGAAAAATTCCATGGAAAGCCAAAAAGAAGTGAGCAAGTTGGAAGATCTTTGATCTGATGGTCTCAATCCTTTATTCTTTCTAAGCACCAATTTCCTCCTCCCTCTGCCATAGTTTGAGGTACTATGGTACATTGAACATATTACAAAAAAAACAACTAAACATGAGTAAATGAAAATATATTGAAACTTGAGTATTTTTACAAATGAAAATATTTAAATAAAAAACATCAAGAACTGAAGGAAATTTATAATATTTACCGAAACAGTCTTCAAATGCAACTGAGCTATATATATTTAAATTTTGATAACATAAAATTATATTTTCACATCAAATATTGCAATCAGTTAGTGTTCATCTTCATGGGAATGCACAATATTTCTATATCAAATTCATAAATCATAGAATTTAACTATGATTTAATCTTAATTTTAAGAGTTTTATATGAAACCTATAAAAATAGATAATTCATAGAATTTAACACCGATCTAACATTAATAATTGCTAAAGTTTTTATACCAAACAATGGAGATATTTGGTTTTGGTAATATTTTTTGTAAGAAGAATAGGTTCAGGATTAAATTTTTTTAAACCAAAGAATTTGTTATGAATAGATAACAATTTCTATATGACTCCTCTTTTTCTAGAGAGCTTCATGAATAAAAAATTTGGGAGTATATTTTTTGAAAGTAGAGATTAAGGATTAATTAGCACATAGAGGGGGGATTAAAATACCTCCTTCTTTTTCTACAATTCAATTAAAGAAAGGAGAATTTGTAATTTTAGATCACATTTATTACCTCTTCTCAAGGAATTCAATTTTCTTCATTTTAGGATATTAATAAAGAATTTATTTAACATTGCTCTTCCTTGATTTTAAGAAAAGTGATCCTACAACAATAAAAGAGTTTAAAAGGTTATCTTAGGTTGCACTCCTTTGGTCACTTGGAAAATGAATGATATTCTTATGAGACCTGTTACTCTTCAAGAATTAGGAAATGTTATTTTCCAAGTGAAGAAAGGCACATCTCCTATCTCCAATGACTTTCATATTGATTGTTTTCAACAATTCTAAGAAATCCTGAATGATCATCCTCTATAAATTATGTGTGAATCTAACACTAACAAGAAGATGATTAAAGAAATCAATTCTACTTTTTTTGGGTTTGGTTCCAAAGAAAGTGGGGGCAAACTCTTTTCATTTATTTCTATCTATCTCTCTTTAAAATGTATCTTATAAGATCATCACCAAAACTTATTATTGATCACTTTGAAAGATTTTTTTCTAGAATATTTGATATTGTTTGAGTAGGGATCTTTGTAAAGGGGCATTAGATTCTTGATAGTATTCTTATTTATTTAGAAGGAATTTATTGTATGGGGTATTAGAAGCATGAAGATATATTTATCAAGCTAGATATGCCCAAGGCTTATGATAGGAGTAGATGGTCCTTCCTTATGAGTGTATTATCTACTTTTTAATTTTTAATTAGGTTGGATAGTGTCATGAGATTTGTGGCATCTTCTTCCTTCTCTAGTTTTTTCAATTGAACCGTCTTCTATTTTTAGCTTCTAGAGAGTTGTGACAAGGTGTTTCCCTCTCCCCTTATTTATCTATTCTTATGGTAGAGGGTTTGTTAAAATTCCTTAGTAAACAGGGTGCTGGCAAGAAGTTGAGTCCACGTTTTGGCTTAAAAGTGGAAGTGTTTTCCCTGATTTTTAAAATTTGTCACATTTGACCTTAAAATTTGAAGCACTTAGAGATGGATTCTTAAGAAAGGTCACTAATCATAAAATGTAGTACTCGGAGTCTAGTTTCCAAATATGTAATTTATTTTAATACCTAGATGATAAAAAATGATTTTCAATAGGTTTTTCTAAAAGCCACTATTTAAAAGTCATTTTTTTTAACATACCATTCATGTGTACATCATCCATAGTTTGACCTAAATAATCGTATTTTCTAAATCCTTTTGGGAAAATATTTGTAACTCTTTGAAGCACATTTCAATATTTTTTTTGTAATTTTTTATTGGATATTTTTTTCTATTAATTTTTATTGGCCATATTTGTTGTTTTGAAAATCATCATGTACGTCACACATAAGATGACCTAAACTTATGATTTTTTTTTAATTCTTTTTCAAATTGAAAAGAATTGTCTGAAGTATTTTTTCATGCAATTCATTTAAAAAAATATATTTTAATAAAAGTCATTAAATACTTAAAAACCTTGATATTTCAAGTTTATGGACTAGTTTCATCATAAATTAATTAAAAAATATAAAAACTAATCCAATATTTATTTTTTTACATATTTAAAATCTATACTGTCTCATCTATAATGGGTTTTAATTTTGTCACTAAATTCTGCAAAACAAGTCTTCAAACATATGTCCTAAGTCACTATTTTCTTGTGAAATTGACATGACCTGTCTCTTCCAACCAAAAAAATACAAGTACATTCCTTTTGTAGTAAAGTTAGCTTTATCCGAAGGTTTGTGCCATATTTTTCGGAGTTGACGAAGGAGATCTTAGCTATGATGAAAAATACGTCCACTTTCATATGGACAGAAGAAGGCAAGCAAGCCATTACCAAAATCAAAGAAGTCATTATTGAAGCACCAACATTGGTTCGTCCTGACTTTTAGAAGGATTTCATCCTCTATTGTTATGCATCAGAACATACGTTGTCTTCTATATTGACTCATAAGCTCAGTGAAGAAGGAGAATCTCCAATAGCTTTAATGAGTACCAGTTTTAAGGATAGTGAATCACGCTATCCTCAAATTGAGAAGAATGCATATGCTATCATCAGAGCTATTAAACCTTTCAGATTCTATATCTTGAATTCTCATACAACAGTGTTTGTCACTGATCCAATAGTGAAAAGTATGCTAACTCAACAGGAGATGGGCACGAAAAGAGGAAAATGGATTGCAAAAGTTCCAAGAGTATGATCTGGAGATCAAGCTGACCAAGCTCATCTGTGAGCAGGGTCTTTCTCAATATTTTGCAAAAGATGGAGATCAAAAGAAACAAAGCGATGGTGGAATTAAAACTGAACTTGAAGAGGACCTTCCTTTGGTCCTATTAGTTGATTCTACGGAAGAATGGTTCACAACCTTGTGGTATTATTCAACTTATGGAGAATGTCCACATCACATGGACAAACAACAAAAGAGAACTTTGAAGCTGAAAGCACAGAACTTTGTGCTTGTCAATAACATTTTGTACAAGCACGGCCTTGATGGAACTTTCCTTTATGCGTCGGCAGAGACCAGCAACAGAGATTGTTGGATGCTTTTCTTAGTTAAGTATGCAGTGGTCACTTCTCATCAAGAGTCACTGCATTCAAGATCCTGCGGGCATGGCTCTATTGACCTACCATGTTTCGCGACGCATATGAATGGGTGTATAGGTGTCAGTCATGTAAGTAGTTTGCTGGTAAAGTCAGATTAACAATTACTCCACTCAGGCTAGTTATCATTGATGCTCCATTTCAACAATGGGATATTGATTTTATAGGTCCTATCAACCCGCATTCTAGTAAGGGGCATGTTTATGTCCTTACGGTGACTGATTATTTTACACAATGGGTTGAAGCAGTTCCTATCAAGCAAGCTATCAAGTCACAGTATTCTTGTTTCACATCTTCAACAATTATCTGCTTCGGGAGCTTAGTGCGGGGTGGCTTTGGCCTTTGCATCCAGACTCTGTTGATTAAGGCGGCACACCTTTCAAAAGAGGAGGAATACATTCTATCCGCTCTTTCCTTCGTTCCTTACAACATTCTTTCGTAAGTGGGAATTCCAAATGCCTCTCCAATGGCATCTGGCGTGAAGTTGGCAAACAATTTTCCATTTGGAGAGACAATCATTCTGCGTTTCGGCTTGTAACAATTCGCACACTCCATGATTAGTTCTGGGCACTGTATTGCTAGTGGAAAACCAATAGTTGCGTAGATCCCACTTTTCATAATATTGTGTGTTGTGACTGACGGTTGATGACCTCACAATGCATACATCTTTGATTTAAGTGCATTCAAATTAAATGAACCAAGGTTGGTGTCATTTAATCCCGCCAACTTTGAAGTGATCGTTGACTTCGAAAGAAATGGCTTGGCGAGCTTTTTGATCATTGCCTGGCAGGATGAGCTTGCCTTGCCCGCTTCAACATTTGCAGCTTTGCTTGCAGCTCTGCTTGTTCCTGCAACATTTGCTCTTGCCTCAGTCATCTCCAAAAAATAAAATAGAATAAGTTAGACTGCAGATTTTAAAAAAAATAAAATAATTCCTGAGATGGCTGCGAATACGGAGTTAGCTTTGAAAATAAAATCCCTCAGCATAAATTTCTAACTCCAAACCTCAAACTATAAAAAAATCTTCTAAGCTCAAAATAACTTTCAGCAATGCACTTCTGACTAGTGAAGAAAATTCGCAGCAAACTAACAACTTTCAGCAAATGGTTAACTTCTTCAGCATAAATAATTTGAACTTTTGACTTCACTTGTTAAATCTTCAGCCTTAAACTTCCAGCAGCAAGAAGAAAAGAAATCACTGCACCATGGAGTTTCAAACTTCTTCTCAACTTCTCAACACTTAAACTTTCAGCAGTTTGAAGATAAAAATCTCTAGTCACTTCAAGAACTCTTTTGCAACTTCAGGAATTAATTTCTTCAACACTTTGAAAATAAAGATCTACAGCATAGAATTTTGAAATTTGTAGCAACTTCAACTCTCAACAGTTTGAAAAGAGAAAAACTCCAGCAACTCAACACTTAGAAATGCAAAACTTTCAACTCCACTTTTAGCAACTTCGAAAAGATTTCTTCTCACCAATACTTCAATCTCTCAAAAGATTTTCAACACTTCAGCAACTCTCAACTTCGAAATGTGAGAAGAAATGAGAAATGAGGTTTCTTAAATAATTCTTCATGAAGAATCTTGCCAAGTAGTGTTGGAGTTATTTTTAGCACCTTCATCAATTCACCACTCTCTCCACTTAGAATCTTCTAACTTAGGCGCAGTAGTGGGCTAGTCGTCGACCAATCATCATGACATTTGCCATTAATGGAGATTCTTTTCTCTACAAAAATTTGAATTTTCCCTCCAGTCTACCAGTTAACTCTCGGTAATAAACAACTTGCGAGAAAATTACTCTGACTTGATTTGAAAATTCCACTTTGAAATTCTTGCAATGTTTAATTAAATTCAACTTGAAAAATTCATGGGAGATTCAAATTTATTTCCAACCTATTAAAACATTCGCCATTTAAATCATCAACTTCGTGAACTTGCCTTAGACAATTTAAATCCTCAACAAAATAATTCAACCCTGTCGATTTAAAATCATTGATTAGCTCGAATCAATCCATCCTCTGAAATTTGATTTCCCTTAGGAAAATAATCTAGGAAAAATAATTTTCCTCTGGAAATATTAAAATCTGCCTTAGGAAAATAATTTTAAACTTCATCAACCCATGGGCGTATTTTAAAGGGGTCCATTTGAAATTTTATTTAACCCATGGAAAGATATTCATCAATGTTAATTCTCCCCCTTTTAAATATATTTCATCACCTTGTCCACTCATTTAAATGCCTTTGAAAATTTCAAGTTCATCCACATCCAAGGCGTATTTCCATCTAGTGAAATATTTATTCCACTTAGGAAAATTTCTTCATCTCACTTCATGCGCACTTTACCCTTGATATATATATTTTTATTCTATTCTTATCACTTAGGAAATAACTCCAAGTCATTTCATACCTTGGGCGCATATGATATGGGTTACTTTTATTTTTGCCTTAGGAAAATTTTCACGCCTTAGGAACTCCTTTACCTCTTGTTTGCTTCCCACACCTTAGACATTCTCACTTGAGGTCGCATTTCTATCATTCAACTTTTTAATTCTAATGCCTTAGGCGTTTTTCTTAGGTGGCATCTTCCGCTTGAAGCTTTTAAACCTCATCACCTCTTTGGCGTATTTCGCCCTTGCAATTTCTACCTTAGGCGTATTTCAGGCCCCTTGCTTTTCCATGTTGCTCACGCTTTAGCATTTTTGTTTGCTTGATCTCCCTACAAGCTGGGCACATTTTGCACCCCCTTGCTTTCATTTCCAACACATAGAGAATTTTTTTAGATTTCATCATACAAGCTTGGCGCATTTTGGCTATCAAGGTTTTGTTTCATGCCTTAGAAATATTTCAACTTGCTGGAGATGGATGCATTTTAGACCTTCTTGCTTTCTTTCTAATGCCTTAGGTGCTTTCCTTACTAGCTAGAAATGGGCGCATTTAGCCTGAGGAGCTTCCATTTTGGGGCGCAAATGATGGGTCTCCATTTCATTTCATGGCTTAGAAAAATTTCAAGGCTCTATCTCCTTGGGCACATTTTGAGTGCCATGATCTTATTTTCATCATGGGCGCATTTCCATGTGTTTACTCCCATCCTCATGCCTTAGGAAATTTTGGCCTTTCTCACTCAAAGTGGGCGCATTTCACTTAGCCTACTTCCATTTGAGGGCGCCTTTACATGGTGAAGCTTTCATTTTATGCTTTAGATATTTCTGAAGTGTTTGTCCCCTCTTCATCTCCTTGGGCGCAAATTAGACTATGGGCTTTCATTTCCTGCCTTAGGCATTTTTCTTCCTTGCTTCAACTTGGGCGCATTTAGCACCTTCAACTTTCATCCTCAATGCCTTAGGCGTTTTTAAGGCTTCCATTAATCTTCTCAAGGTGAGGGCGCATTTCACTAGGGAAACATCCATTTTTGACTTAGGCAAAATTTTATGTGTCAACCCCTTTATGCTTATGGGCGCAATTTGCCCCTCAAGCTTTTGTTTTCACCACTTAGAGATTTTGTGCTTGGCCTTACAAGGTGGGCGCATTTGTGAGATGATACTTCCATGTTATGCCTTTGGCATTTATTTTTTTATTTTTTTGAGGGCACTTCATCCTTGGGCGCATTTTGCCTGCCCAGCTTCAACATTCCTCGTGAGGATGCCATTTGAAGGTGAAGTTTTGATTTTACATTTAGAATATTTTGACCTCTCCAGTCTGCCATCACTTTCCACTCTTAGCAAGTCCTGCTATTTATAGTAAGTCCTTTGATTTTCTGACTTCCACAGCTCCGTTTTGCCTAAAAATTTCACCACATGATCCTTGTTGCTTGATGAACCCGTTTTCGCCTATCACGCATACCAACCTTCTATTTATAGCCCTCCTGCTATGTATAGTAAGTCCCAAAGTTGCCTGACTTCCACAACTCTGTTTGAATTGAAACTTGCTCTGCCTGATCTTGATGATTCCAGTGCCCTGTTCATACCTGCCTCTGATGCAGACCTGCTATTTATAGTCGTGAAATGACTTACTAAAAATAGTAAGTTCTCCGATTTTGTTCAAATTTTGCTAGTAGGTTGTTTGAATGATACTGATCCTGATGGGGTACCTCACCTCGAAAATTTCTGGATTTTACCCCCTATAAAAGTGGAAACCCTAATTTTGACTTGCATGTATCTTGAACGGTCTCTGTTTGAATTTGTTTTTGCTGCATGTCATTCTGCCTGCTGAACTGAAGTGTCGGGTGGTTGTCGAAGTGTACCTGCTAAAAATAGAAACTGCCTAAAAAAGTGATCAATTCATTGTCGGATGAATTTGCATGTCACATTGCCTGTGGGATCTCAAAAAACCCAGAAAATTGGTCCGCATGCGGGCACTGACTAAAAATAGTAAGTCCTTGAAAATTGATCCCTTCCGCTTGCATGTCATATCGTTGCGAAGCTTTTGAAAAACCCATGAGGAATATCCGGACATGCATTGAAAAATTCTGCATGCAAACCCTAAAAATAGCCTCTAAAGGATGAACTCTGAAAGTCATCACCTTGATTTGCATGTTATATTATCACGAATGTTTTGAGAAACCCAGATACATTCCCCAAACATGCATTTGAAAATCACGCATGGACATCCTGAAAATGGCTCTTTAAGCGTAAACTGCTTAAAATAGCAAGTTGTCTTATCTTGCCCAAATTTCGCGTGCAAGTGTCTGAAAGTTACCTGAATACGATGGAATAGTCAGAGTTCCAAAATCCTGATGAAACGGTCCCAAATTGAGCACTTACTATAAATAGTAAGTTGTCAGAATTCAATGAAAATTTAGCAGGAGTTTGTTGGAAGCCTTCTGATTGCAATATTAAACTCAGATTCCAATGTGATAACTTAGTTTGACCTCTAAAAAGCTTGAAGGATAGAAAATCCTAATTTCATAGACTTAGCCAATATTTCCAACCTAGGTCAAACGATGGGACCTCCTCGAAAGGACGGAAAGACCAATGAGAGACGCAAAGCCAAAAGACCAGAATGGAGCAAAAATTAGGGGGGGTCCCCATTTGAATGGGGTGATGTGTGAAAAAGGTCACAACAGGACGACGAATTATTTTTTAGTTATGACCTTGATGATGGAATGCAAGAAACTGAGAATGAGGAAGTTAGCATTAACTTTCTCAAAATTTCCTATAGGGTGTTGTAGGGTTTTGATTGTGGGGGGGAATCCTCCATGGAATTAACTAAGGTCTTGTTGAGATTGATTGCTCTTGCTATAGGGGAACTTCAGGAGATTACAATTGCGAAGACTCAGTAGAATAATGTTCCTATTTGGGGGAGCTATGGATTCCTAAGACTTATTTGGGATCTTGGAGTCATATTGAGTTTTAGTTAGAATCAATCAGTGCATGGCTTGCGATTTCTTGAGGACAAGCAATCTCAGGGAGGGAGAACAATAATGTCCCCATTTTGGTCCTAAGCTTTCCAATGACGATTAGCCTATTTCCGAAGTCTTGTAGGCTACTTAGAGGCATTTCTAGGGATTCCAAGTTTCTTGGAGGTTTCTTGTCTACTTTTCAAGAGGATATTGAAGTTTGCCAAAGATTTTTTTGGGTCTTTTTGGGTATGTGAGATCCTTAGTGGGCAATCATTGCTATTATTAGTGGTGTCTAATTTTAGTAAGTCAAAATTGCATCTCAGAATGTGCTTATTTTGAGTTTGGACACACTTATTTTAGCAATATGTTGTTTTTAGTAATTTTTGTTTTTGGCGATGGTCTTGGTAGTGTTGATGTGTTTTTTATGACGACATCAACACAAAATAAAGTTGTCCAACGGTCACTCTATTCTCTCTTGATCAAAGTATTCCGCATGCTAAGATTGCGTGAAAGTTCATGCGTTCAACTCCAAGGTTCCTTTTATCGCGAATAGACTCAGTTGGTTGATGTGTATATGCTGGTTATTTCAAGGGGACTTACGTAGTTGTTCAATCATAGTGAAACAATGAATGATTTTGACGATATTGCTCTGATGTTCGAATCGATCGGGAAATACTGAATTAAAGGGAAAGGGATAGGAATCCTACAATCTATTTCTAAGGATGGAAGGCAAAACTAGCTTTAACAATCTCCAAACCAAACTTTGTATCGTCTCCCCTTCGGACAACTCTGACAAAGCTGATGCAATCTTCAAAGGATAGGTAGATATTCAGATCGAGATTCAACATGCACACCCCTTCACCACGAAGCAAGTGGACACACAAATCGCAACCGAAGTTAAGTGCTGAAATTCCAGTTGACCACGCAGGGCAGACTTACCGTCAGCAAGCCTGCTAGTGGTATGGATATAGGGAGATATGCTCAAACCAATGTTGCATTCCACAATTAACGCTACTTGCATGGAAACAAAATCTATTCTACTTTACTCTATTCGAATTGGAAAGACGAACAAGCCTTGCTAGCTACTCACAATAGAAGATAGAACCACCAAACAATGATAAATCTTTATATTATGAGAGTGTTCACAACAACTTCTTACAAAGTCCTCAATGGGAAAACTTCCTTTCCTCCACAATCTAAGCTAACTTCTAAGCTAAATGCTATATGCCTTCTATTCTCTAGCTCAACTCTATCTCTGATTCAAATCTAGTTATAATCTAATGAATTACAAATGAGGGGGGGATACCCCTTTTATAATAAACCCAATCCAGTGGACTGTTCAGATCTGATTACAATAAAGGGCCCGGATTGAGCCACCCATGCCCTAATTAGGGTTTATGCCCTAAAAACCGCCACTGAGAGGAGTGGGGCAATGAATGTGCAGAATATTCTCCACTCCTCTGCAGGCCCACTACCTACAATCAATGCACATCGTCCTCCTACAGAAAATCGTCATCCAGAAGAGCGTTTCCTTTCTCCTTCTCGCTGGCTGCAAATCTGGTGAATCTGGCCAATACTTCCTCAACTTCCTGATCGGAGATAGGAGGAATGTGATCCAACTGAAACTCTAAAACTGCAACTGTTTGCCCATGTCGGGCACATGATTTCTTCCAGGCCACAAGGGCATCCTGGGTGTTCTGTATGATGCTAGAGAACGTGGCAGTGTTCTCGAAATCATCCTGAGTGAAGGTTTTCACCTCAGAGAAGAATGGCGTCAATCTGTCCTTTAGTCCTTCTGCAGTTATCTCTTCAAAAGTCAACCTCCTGGCAAAGATTGCCTCCAATGTGTTGAGAACTCCATCCAAGATGTTCGTCATGGCCTTCCTGACCCTGACTGAATCTGCTTGTGATGCATCATAGAATCCCCGGCCTGTGACTACTGAAGAATACCATCTAGCAAAGTCGTATCTATCTCCCTGCTGGATAACATCTCCCTCAACCAAAGTGTGTTGAGGTATGCTCATCAAAGCTCCTAGACGGAGAACAACTCTCATCTGATAGATGCGAGCCTCACCCCAAGCATGGTTAACTGCCTCCACTCTAGCCATAATATCGGAAGCTTGCCCATAGGCATGTACAAGATCTTCCATAAACTTTCTTGTCTCTGTACGCACACTAGCAACCCACGTGTCCGCCTGCTGTGCCATTCTCCTTAAATCTTCTAATCCACTGATTGACTCCCTAGAAAACTCAGTTGGGAGCTCGATTGCAGGATTTTCTTGCCCACAAGGACGGGACAAGTGTTGCACGTAGCCAATCAGTGTCCGATGCTCTACCTTCAACCTCTTGTACTTGCTCTCAACATGGGACAATCTGTCCTTGAGTGCCCGGTAGGAATTATCGCACTCCTCTACCACTTGTGCCCCAGTAGGGCGGCCTAGTTCCATGGTTGTCACAATATAGTTCTCAGGAACGGCCTTGTCTCTATCACATTCCTCCCGTGGAATTGCCATATGCAAGGTTCGGGATCCATCTTCATTTGTGGATATTTTGGAAAACTTCCTAGCCTTCTTCTTCATGGGAGGTGCATTGATCCTTTGCAGCAATTCCTCCATCTCGACTGCAGGATCAGTCTCATCCACAGGATCACGCCTCATCCTATCCCTCAGCCAGTCTGGCACCTCCTGTCGTGTGTCTGCTATGATGAAAGGCTGTTCTACCTCGGCCTCTACTTCATGGCCCTCGTTCTAACAAGGCTCATCATCATCTATGGGCTCAGTGTCTCCTGAGCTCTGGGCATCTCGATCGGAAGTAGCATCATCCTCGAGAGCTACCTCAATCTCATGCTGAAACTGAGTATCTGTGGCAGTGCCTTCATCGGTCTCCTGCCGGTTCTCCTGTTGATTATCCTCTCGGGGCACATTGATGCTCTGGCCCACGGACTCCCTACGAAGTGGCTGGCTCTCTATTTGTACTGCCTGTTCTGCCTGTAACCTCTCCCTCTGATCAGCAAATAGGGACACTTCCTGTATGCTTGGAGAATGGGTTTGAACCGAAATGTGCAAGGATTCCTCAACTATCACAGGCTCCGGTCGAGCTGGCTCTTTTCCCCTAGGCTCTGGAGTTGGATTACTCCGTCTCCTCGGATCAATTATCTGCAATCCGCTGTCTCCCATCAAATTGTAGGTAAGGGGAATAGACCTTCCCTTTAGTCGGCTGACATGTCTCTCTATCCAACTATGTGTAAATGTCAGGATTGGGATACAAAGTGTATCCAAGTCGGTGATCTCTGGCTCTGACCAATCTAGGAGTGGCAAGGGCGTGTTTCTTACTGTGTCGTAATCAACCTGTACAACGTTTATGTCCTCCTCAATCTGATCTGGGACAGGAATAATCTCGCACTCTCTGATCATTGCCAATGGTATCCGGGAAAACATCCTCTTTCTGACTTCGACCTCATCTACTGCACTTGCCCAAAAGTCTTCTATTTGTGCCTTGTGCCTAAACTCCTCTGTCAATACCCACCTCATATTTCTATGAGGATCCTAGTAGTGCCTACTGGAATGGTAAGAAAGCTGAAAGAACTGGAGCTCCGCCTCTGCCTCCCTTGCTGCCTGCAGTGATGGGCATACTTTGTCTGAATTTCCCATAGCAATTGGGAACCCAAGTCCGCCCTTCTTCTTCTTCTTTTGGATCTTATCCTAGGCAATTAGTTGCCTAGAAACTTCCAGCATCACTACCCTATTCGTGGGATATTGGGGCAACCTGTATGGGTAGGAAGAGAATCCCTGTAGCCTTATGTAAGTGAATTTTGGGAATTGGATAAACCAACATCCAAATTTCTCAATCATTTTTTGTGCCTCCCTCGATATTCTGTGATGGGTCCTTTGCTGCAAGGTCCTCGTGATGTGCATAGTAAAGGCATCGTTGACTCTTTTGTAATTAGTAGTGCTTGTCAAATGCAACTGCGGACAAGCCTCGTATATTTTGAATTGCTAAGAACCGCAACCAATTGGTTCTTTGTAAGAGATCCCCCTGTATCTTGTCATGCGAGCCAGCATATAGACGAGGTAAGAGCCCATATAAAATGTTTTAGTCCTCCTCACATTGCGGAGCTGGTCATGTAGACCATCACTGATTAACAGTGCCCAATCCATGAAATCCTTGCCCTCCAGCACCAAGTCGATAAAGTAAAACATCCAAGGTTCGAAGACAAACGCTTGGGGACACCCTCCAACTCTACTCAACATCATAATCAGGTCACCAAACTCTTGCTTCAAGTCTTCGGAAATTATCTGTTTGGGCAACTTCGTACGAGTTGGTTTGAGCTTGATCATCCACCTAGTGTTTATTACATCAGCACACCGGTCCGTTGTAGATGAATACATTCTGTCAGCCCTGTCCTTCGTTTTGTAAATCATTTTCTCATGGTCGGGGATCCCGAATGCCTCTCCGATTGCTTGTGGTGTCAGGTTAGCCAGCACCTTGCCATCTGGCGCAATGATCGTCCTCTTCTCTGAATTGTAGTGGTGAGAGCATTCCATAATGAGCTCCGGGCACAGGATGGCTGGTGGAAAATTTGTAGCTGCATATAACCCACTTCTAACAATGCTATGTGAAGTCACTGATGGGCGATGGCCTCCAGTCCCCATTATCCTTCTTTTGAACGCCTCCAGGTTAAACGAGCCCAGGTTTGTGTCTACCAGCCTGCCCAACTTTGATGTGAATTTTGATTCTGGCAGGAAAGACTTGCTTAATTTCTTGATTACTGCCTGTTTGGACTCAGCGTGGACGTTCTTGCCTGCAGCTCTTCTGCTTGACTCGGCCATTCTGCAAAAAGGGTAAGATAGTCAGCAAACAAGATTTCACAAAAATAAAATATCACTTTTAAGGGTGCTAGCAGATTTTTAAATAAAAAGGCTGCAACACTTTGCCACTTTCAGCTGCAAACCTCAACTATTGCCTGTTTACTTCAACATTCTCAGAAATTTCCTTTGGGTTGCAGCAACACAATGCCCAATACTTGGAAATGTTTGCCTGCAACAATTTAACTTTAACAAATTTGAAACCTCATCTTTGAAGTTCGCACTTTTCCTTCTAACTTAGCAACTTTCAGCAACTTAAAACTTTCTTCACAAGTCGCACTTCAGCATTCAACAACTTCACTTTGGTAAATTCGAACTTCCTCACAATTGCAGCAATTTAGAAACTCACTTCTCAGCAACTTGAAATCCTGACAAGGCAGGTCGCACTTCTCCAGCAAGTTTGTGACTTCAGCAATTCGTACTTCAGCAAGTCCAGTCCTTCAGGGATTCGAAATCCTCAACCTCCAGCTCTCTAAAAATTCGAAATCCTCAGCAACTTTCAGCTCTTCAGCAACTTGCGAGAGAAAAATGAAGAGAACTTCAAAACTTGTAGCTTGGGCGAATTCCTGCAGAGGCTAATCTTAGCAAATATTTTGAATTCACTTTCCCTCTCTTTTCCAGTCGTAACACTTGTCGTCTGAAGCATCGGAATCTCAGACTTCTAGAATTATGAATTCATCACCTCTGCACAGGCCTGCCTCGTTGAGTTTGATTTCTTAAAATGTTAAATCGTTTACTTCTTTGAACAATTTTGAAAAGTTTGGCTAAGGCATTCTGGCAAAATTATCAAGTTCAAACTCTTTAGCAAAATTTCTCATCCATTTTAGTCGTTTGCCTTAGAGAATTTCACTAAATTTGCCTTAGGAATTTTATTAAAAATAGGTACTGGGCAAAATATCCATCGAAACGACGTGAGTGAGGCGTAGAATATCTCTGAATCACTTCCGAATTGCAAACGTTTAATACCTAGAAGCAAAATCTTCCCGGAATCCATTGTTTTCATGTGTATCCGGACGAAGGGGTACGTTTAATATTTATTATTTAAAATAATAAAAAAGGCTAATGTTTATTTCTCCCCTTCCGGATGTCGTCCACTCCTGCAATTTCAATCTTCTCGGCCTTGGCAAATTATCTTGATTTTCCCTGAAGAATTTTCCTCTGAAGATTTTTTGTACCTCTGGCAATTGGCATCATCCTCTAGGCGTATTCCTTCTTTATTTTCCCTTAAGAAAATGCCTTAGGAATTTTTGAAAATTAAAATTTTATCTCTAGAGGACGCATTTGAACATGTCATGAGTTTCATTTTATTCTTTAGGCAACTTTTTTTTTTGCTTTAGGAAAAATTCCTAGAAAATTCACTTAAAATTACCCATGAGGAGCGTACTTCATCTTATGCATCAACTTTTTCCTTTACCTCTTAGGCATTTTCACGCCTAGAGGCTAACACCTTATCCCTTGCGAATTTTCATGTGTAGCTTCCACCTTCACCGTTTTACCTTTCATCCTTACCTTGGGCGCATATGCCATGGAGAAGAGAAATTCCCACGCCTAGGACATGACCCTTCATCTCCCTCTGGCGCATATGGGCTAGCATACTTTCATGTTGGGCGCATTGCTAGTGCTAGGAGGAATTCTGCCCCTTTCAAGTGTCCCTTCACCTCCTCTTGGCGCATTTGGGGGTGTTGGCTTCCATGTTTGAGCACACTTCATTCATGTGTAGGAACGCGCCTCTACCAAGTGGCCCTTCACCTCCCTTTGGCGCATTTAGGCCAAGCAACTTCCATTTCCCAAGCGCATTCTCCTATGCAAGATGGAAAACCCATGCCTAGCTAGTGGCTCTTCAGCTTCCTTGGGCGCATTTAGGCCATGGAACTTCCATTCTAGGCACATTTGACCTTGTGAGGAGGAATTCTATGCCTTAGTGAATTTTTTCACATTTTTTTTTGGTGACCCTTCAGCTTCTTTAGGCGCATATGGGGGGGGTGAGAGGGAAAAACTCTTTGCCTTAGAAGAATTTCAATGCCTCTTGAAGGCGCATTTTGGGATGCCTTAGGAGGTTTGATGCCTTAGAATAATTCCCAAATTTTGGTGACCTTTCACCTTCCTCTTAGCGCATTTCACACCTTGCTCAGGAAAATCTCACACTTAGAAAATTTTGAAGCTTTCATTCCTCCTGGGCGCATACGAAGGTGTGTGCTTGTCAGCTATATTTGTAAAATTTCCAACGCCCCAACCCTATTCTGGCTTTCTATTTTTAGCAAATTCGGAGAAATTAGGGTTTCATTGATTTTCACCCTGTTCTGAACTGGAACTGGCGTGGTTGTGCCTCCATCGGGTGCTGTCATCCTATTCATATCTTATCTGGCGCAACACATGCTATTTTTAGCCATTTGCTATTTTTAGTAAACCCTAGAATTGATCAATTTCGTATCTCCGTTTGCTTTGAAATTTGTTCCACTTGTACTTGATGCTGCAAGTTGCTCGTTCACACCTTTTCCCTGACGAGGACATGCTATTTTTAGCCATTTGGTGACTTGCTAAAAATAGTAAGTATTCAGATCGTGTTCAAATTTTACCAACAGGTAGCCTGAAGAATGCTGATTCCGGTGGCGTGCTTCGTTCTGTCATTTTTGCATTTTGCTTCATCTATTTTTAGACGTGGCATGGGAAACCCTAATCTGATCTGCATGTGCTTCGATTTGTTCCTGGTTGTCCTTGATCGTGCCTGATTGCACCTGATTACTGGGCTGGAGTGGTGGGTAGCTACTGGGATGATACTGCTATTTATAGCAAGTGCCTGGGAAGTGGTCACCCGGATGTCGGGCGAGTTTACATGTCACAGTGCCCGTGGGATCTCAAAAAACCCAGAAAACTGGTCAAAGTTTTGGCACTGGCTAAAAATAGTAAGTCCTTGAAAACTGACCCAATCCATCTGCATGTCATATCATTGCGAAGGCCTCGCAAAACCCACATGGAATATCTGGACATGCACTGAAAATTCTTGCATGCAAACCCTAAAAATAGCCTGGGGAGGCTGAACTCTGAAAGTCACCATCTCGCCTTGCATGCTACATCATCGCGAAGGTCTTAAAAAACCCAGATCAATTCCCCTGTCATTCATTGGAGAATTGTATGTTTAAGCCCTGAAAATAGCCTCTGAAGGCTTAACTGCTAAAAATAGCCAGTTGTCAGAATCCATTCAAATTTCGCGCTTAGGCATTCTGAAGCTGCCTAACTGTGGTGGAACTGACAAAATTCCAAAATCTCGATAAAATAGTCCCAAATTGAACACTTACTAAAAATAGTAAGTTGTCGGAATACAGTGAAAATTTAGTGGGACCCTGCTGGAAGTCTTCTGACTGCTGTACTAGGCTCGAATTTCAATTTTACAACTCAATTTGACCTTTAATAAGCCTGACTAATGAAAACCCTAATTTCACAGATTTGAACAATACTTCAACCCAGGTCAAACGACGGGACATCCCCGGAAGGACCAGAGATAGAGAGAGAGAGACGCACTAACCAAAGCCAAAAGACCAGACTGGAGCAAAAATTAGGGGGGTCCCCATCTGGGATGGGGTGATGTGTGAAAAAGGTCACAACAGGTAGTAATTCAGTGCAGGATTTATATTTCTGGTAGTGGTGGCGATTTCAATTGATGGTGTCTTGATATTTTTGGTAGTTGGTGTCTCCACCATCCTTGGAGTTCGAAAAAGGAAATATTTGCAACCTCAGTTAATTTTATAAAGTCAAAAGTCCCCTTGGACCCCCATGCCTCACATGTGACCAATTAAGATAGTGGACGCCAAAATGAAGGTTTTAAGTGATTTTTAATAAATTTTATTTTCTCCCCAAGTGTGACATCCCCTTTTGGAGGGAAAATTTATTCAAACTTCTAGGTGTCAAAGTGTTATATATACTCCCTCATTTGCTCTCATTTGGACATGCTAATGGATGATAATGAAGTGTTGCCAGAGTGAGGATTGAATCCTTCAAGGGCTTTGGAGATGAAAACCTTCAAATTTTCTCTAGTTTTAGAGTTGAGAGATACACCCTAGCATCATTGCAGGAGTCACCATTGGAGTTATTGGTGAAAGATTTTCAATTTTCTTTCGACTATGGATTGTTTTGATGTCTTCTAGCTATGTTTTTGTGTGTTAACTCTTCTTGCAGTGATTTGGAGCATTTTGGAAGTGATT
Source organism: Sequoiadendron giganteum (assembly GCA_007115665.2). Classification (NCBI taxonomy): domain Eukaryota; kingdom Viridiplantae; phylum Streptophyta; class Pinopsida; order Cupressales; family Cupressaceae; genus Sequoiadendron; species Sequoiadendron giganteum. Next base: position 456,593,840 of record CM021107.1, read on the forward strand.
TTAGAAGATTTTAGTTTGTTGGTTGCCTTTTCCTACCCTAGGCCGTACCACATGGTTTGCATATGTAGGTTGGAGGACTTCATATCATTTTGTGGGTATTGGTGCAAATGAACCTACATCCTCGGGCACCCCCCTCTTGCCAAAAAGAATATTTTTTGGTGGATAGTTTGATTTTACCTTGTCGATCGCCCATCTAGGGAGGCCATACAGCCCAACTGGAAGGATTTTTGGTGAGTTTGGATGTTGTTTCAGTCTTGTGGGGGTTGCTACTTAGCTCATCTTGGATGCCTAGCCTAGTACTCCCCTTTGCAAGTTGTTTGGCATGACTCTTTGGAGTATTGATAAAGTTATGCTCATGCTATGATTTTTGGTTGATATTTTTGATCTTTCTATTCAAAAATATCAATCTGCTATCCTGTGTATCAAACCTATAGCAACAACTTGTTTGACCTTCTATCGACCTCCAGAGGACCTTCCATCGAGGTATAATTGTTAGATTTTTTGGGGGTGCTCTCATATTATCATTGTAGCATTTTTGGGGGGAGTTTATGCTTCATGTCTTTGTCATTTCCTTATCATAACAACATGTTTGGTTTTGAAGAATTTTCTAATTGAGCTGATTGTAACGCCATTGGTAGTACCATTGGTGATAGCTTATTGTATTTACATTGCTACTCACCCCACCAAACAAGTGGTGCTCCCGTTGAAAAAATGGTTGAGCTTCTTTATGTTACATGCTACTCCCACTAAATAAGTGGTCAAGTTCTCATTTACTTTCATATTATTCTTGTTGAACAGGTCGATGACTTTGTTTTGATTGATTGGCTTACCACCAAGTATTTGCTTAATTGTTGTAATTCCCGCTGAATAAGTAGATAATTTACTTTCACGCATCCGGTTCGATTACTCACTCCACTAAAGAAGTGGTAGCTTAGAGAATTTCAGAATTTGTAATCCTTACCACTGTATGCTCTCACCTTGCCCACATCGGGATCTAGGTGATCAGAAAGTGGAAGGTGTTTACTTTCAGTTAGCTTGAATTTCCAGTTAATGCAAGATCCCCTTCTCACCGTATGCTCTCACCTTGCCCACATCGGGATTTGGGTGATCAGAAAATGGAGGGTTGCTTACTCAGTTGATTATCAGTAAGGCTATGTGGCTAATGTGTAATGTCCCTGTTTTCCATCTCATCATCACAAAAGCTTAATTAATTAATTAATTTAATTTCTTGGAAAAAATTTATTAAAAGGGGCTAATATTAAATAATTAGATTAAAGTATATTTATAAAGTGGCAGAAGATATTATAGAGTATTATAATATCACTTTATAAGATGGTGTTGTGGCGGGAAAACCCTAAAGGGATTATAAAAGGGATTTGTGAGCCCATTTGTCATTATGCGAAGTTTATTATTATTTTATTGGAGATTGTGAGAGCTCAAAGTTTTCTGGGATGAGAGGACGAAAACCCTCAAGTTCAAGTATAGAGATTTGGATGAAAACCCAAATCTTCTTGTGGGCAGATTCATCTAGGGTTCGCATTTGTGCTTCAAGTTTGATTCAAAAATTTCATGGGTGTTCTTCGAAGATGAAATTTCAGGATTATCTAGGGTTTGAAGGAACCATCAAAGATATGCAGGGAATATCTAGGTGATATTGGATGGTAATGATTTAATACACCTATAGTGAATTTTAGAATTCTAGTTTATTATTGGCTGAGGATTCCTAGGGATATAGATAAATATTAAAATAACAGAGTGTTGACTAAATACCTAGCGTGGATCAGATTTAATAATATTAAATTGCAGATAAAGACAAATTGAGACTTATATGAGCTGATCTGATAATAAGACAAATCTATGTTATGCCAGCCGTATGGAGGTGATGTGCAAATTTAGGAGGAATAAATTAATCTATTAAAGTTGTACAGTTGTAGCTCTTGGTAGCAATACCACATAAGACAAAGAATCGTCCCTTACTGCGTACATGGAGAATAAGAAAAGTTTGGGAGGTCTAGCACATAAGAGAAAAGGTAGACACGCTAAAGTCTGATGCAGGAGGTTTGACATGGGAATAAGAAAAATTTAGGATAAGTCCAAGTTCAACTAGACCTATTATCAAGCTTATAGGGGAGAGGATCCAGTAGTTGTGCACCTTAACTTCACGCTTCACAAAATCTTACATGGAAATTTCAAATCACTCTCATTTTTTGCAGCAGCTTACTTGGCAAGTCCTCTGCTTATAACTTTTGTTTCAGGGCCACATCAGCATGCTTTTTATCAAGGTGTCCAAAAAGGCCCAAAAATAAAGTGAGACCAATACATGTGCATTCACATCATGGGTAGTTGAGCGTTGATGTGGCATCACATGATTGGTTTCTTTTTAGATCAAAGGAATACATTTTGTTTAATTATGGGTAGTCAAGTCACAACTATTGGACATAATATAAACAACTACTATCATAACTATTGAACATTATGTAAACAACTACTATCACAACTATTGAAACATGCTCAACTACTGGATCCTCTCCCCTAGAATGATATATTACATTGTTTAAAAGAGGCATCGAGTCCTGTTTGCCTGCCAAGTAATATGATCGCCTTGTCTTATATGAGTGAAGTGACGTGAGGAACAAAGGCAGTGAGTGTAAACTGGAAAGTCACAACCTGCAAAAGAAGACAATACATTGCCCAACATTCATTGTAACCATCCTATCTGCCACGTTAAGGTCTATAACAGGGCGTCTGGGCATTAGTAGCAAGGATGTGAGCTTCTATTAGTAGGGAAGCACAGTTTGGGCAAGTCAGGAGTATATATTCTCAGACCTGCATTGCATTCCAGGTTGGAAATAATTACTACATTCTATTGTCTTCTAATGTTAGAGTCTGAATATATATATATATATATATTTATGAACTTATAGTTTGCATATTTGAGAGTTTTTCTGAGTAGTTGGTTGTCCATTGTTAATATTAGAAGCTCCATTACTGCTGCATATTACTGAGACGAAAATCTGAATGTATGAGCTCTAAACTAAACCCAGAAAATCCATGTAACAAGTGTGAAGTATAATAGCTGCCGTTATAGCATTTCTGAGTACTCAGAATTTAGTCTCTGCTCATTGTAATCACTCAGAATGCCTGTACATGGTCTGGTGATCAATTTCTGTTAAGAGGTTTCATAATCTATTCATTTCCAAGATAATTTCTGAACTTGTAATGTTCTGATATTAATTTTTGAGCATCTGTATTTGTTAAAACAGTCTTATAATGGAAGCAGAATTATTGTAGAATTGTTATAGAACTTCTGCCCAGTGATATTCATGCAAGTTCTTGATGGTATCAATCAAAAATTCTATGCTCTTGTGTTAAGTTTGATAAAATAGAATATCTATCAAACTGGGGAAACAATCGAAAAGCTTTATCTTGTCCGGGAAGGCATCTTACATAACGCTAACAGGTGCATTTTGAACAAAAATTAAGGGTGGGTTATTACACACTATGAACACCACACTTCATATGGTAGCCTATGATCTAAATCCCAAATGGTATGTAACTATATCTGGAAGAGTGCCTCCATCTCATGATAAAGAGGTGAAAAAAGTGCTCATAAAAGCCCTTCCAAAATTGTATATTGATGAGGAGTCTTCTTTACTTCTCATACAATGGCTTTCCTTTACTAGTTTATAGGGTCCAACCTTCAAAAAACCAAAGGCGAGGACGGATCGAGCTACACTAGCTCAAACCAACCCTATTGGATAATGGATATGGCATGGCAAGGATGTACTAAAGTTGAGAATACTTGCCACTCGCCTCCTTTCATATGTTGTTGGCTCCTCTACTACGAAAAGGAATTGAATCAGTCATGAGGAACAACCTTACCTCTAGACGATTGGAGAAATTAATGGTCGTACATAGTGTCTTGTGGCTATAGGATTGACAAAACCCTAAGTATCACCAAACTCCAAACTCATGCTAGAATTTTGATCCTGAAGATTCTATACATGTTGATGAGGAGGCACAGGAGGGATTGGTTGGGGTTCCATTGTATGATGCATCCCCTCATAGTGGTAGCGACTAACTCAAACATCAATTTTGATGCAAACCTACCAAAGGCAAATGCTAATTAGGGATAGCTATATATTTTATATGTTTTTGTCATTTTATAGTTGAAACTTGCAACCTTTGGACATTTTTTTGTAATGCTTATATAATATTATATGCACATTGATAATGAAAGTGTTTAATTTTAATTCATTTGTTTGTCAATTCTCATTTAAAATCTCAATTCAAGTCTAATGTTTTTTATTAAGGTTATATAATGTCTATGGTGAATGGTTTGTCAATGGTATCATATGAATATTTCAAATTTCCTTATATAATTATATTTAAAAAACAATCTTATTATTTTAATAGTCGTGCCCTATCGTCCCCTAAAAAATGGCCAAAAATAAAACTCATACTAGAAACACGTCCTCCCATCCCTTGTCGTCCCCATCCTAGAAACTTGGGGGAGCATGGATATTCTTTTCTCTTCTCTTCGTTCCCTTCAAACAAGATAGGAATAAACATTAAGAAATTATAAATATCATATTTAATATATATATATATATATATATGGTTACTGCACATCTTCAATTTACACAAATCAGGAATTAAAAATTTTATTTCCTACATACACAAAGCTCTTCCATTTCAAAAAAACAGTTAAAACAAAGCTTCCCAACATGTTTCCTTGAGGGAATGACAAAAACTTCTACCAAGTGTCCTCAACACTTTAAATTCATTATAAATATTACTAAGCTATGCATACAAGTCACCCACCTTGTCAGCAAAATGGATGCCTAGCATAAGTTCTTTGTGGTTTTAATTACAGGTTGCATTTGTTCTGCAACTCTCACAATGCCCCATACCATAGTAATCCTCCTACTCCTAAGCCATTCTACTACAACTCTCCACATCCACCAACCCACCTTCCATCACCAATTCCTGAACCTTCTGTTGTAGTAAAGCTACCCCGTATACACGCTACTCCTCCAAAGCTTGTATCTCCTCCTCATCACATTTACAAATTCCACCTCCACCTATTCTCGAGATTTCTCCTCCTCCTCCACGCACCTAGAACAATTTAACCTTTACAAACCAAACATAATTTCGATGACACAACAAATAACTATGACACTATTTGAATGAGCAACGAAGTGTTCCAATTCTCAGGCTATTCCAACAAAATCAATAGGCACTTTATCATTTTTCCTCAAAGAGAGTTTTCATTTGATCATATTAATAAGATAGAACTCAATACATGCAGTTTCCCATGCAAACATAAAAATTGATCAATTGTATTTAATATAAAAATGTTATGGTATAAGGAGATGTAGGCTTCAAATTACTAAGAACTAGATAAATAATAGGCAAAAATCATAGGCCATTTCAAGAAAACAATTATCTATTAACTATGGACTATGGTGGCCTTAAAAATGTCATTTATCTTTCAAGATTTTAGAAAGCTATTGCTGCTCCCAAAAAACTTGTGGTGCATTTTCCACATCACAAAGATAGCACTTTTAACTCCCATGCCCTCATTATCATCAAAATTAATTTCACATTTATGGCCTTATCTAAGCCACCAAAAGCCCCATTAACCCCACCATATTAATACAAATCTGCACTTCCACCTGCAGAAATAAAGCCTCAGCCTTTCCCTAGTGTTAACTCGTGCGCCTCCCAAAGAAGTGCCTGTGTACTCGATTCCACTTTAGATCTCCTATCTACCCATCACCTGCTCATCATTATAAGTCTGCCCCTCCTCCATATTAGCTGAGCAGAAAAACACATTATAAGGTACCCAAGTCATTGCACATTTGATCTTCATTCATCCATTTTATTATATTAGAAGTTGTAGATTAGGGCTGCTTGTTGGATTTATTTTTGTATGTTTTGGTATTGTATTACTGCTACTAGCACTTCACGTTGCTGTTTCTGTTTACTTAGTGTAATATGTCAATTTGGAATCTGAAAGTTCAAAAAGCTTGAGATAAGACCTATAATATGTTTAAAAAAATAGTTGGATATTTAGCTCCAGGATCCTGTAAACTGCCCACTTCATGCAAAATCTTGAAGAAAGATGTAAAAAGATCTGCTTATGTGATAAGTATCCTGTATGTTTTCAATAATATTGTTTTTGCAAAACGTGGAAGCTACATGTTGTTCTTGGACAAAAATCCCTAATTCATAAAAAATCAATCACAAACTAAGGACTAAGGAGGAATCTCACAGAAGCAAATATCTTCAAATTATTGCAATATATGATCAGATTTCACCAGAATTCTTGACATTTTATGGAAAATATTACAAATTTCTTAAATTGCATTGACCAAAAGTTTGATTGCAATATTAACTGATATATGAGTGACATATCACCAATATTATCACAATAAATTTGTTTTTTTTGGCTATAAAGCCTTCAGACTACCTTTAATACTTAAATTGTCATGAAATAAATAATCTTCTAATCTTAACTATGTATTAGGAAACCTCACTATTATTCTTATTTAATTTAATTTCTTTATAAATTAAAACCTATAATATTTTGACCATTTAGCTCAATAGTTGTTGGAAATTAAAGCTCTTACTTACCTCTTTTCTGACTTTTGATGGAGAGTAGTCATTGCATCTATTCTAGCGTCATGCCACTTCACCATTTCTTGATTCTGCATGAGCAATGATTATCATCACTATAAATCAACTAATATTATGTTAAATAGTCTTAAAATAAATAGAACATTAAATTTCGTATCTAGAAATCCCGTATTTACTCACCTTTTAGTTTCAAGAGGGTTAGATAATAAAGCTTTAGATTTATCATTTAGAATATAGCTTAAATATCCTAAGAAAATAAAGGTTAAATAATTATCATTTACCATTTTCCATAAAATGTTATTAAATGAACCACAAACTTGTAGGTTGCAACTGGTTCAAAATTGAGAAATTTCAACAATGTTTGGCTGAAAAAAATAGTTGACATAATATCAAATTTCAGTCAATTATCACTTTTTATTATATATAATGTCTAATTTAAGAATTAAGATACTATAAAAATTAAACTCTATTAAACAGATCCAAACCAAAAACACAAATCCACTTACATTGCTTCACCCTTCAAGAATCTATCAAAGAGGCAACGCAAAAAAATAAAAATTATTGCTTAGGATAAACTTTTCAGTGGCCTCATTACCAGCAATCATTTATCACAACTTTTTAACTTTTAACTGTTCACTTTTGTATAAAGACGGTGGTGAAGTTCTAATGTGGAGCTTTTGGTAAGGTAACATGTCATTATTTTCTTGCATGTAAAGAAGCCTAAGCATCTGATTTGAATGTGTTTGACCTTCTTGAGGCTAAATCTGAACAAGCATGCAAGCTGGTTCAATATATTGGCACAGATCAGAGGTCAAAAAAACAATAGTATGCACAAGTGGAAACATATCTCCAAGCAAGTGTGCAGTAAAACACCCTGTTGCCAGGGATGGCGCCCATACATGACACACATGTGTAGCATGGAAGTGGAATTTGATTGAAGGAGCACAAGGACTCATTAGCAGAAGGTGCTTGGAGGGTGGCTTGGATAGGGCAGATGGTCAATATTTTCACACCTCCTTGTTCTCCCACCACTCTCCACGTTGCTTTCTTTGTCATTGTCTTTTCCAGTGCAAGCCATAAATGCATCCAATTCATTAATTGATCTCCCATTCTCTCTTATCTTAAAAGAAAAGAAAGATAAGGCAAACTATCCTTTAAATTACCCATTGCAACAACTATGCAATGTGTTCACGACCATACCATATACATAAATCTTAAAATCAGTGCCCAAATTGGCTTAAAAGTCATCTGCTTTCATTTCTACATTTTTCTCCCTGCGCATATATGGGTCACTCTAACATTTCTCATCCACCAGAAAAAAAAGGGTTGATTCCTTGACTGCACCAGATGCAGCCACCATTACAGTGATAACAAGGAGACTTAACATTTTTCAAATCACCAGAGAAATTTCATTTGTCCCGTTTGGAAAAAAATTTAAAGAACACATTGATACAAGGTAGAAACGCATGTGGTTGTGAATATCGCAAAATATAAGAATCCCACCAAAATACTGGCCTATAACCTTACTTCCAGTATGAATATATATCATTTGCACAAATATAACTAAACCAATCTTGAAATATTTGAGAATGTAAACCATCAATTAAATACAGGTCAAGCCCATTCAGTGAGCTCTAAAAGACAAGAAAAGCATGACCACTATAAAAGCAAAAGAAAACAAAAAATAATAGGATTAGAAATTTAGTATTCTTGAGGATATTCAAGTCTTAGTCACAACCTAAACAAGGCATAAACAGAAAATTCTTGAAGACATAAGAAAAGCGTGTGCACTGTAAAAGCACAAGAAGACATAATTCTTGAAAGACTTACAGTGAGCCAGAGATGCCATAAGGATCGATATATAAAATTACCTGACATGCATCTTTGTTGCTTGCGCTCTGTAATACATCGTGTTCTGTCAACTGAGGAACCACAATTGCGCTTAGTCGTTCAAGAGGAAAAAGAACAACCATGTTTGCAGCTTACTCTGTATCTGCACAAATTCCTATTTATAGAGAATATTGTCTTTAACTTAAGAATATCAAAAAGAAGTCAAAGAGAAATCAGCATATAAACTCTCGTCTGTACCACAAAACTTACATGTCTTGCAATGAAAATAATGCAACCAGCGTAGAAGGGGATAGAGGTTCGAATTAAATTCTCCAATTCCCTTCAGCGTCTCAGCTTGTTGGAAACATTTGCTTTTGAAATTTGCAAGATAGACAGCCTTGTCTATGCACGAAAATAGTTTGAAAGTTGATAATATGCACCAGTTCTTTGGGGAAGATGAGATTAATCAGAGGACTAGCCTTCTAGTCAAAATTAATAGTAGGAGATTCGACTTGGAAAAGAAGATGAAGACAGATTAGGCCTGGTTTAGTCTCGTGGTCATTAAAATATTTCATTCATTCATTCATGCTTCAGCTTTGAAATTTATACTTGAAAGCCTTTCAAAATGGCTGCAATGGGTGTTTCAACTTTAGAAAATAAAAAAAAGCAAACCCCTGATTTGAAAGCAATTTATTATTATTTTTTTTAAAGCGTTAACACCTCTTGTATTTATTTTTTTAAAGCATTAACACCTCTTGTATCCATAAATGACGGTGAAGGATGAGCATGACTAGCTTAGAGCTCGATTCCAACTCTATGATGTATTGGAATTCCTTGTCTGATGGAAAATTTGGAGACATATTACTAAACACAATACTATTCAGATCCAAAAAGAAATTAATTTATGGAAGGTCCTCTCCATATTTTCAATTGCGATCACTTGAAGTAACCTATCTAGAATATCCCTAAGCACCATATCTTTCCCTTGAGATTTGAATTTTAGCTCCATAAACTAATAATTTTGTGAAAATTATCCAAGGGAATATAACCATTATATTCCTAGCATCGTATGTGTTTCAATTAGCCCCAAAATATATAAATAATCACACCTTATAATCACCAAAGGATAAATTGGGTTGTCGAATTGATGACCATGACATTGAATCCTATAAAGTCCTTGTATTTTAATTATTTCTTTGCAACCAATCATTCATTAATGAAATTATAGGTAGCCTCGTTATCAGTGAGCACTATAATATATTACTCAAATAACTCCCCGCAACCACTAAATGGATGATATCAAGGTGCCCCCAAAAACGCTACATGTGTACTATTGCTAGTGTCTACAATAAATATCCTTATCAAATATCACCTCAATATAATGGACTTGGCCCTTTCTAAGGCATCTAAAATCAAGTTTTGAAGACTCATTAAAAGAGAAGCATAACTTTTTCCTTGTAAATTAATTTATGGTATAACCATCCAACTTATTCACTATAAAAGGATACAATATAGTTTTATAAGGCTATGAGTTGAACTTCCTTTTTGAATGATTCCCTTCTATGATATATGAGTGGGTGGTATTGGTTGAGATGAACTTTTTCTCCCTAGTATAGACAACTCAAGTTTCAAAGCCCTCTTAATAGCTTCTTGAAGCAATGATGATACAAAGGCCTTAACTAAATCCTTGAGTGGTTCATATACACCATCAAAAAATAGAATAGTGATATTATTTTCTAATACATTAGCTACCATAAATATAACTTAATAAATTTTAACTACATTTATATCTATTGAGGTTTATTTTTTCATTTTAGAAATGTATTTTAAATAATATTTATCGTCCTCTTTTTCAAATCTATGCAATATAATTTGGTTAAAATCATCAAATGTTTACATATAAGTTTATGCCCTTGTGTGACTAGACCATGGTTCCAACAATGATAGGCAACACCCTACAAATTTAATGTGGAAAACTAGATGGAATATTCTTCTATCGCAAGGTTGAGTAGGAAGTAGGCCCACAAACTTTGTAACCAAGCCTAACAAAATATATTGTTGTTATCAATAGAGATGAGTGTATTTATTTTTTCACCCTTTACTTAAACTATTTCCCATTATCATTCCAATTGATCATTGAGACTTTTTTTGTTGGAAACTCTTAGATTCTCCAAGTAATTGAATAAATATATAGTGGTTTTGAAGTATTTAAATTTCCTTGATATTATTCAAGAAGCCTATCGAGATCGTCTACGCAAGTAATCTTAGGTTCCGGGTCTTTCTTCTTTTTCTAGAAAAATAGAACTAATAAGTTCTAGGATGGAGCTCACTACTAGTTAGTTATTTAAAAATGAGCTTTACCCTCTTTGTGATATTCTATTATAGCCACGATTCTATAAAGGAATAGTGGTGGATATTTTTTTTTGGATCTATAATAATTAAGTCAATAATTGTGTCATTCTCTCTTGGCCTATTATCAATAAATATGATGTTCTATCTTCCTACATGTAAATACTTATCACAATACTTGAAATAAATATGTTATAACCTCATATTTCATACATCCTTCATTACTTTCCATGATTCATAGGCAGGCAAGAAGTTAGCTCTAATACCATTGTGATGACTTCAACCAAATTTTAATATAAAATATATTTATCACTTTCTAATAACCAAGATCTCATGAAAGTGTGGTGAGAGCATATGATATGTAAATATGATTATTCACCATTTTTTTAACCAAGATCTTGCAAGGGTGAGCTAAGATCATATAAAAATGAATAATATTCATTATGTATTTAAATAATAAATGCAAAAAGATAAAACCATGTGCAAACAAAATGAATCCTTCACAATCATATCGTTGCTAAATATTATTATTATATTTTTTCGAATACATCAAAGATACATAAATGTAGTTATGCTAGAGAAGATAAATCAATATAATTATATTACATGCATGTTTCTCCAATCCAAAATATACTTGTTGATAAATAAAATAAAAAAACTTTCAACATGCACATATAATATTTTAATGAGACCGTCCATGGGAAGCTAAAGGAATTTCATCCTCCAATCTCTGGACCTAAGGGTTTTCACCCTTGATTTAATAGATGAACATGGAACTAAACCAATATTAAAAACATGAGAGATGTAATTCATCTCATGGAAAACCAAGTACCTCAATTTATAACATATTGACAAAAATCTTGGGCACCCAAATTCCAACACTGCATGAGTTGTTCTTTCAACATAAAATAGAAAATGTAAGATTTATCCTCAAAATTAGTACCTCGTAATTATTCTTTGCCATAAAAAAATTCATTTTAAAAATGTCACTTGTTTGAAGTTATCATAGATTCCCTTCATGAAATCCCACACTTCATATCTAGGGATGCCAAAATGAAATATTAGTACATCTTATTCAATATTAGACCTATTTTTCACAAAACAAAGCATATTAATAAAATTGATTTCTTCAACCGCATAGAAAATAAATGAATAGGACCATATAAATGCATTAATTACAAAACAACATTACATATTGGTGAAATTGATGAAGGATAAACTCGTGATTTTTGAAAAAAATAAAGGTTTTTTTCTCAAAAAGAGGTTTTCAACACTTTTTTATTGACTTTGGTTGACTATTTTGTGACACAGGGAATTATAAGAGGCTAATAATGTAGTCTCACCATGAAACAAAGAATTGATTACGATTTTGATTGATTTCATGTCATGTAGCGTCATATGCTAGATTATGGATCTTAATTAGACAGTCATATATGGCTATTTATTTTTAGGCACATAAATGTTGTTACATTAAGAAATACATCTTATATTACTTAGTTAGTTCCACCTCCAAATGTAATATTATGTGGCATGGGGATCATTGAAATTACCTATACTTACCCATGATTGATTTCCTACATCCAAATTTGTAAACACAAGTTAAAAAATCACATGTGATAAAGTTTCTTCAAAATAAAAACGTGAAATGATAACATGAAAAAGGTTACTAACTATTTATGTAGGTTTAGGGATACTTTGGAACACATTCTTACTCTTTTTTTTTGACCAAGAGCCTACAAAATGAAACCCATTTATAAGACATTATGCATTATTCATCAATAATTGGCTCAAATTTCTAGTATTATCAAATCAAAGATAAGAGGACATAACTTTTGTGGAGTCCAAAATATAACTATTCCATCTTACATGGATCACTTGCATGTAAAAAAATCCTATCTAGAAGAATAAGCTTACCATATATATAAAATAGGGCTTTCATAGTTTTATTTTTATTCTTGTTTTTGAGTGAGCTTTGATGAGACCAGTTTTTGGCATATTTTAGACTATGTTTGTAAGACATTTCTATATCTTTTATTATGCTAAGAAGACATTTAGTAGTAATTATGAGAGTAACACATAGAATGTATGCTTAATATAACAAGTTTATTATGATAAGTCTTTCCATGGTTATTGCTTAAGTATCTTATTAGTTTGACAGAAGATGTGTGCCTTGTAACTTTTTGAGATGACATGTGTTTCCTGCAACCACTACTGTTAACCTCCATACATCCATATCTGAAATATTGTCTGTTCCAAACTAATACCTAATGAATGAATGAATGAAATGATGAATCATCTTATTAAGTTAAATGTGTTGAGCTGATCTTTTTCCGCAGAGGTAGTTGTTAGTTGTTTGCAGGTACCAAGTCTCCAGGAGAATATTTAGCCTCAACTAGATTGCTAAAAGACTGATTCAAGGAAGAACGATTCAAAAACAAAGGATAAGGAAACAGTTTCAAGTCATCCGCCATGCAAGGGGAGTGTTTCGGGAATCCAACAGAGGCGTCTTGATGGCACATAAATCTAGGATGGTGTTGCTTTAAATATTCAAACTGATTTGACTCGGTCTTTTCTTTTTGTATCCACTTCCTCATTAGGTTGATCATCATGTAATAAAGACTTCCCATTTTATGAGGGAAGGGTTAGTTAGTCGTTAGGATCAGTTTTTGAAGAAATAGCCCATTCTCCTTTAGAGAAAGGGCTAGAAGATTACTATTGTAATACATTTTAATTTTCAGAGTTACAATTGAAGATTGTGAGCCATGTACTTGTTAATCTCAAATCAATAAAGGTGTTTATGAAGTTTACAGTCTAATCTATTGTTTATATTTGGAACTACCTAAGGGGGCCCACTTAGGGAGTTTTCCATCTTTTTATTTTGCAAGTTAGAATAGCTGCACTTCCTTTTATAGAGCTTAGTGTGATTGTTCCTGCAGTTGGTAGAAATAGAGAACTGTCAACTATTCCTGCAGCCACTAGATGCATAATAGTTTTGTCTTTCAGTTTGCATTCCAAGCAAGTCTATCCAGTTAAAGTTGTTTCCAGTAACTTCAATTCTAAGTATAGCATCTTTAGGAAGTTATACATGTTTGAAAGAGGTGAATATATTGTGCTGACCCATTTCAAGTCTATGTCCCTAGGTTGATAATTAAATGAGGTCCTTTAGCAGGTTATGACTGTCGGTTGTGATGTTCAATCCCTGAGTAGAGGAATTCATGTTCCTAGTTATTAAGCTGATTAAAGGACACTACAAGCTCAAGGGATTTTTGAGATATGATTAAATAACCAAAAATTTGGACATGACAAATAGTCTATGGATGGAGAGCTAGCAAGATTATAAGATTATGGCATAAGCACTAGTATAGATGGAACAAGAAGTGCACATTTTAAAAAACATTCCCATTTCCCTAGGTTTTAGTATACCTTGGATCTAATAGTTATAGTTAATGAAATTTGGGATGGGTTATTTAAAATAATAATTATTGGATAGGATTGGATAGACACTAAATTATTTTGTTCTTTTATACACATTTTTAAATCTACTTAGGTAAAAGGGTTGGTTGGAAAGTTGATAATCATGGGGAGCATTTTTGGTTCTGGTAGTTACTCATTCACCTAGGAAAATTATAATATATCTTGGTGAATGAAGAGAGATAATTGAGTCTTATAGTTTTATAATAGATTTTCCTAAAATTTATTTTTTGGGATTTAAAGGGTTCTTATGATTTTTAGGGATTTTTAGATATTAAGAACTTGTCACTGTAAGGTCGTTATGTTCAGTTTAGTGATGCCACTGAGTAGGGTTTTCTTATAGACTTTTTAAATAACCTTGATATCATGGATCAAAGGATTATACTGTATACTTATTTAGATAGATAGTTATGATTAATTGATTCACTTGTCTAGTTAGGTTTACAAAGATATTATTATATATTAGGTTATAAGAATGGAACACTTTCTAGTTTCCACACATAGCCAAAGAGTGGTATGTTACACTATATGATGTTTATTGCATCCTTGGTGTCTTTATCCAAGGTGACAACCTCACGTTGAATAAGGATATTTTAGATGAGAAAATTGTAATATGGGACTCATACTTTAGATATGCCCAGATAGATATTGAAAGCATGTTAACCTCAATTCCACATTAAATTATCATTCCATTGTAGAAGGCTATTATAGGCCCCAATTATCATTGGTTAACTAGCGACAAGAAGTCACACATTCTTCTTTACAATTGGTATGCAATCATTTAATATACTAAGCAAGGTATGTATGAGGCATTGATATTTTGGCTTGATTATTTTGTGATTTATGTATAAGGATGGTAATTCTACTATTTTAGTCATTTATCCCTTATTATGGGTACATTCTTAAGCATATCATTCCCTATTATAGACACTTGTTGATCATAGATATCATAACCTCGAAGATTATGAGGTGGGCATGATTAGGGAACTTTAATACCATGACCTAAAATTACATAAGTTTGAGAGATAATAACATGATTTGAGATCCTTATATTGATATGGTTGATCATTGAGAGATACTAACATGATTTTGTTATCATCGAATCTAACAATGCTCGATCCATGAATAACCCCCTATAAAACTTGTATGTTTCAAAGGTTCGTGATGTTCAAGCATGCAAAATGAGGCAAATTTAAATCCACCTCAAAGTATGGTCAAAAGCCTCAAACTATCTATTTGAATGTTCCTCTATGTTCTTCTATCAAAGACCTTTGAAATGAGTACCTTCATGAGGTCTAGATGTCAATACTTAGTCAAAATTGTGAAAAGTGCAAGAGTGCCAAAAAACAACACTCCTACACTTTGATGCAAATTTTACTAAGTTTCAAGTGCACAAGTGCTAAAAATCAGCGCTTGTGCATCTTTTCCAAAAAAAAATTGGTGCACAAGATCTGATTTTTAGCGCTTGTGCACTTTTTCTCTATACTTAGTCAAAATTGGGAAAAGTGCAAAAGCTCCAAAAAAAAGCACTCTAACATTTTTAGAAAATTTTCTAAGTGTTGAAAGTGCAAGGGCGAGGTTTTTAGCGCCACTTCACTTAAGTGAAATGTTAGCTTGGTACAAGGGTGCTAATTTTTAGCGCCCTTACACTTTTGACATATTTTGCCTTAAACTCTTCAAAATCGCTCTGTTTTCGCTTTGAACCTCATTTCTTCACTCCCGCATCATTTTTTGTGCCTAGTTGCTTTGTTCACACTTTCTCAACATCATTTTTTCGCTCCATGCTTCCCAATGCTTCTTTTTCTGCTAACACCTGTTGATTCACCACCCTTGCAGTTTCTTTCCAAATATTGTCAAGTGATCCTCAAGGTGACATCTTTGATCTAGTTGTTGCAGATGAGAAGGCTACACAAATAGCCCAGCTCAAATTAGAGCTTGATAAGGAGGAAAGTGTTCTTATTCAAGAGCCAAAAGATATGGAAAAATTCCTATCCTTTTGGTCATAGATGAAACAAGCAAAGCTCAAAAAATTGGTGCAAGTCGGGGTAATTCCCAGCAAGGAGAAATATGTAAAGGAAAATGTCAAAAGACATCGTTCCATCCTAGAAAAATGGAATCAAGGAGTTGCCAGGAAAGCTTCTTGAAGAAAACCAGATCTTCCTTCTGGTCACAGAACTTTCTGAGACCTTCAAAGAAGCCATCATGAATCAAGTAGAGAGTGTTGAATTTTCAGAAGCCTCTATGCATGATCTTTGGGATACAAGGCTCACTCTTGACAACCTCAAGACGCATCTTGACAGGTGCAGATTTTTTCACTCATCCGCCAAGAAATCAATCACGAGGATTCACACCATTGTGGATTACACCATCGGTCCGGATTAAAAGGTCACACAGGAGACCAGGAAGAAGTATGAAGACTTTTGCACCCAAGCAAGGAAACATGAAGATTCTTGATCTCCCAGTGTTGAAAATTTTGATGCTCCCTTTTATGCATCTTGTAAATAGTTTGACATCTTAAATGTATTTTTGTAAAGTGTAATTACACCAAAAATATGAGATGTAATTTCACGTAGATAGTTTATATGTTGACTTAGTCAATGTTAGGGTTTCCTATTTTTACTCAACTAATTTCCTAGATTAGCTCTTCCCTCTTTTCTATAAATAAGAGGGACTTCTATTGTAATCTGGACCTTTTAGTATTTTGCAATGAAGTGCTGCCCTTTTGAAACAAACATTGAAACTTTGTGTTCAATTTTGTGAATCTGAATCTAATCAATAAAGAAGGAAGTTGCATGCCAGAATTTGTGTTGGAATCAATTCTCTTTTGATTTGAATGAGATTGGTGGTGATTAGTGAATGATATTTGAAGGCCTTCAAGTAATTTATATAAACTTTGTGTTGCATTCCTTATTTGGATTTACGTTATGTTTGGATACTTTGGTTGAAAGGTCTACAAGAATTTGCACTTGTAATCGTTCATGTTTTTCAAGGAATTGTTGCATATATCTAAGAATAATTTGTGCTTCTAATGTGACAAATGATATGTCTTTCACAGATCCATCATTGAAAAAGCTACGGAATGAATTTGTGCCTTCGTGAGCTTTCCCTTTTCCTTTACTTTTTTATTATCAATCACATTTGGTATCTCTATACTTTGCTTTGACAAGATAGAGCTATTGGCATTACTGCCTTTTGTTAAGTTTAAAGTTATCATATTTAGAACTTCCAAACCATGAAGAATTGTAAAACATCTTCTCTGAAAAAAGAGAGAAGCATGAATATAACACACACCCCCATTTTGTAAGTGTAGTGTACATTGTGTAAATACTTTATTAGTTTTACCATAGCTTCTGTTAGTAGAAGGGTGCCTCCCCTTTCTAGGAGAAGAGATTTTATCTCACATAGCTTTGGCTGAAATCTAGGTTGTGTAATCTATTGAAGAGTTGATTACATAATTTTCACCCAATAGTTTTTTGGTGAATCTGTTGGGGACATGATTCGCATTTGAAAGCCTCATGCTTTTGCTTGAAGTATACCCATGTCCTTTTTCATTGTAATTTATTTTCTTGTAAGTTTTTCAAGCTTTCACCAAGGACATGTAAATGGTTGCTCAAGGTCCTTGGGGAAATGCTTTTGGTCAGTTGAGTATAGCTCTACCCCTACATGCTCTTCCTGAAGGCTCACATAAGAACTTTCCAAAGTTCTTTGGTGATGAACAACAACATCCCGATGAGCACGTTGTTGCTTTCTACATCACTAGTGGAGTTCATGGTGTTAAACATGAAGATGTATTCGTAAGGTTGTTTGTGGAGAATCTCCAAGGTGTCGTTGTATATTGGTTTTATCATCTGGTGCCACATACCATCACAAACTATGCAACTCCCATAGCCAACTTTGAAGAAAGGTTTGAACCTCCTGAAGACACTCATGCTTTGTTGGCTCATCTCACCCAGTTGAAGAAGAAATATCACATGCATATACATGAGTTCATTGCTCACTTCAACAAGTTGACATAGAGAATTCCAACTGTTTCTCAACCTACAACTAAGAATTTGAAATTTTTCTTTGTAAATTCTCAAGTACCTGAGCTTGGTTTCCTATTGAGAAGAGTAGCCCCAGCTACTCTTGTAGTTGTGCAGACCTTGGTGACATAAATTGAAGATGATCTCATTCTTGTTGGGAAAATAAGAATTGAATCAAATGAATTTGAAGAAAGCCCTTCTTTGGAGTTATTTTCTTCCATCACAAGGATAGATCCTATGGTGCAAAGGTTGGAAAATGAGCTACTTTTCATAAAAAAAACAGCTAGCTCAAGGTATGTTTTGTGTGCCTCACAAGGACATACCAGGAGTTCAATTTCAAATGTTGCTCATAATTTCGTTGTTGGGAATCAACACAAGTTATCTTCACCTATAAAGAGGCTTGCTCTTGAGGCACCATTCATAAAAGCAGTAGCAAAGAATCCTAACTCCAATCGAATTGATCTCTCTTTTCTTCTGGGAAAAGGAAGAAGACATAGCTGGTGACTCCCAATTCTAATTTATGCAGTCTCAAATAGCTATTGATGAAAAGCAGAAAGATGAAAGTCATTTTTTTGAAATTCAACTGAATGAAGACAATCTTGTCTTGAGATATGAAAATATGGACATGCACGAAGGTCTCATTCAAGTTGAAAATAATGCATCTATGTTTCAAGGTCATGAAATTGAACACGTGTTGCATAAAAGAACTTCCCAAAGGCATAATGAGGACCTTCTTATTAATATTTCAGATTTTCCCAAGTCTGAAAATGGCGAACAACATACTAAAGTATGCAGTGCAGTCATATCTTCATCTAAATCACATGAAGGAGATCATTCTGATCAACATGAGGTTGCCATGGTTGATGAATCAATTTTTCAAGTAGCAACTGGTAAGGAGAATTCAATCTTTGATCGATTGAGGGGATCTACCAAAAGACATATTTCTTGGTTGGAGGCCAATGGGAAGACAAAGGTTCCACTTGTACCTGAGTGTGAAGATAAACTTGAGAATGAAGCTAAAGATGTATTTGTAGATGTGCAGGAGCAGTCTAAATTCAATGATTCATTTTGGAGCAGTAGTATATCTAATATATTTTTAGAGGTAGCTAAACATGTTCATCTCTTTCAAGAAATAGTGCCTCAACTTCATCTACATGTAGATGCTAATGATCATGTAAGGCATTGCAAGCTATTGAAGAAAGGGAAATATTTTGTTGAACCTGTGAACGGTTTCATTCGAGAAGATTTCATTGATGGCTAGTTTTAATTAGGTAGGTTTTTACCTTTTCAATAAGTGCATTTGCATAAGTTCGCGTCTTATTTTCGTAGATTTTCTTTGTGTCAATCATGCTTGAATCTGTTGCCCAATGGATGGATAAAGGCACTTGAATTCTAGATTTCTTCTCCCTTCATTCGTTTCAAAGAACAGTTGAAGCAAGATCCCCAACAGGAGCCAACTGTTATCATGGAATCTAGCAACGCTCGATCCACAAATAACCCTACTATTTCTTTGATGTTTGTCAAATACCCGGTTGAGAAAACAACCTGAAAATGCATGTAATGACTTAAAAATAAAATATTTGATGCTACGAACACCTGATAAACCTCAAAATTGTTGCAAATACAGCTGTTGTTGCACCAAAATATCAACCTATTAATTCCCAATACAACCATTGGATTTATACAAGATCCAAGATCCACAGGAGGCAGTTAAACCATGTCATGAAGCTCGAGCACCGCGTTGGCCCACATCGAGGAGACCAAGGGTGACACCTTGCAACAATCCCACTAGTGCAAGTGAGGGGTTTGAACTTGTGACCTTGGCTCTGATACCAATTGTTGCAAACATGGTTGTCGTTGCACCAAAAGATCGACCTATTAATGCTTGATACAGCCGTTGGATTTATACAAGATTTGAGATCCACGGGAGGTGGTTAAATCGTGTCACGAAGCCTGAGCGTTGTGTTGGCCCATGCCAAGGAGACCAAGGGTGACACCTTGCAACAAAAATATGTCCCATAAAATAGAGGCACAATAATTTTGAATAGAGGCACCACAATTTTGACTTAGGTGTCATTTTGTAGAAAGTGCTAAAAAATGACTCTCGAAGATTAGAAAATGAAGTTATATGATGACCCAAATGGGGAAATGGATAGATGAACATATGGGGAACCTAAAAACATGAATATTTAGCCAAAATATGCCCCCAAATGTAATGAAAATGAGCTCAAAATGAAGAAGATGATGGATGAACCTAAAAAAAATGTGTTTGGACAACAAAGACCTTCAAAAATATTGTTAGAAGCCAAATAAACCCTAGGTCTAGCTTGGAATGATGAAAACAACACCGAAAAATGGAAGCGCAATTTTGGGTTACACACATGCCACGAATTTGAACCTAGGCACTACAAGTCTGCACTTAGGTGCCACTTTGTAGTATTTTCTCGAAAATGACACCTGGAACCTCAAAATGCACCAAAACTTGATGAAACATTAGTAAAAATAGGTGGGAAGCCACCGGGCGTGCCAAAATGAAGATGGGAAAGATGAATAAGAAGGTAAATGATAGAAATATTTGAAAATGCATAATAAATACAAACTAATAAGTTATACCTTCATTGCTCCTTCCTCTTCATAGATTGAGCTCACAAGAAGCACCCATTCTTGCAAACTTTCTCCAATGTTGATAAGGGATGTGGTTGCTCATAATTTTAGCATGATGATGATATGGATATAGATGAATTTGATGAGGATTTGGACAACATAAGGATGGAATGAGTGTGTGTTATGAGAGATGAGAGCCAAGGCCTTATTATATAGAATTTTGGTGAGAGAAATCAATGGATAGGATTGAATGGCTAATGGAGGGTTGAGATTGATTGAGAAGGTGAGGTTTGGATCAAGGATAAGGATTGATTATCCTTGTGAAAAGTGTCACAAGATGGAAAGGGGTGAAATGGGGAGGTGTGCTCACACATGTGTGAGTACACATTGGGAAGAGAGACATTAAAGAGATAGGGTGGCTTGTGTAAGATGTTAGTGGGGGTAGGTGAGATGTAGGAATTTAAAATTAGGAAATAATGATGATGAGGATTAGGGATGAACGTTAGATCAATTAATCAAGGATTAATTGATTAATGAAGATGGGTCGACTTAAAGAACCAAGGGTTCATTAACTTGGGTGGAGTCGAAAATCGAAGAATAGGAAAATGATGATTAGGATGGGGATAGAGTTAATTAATCAATGATTAATTAACTTGAGAAAGGGTAGATTAATTAAATAAATGTAGATTTATTTAATTAAAGGTGGTGGATAAAGGTAAATGGGAAATTAATTAAATAAATAACAAGTATTTATTTAATTAATAGGTTGGAATAGGCTAAAATGAGGTGTGGATGGGTAAGGTCACATTTTAGGTGTCTACAATGATAAATATATCCTAACTAAAGATCGCCCATGGCACTTGTTGATAGAAAAACCTTGATCAGAGTCTAAGGTTTAATATTCTATTATATATAGTAAACATTGGTGTGATGCAATAAAAAGGGTGAACTTAGATATGCAATTAGTATAAACCAAATTATAATGAATTATATACATTCATATATATACAACCATAAAATCATATATTAATATACATTAATGGCTTATACATGTCTTAGAATTAATTATTCATGCCTTACACATTTCATCTTCCTTATTCTCACATATATTTAATGTATATTATTCCCCATGATTCCATACTCTTATCTCTCACTTTTCCCTTATTTATATAGCCTAATTTCTTTTCATATTTCCTTTCCATCATATCCCTGCATAATAACACTTAATTATTGTATTATCACAAATTTACCTTTTCTTCCATAAATTTTTATACTGCTATAGCTTATTTAGGAATATTAAAGGTTTTTTAAGGCTATTTAAGTGGTATATAATGGATATATGGGTCTATAATGACCCAAATTACATATGTGGTACCTCACAACCCTCTATATCTTACCAACAACCCTTGCATAATCAAAACATTCAAATGAAACACCAATATATCCAAAGAATAAAGTAGAAATATTATGGGGTAGGGGACTAATGTATATTAGGGAAATCAAACTAAATACAACCTTAAACAAGTGCCTTTGTTCATCAAAATGTGGGTTTTCCTTGTAACCTTTCAAAAAGGAAAATTAGACATATATTTTGACCCAAACCTTATCTACAAAAAATGATACCTATTTAGGATACCCATTTGTCCATTTTTATACATATAAAAAAATAAGCTAGGGTTTCTTTGTACGGAATGCCTCAAAAATTGACTGTCTCGCCTCTTGACTAGGCCTAATTAGGCAAATATGCATGCAAATGAAAACAATAGTCACCTATTAATTTCACAAATCAAATAATTAAGAAAATATCTCTAGTGAGATTTAATAGGACCTTATTATAGACCTTTCCTCCAATTTTTATCAAAATCCAACTGTGGAAATAAGAGTTCTTCCATTTTCCCCAAAACTAGAAACCCTAGGGCAGATTCAAACCTGTTGTTACCAAATATGCTATAAATTTCTCTAAAATTAATGAAATTTAAACAAATGAAAGATAAATAAATTATCTTTCCAACCATATCACGTGAATATTATATAAATTTTGTACATAGTTGTACCATGTGAAAGAACATGACTGTTACAGAAAAAACACGAAAAAATTACTCAAATTTATTCCAATTTTCATTCCAATATCCTCCCAACCTTTGTAACCTTGGGATTCATGTTTAAAACATGTATTTGTGATTTCCCAATGGTTCATAACTAATTTTCAACTTACAACTATTCAAATTCCCACTTTGTGCACATGGACCCTTCATATTCTCACATTGTGCAATTTGACAACATTTGCAACATTGACATTTTTTTGCAACTAGACACTTCCAATCACCTAATGACCTAACTTAGAATCCAACATACATTAAATGGTATTAGAAGAATTTATTAAATATTAAGAACTTTAAAAAAAAAAAGCATTAACTTTTTACCCCTCTTGGGCATGAGAACCTAGGTGCCCCTACACTAGGGACCTAGCTCGATTGGCTAAAGCATCTTATTATAGGAAAGATGTCACAAGTTATAGTCTCCACCATCCTCGTGGTATTGGAGGCCATTTCATGCCACCATAATCTATCACATGAAAAAAGTTGACTAGGCACACTATAGTTTATGGGGGGATATCCGATTCTTATCGTTTAAAAAAGTAAAAATATGATCTCTTAATCAAGAAGATAAATAATCATCTACAAATTTGGAATTAAACCATCACCACCAACAATGTATGATCCATATAAATAATTATTCCATGCTAAATATTTATGGAAACAATAATTTCCATAATACAACGATTACCACACAATATACCTACATCAATCTCCATAAATCTCACACATTTTTAGCATAGTCAATTATAATAGGTCCACAAGTATAACTATCTTAGATGAAACCATCTCTTTACCTCATAATAACATAAATACCAACACACCAAGTAACCCAAATAAGGCCAACTAATAGAATCTACATCAACACCAAAATATCTATGAGTATAGATGGCTCACATTTGAGTTATCTATGCAATCTATTAGTGTAGATAGCTCACAAAAAAGTACAAATAATAGATCTCACAATGTAACATACAAGCTCAATATTGCATCAATAAACATATCAAAATAGAGAATATTAGAGATAAACACATAGATTTACCATGACTTAACACTAAATCACATCTAGATTCAATATTTTACAAATCCATAAATTAACCATAGTTAAGGAAGCTATTAAATAACTCTATAAAAATGTAATTTAATAATCTACATATTAATACGTTTAAACCTTATTCATAACGAATGAATAAAAATATTGTTTGTCTCCTATAAAAAGTCAAAGATTGAGCATTGTGAGCTCATGATATGGCTTGTTAAATTTAAGAGAAAATTTGGCTTCCAAATAACATTGTCATAAATAGTAAAATATAGAAAACGATTAGTACCACAACATAGTGCTTAGGAATTTAAATAACTTTTTTATAACACTTGATTGCACTATTTTGGTTGTACATGGATGGACCTCTAGCAATGTTGTTAGATGGGTGGCATGGTGCCACCAAGTTATTCATAGAGAGGTAGGGTTGGGAAAAAGTGGCACTAACATAATTTTTTAGCTATAGACCATAATGGAGGTGGTAGCTTCTAGTGGTTCCTAGTTACCTCCCATTGACTGAGTAGAACCACTAGCTGGAACCCTTATGACTAGGGCCTTGTGCCCCCCCAAAAAACATTTGTTGCTTCCATACTTTTTTGATGTATACATACCTAACATGACACAAGGTGTGCCTCTAATGACACAAAAATTGTACCCTTGACCCAATCAAACTGTCTAAATTTTCTACACAATATATGATGACATAGAATATATTCTACTAGTATAATGACTTCATGTGCAACATATTCTTTATAGACCATATAAAACTACATGGATCTATATGAATTGGTATATTCAATTATTTTTGTATGCCCTAAAATGACCATTATTTAATGTAAATCTATTAATTTTTATGTGTATCTATATGTTTTGGGCCTTCTAGACTCAATGGTGAGGTCTATTATTGTTAGGGGGTCATGTATGAAACTTTATTGTAGAAAATCCAATAAAAAGATCCCCAAAAAATAAAATTTCTAAATCTACAAACAAACCCTAGATCTACAACAAATCTAAAACCTTCAAAATATATCTTCTTTTTGTTACAAGACCATGGATTCAATTATGCACAATATTCCACTCATATGAAGGGTTGGTAACCAAGAATATATTTCCTCTTACAACTTGGAAAAAAAGATTTGATACGAAATGAAAGGTAATTTACAATAATTAAATGTATAATTTCCACATAAATCTCAGGAGAGAAAATATAAAAATAAGTATTTAGTTTCCACAATACAAAATAATAGTGAAAATACCACAAGATAGTACCAAATATACCCTAAAAACACCCTTTCAAGGAAAAAATAAACCTCTAAAAGAGCATATAACTCAATGTATTATCTCATAAATTAGATTATAATACTTGTAATCTTTGGCATGCAATATTTTAAAGAATCAATCACCCTAGTTGTTTTGCTCCATTTGAACAAGAAAATAATAACCATGTAACCAAACATCCCACTCCATGATTCATGTTATCACATATGAAACCTAAAGTGATGTTCATTAAAACTTAACCATTAAGAAAAATGTTACATAAGCCAACCTCAACCACTACTCATGTGCTTGGTTTAATAGAGACAAACTTTCACAAAACCAGTAATTGGTATTACGTAAATCGAGTGCCTCAAAACTATGATCTTAGTAAACCATGGCCCTTAATTAAATACTTGGTAATAACTTTTCCCAATATTAATTATTTCCCCAATCTGACACCCACATTAAATATTTACCCCAATGTCTCATGTGACATAAAGTGTCCCCAAGAATGCCTAACCCATTGTGATGTACACATTTCTAAGATGTACTAAAATTACTTCTCTTTTTACATTATTAATTATTAATCTTATTATGCAAGGTGTAAAACACACTTTTCCCAATATTTCCACCTAAAATTGTAGATTCTCCATTAAGTCATTAGTTTTCCCCAATGAACAGATAACTTGATTGAACAAACTCTAATTTAACCTAGTGAATAAATCTCTATAAAAATAATGAACACCCAATTTTACTTCCATTGTGTGAGTGTTAGCATGAGCCATTTTTTTCTTATTTTTTACGTTTTAAATCAGAGTTGACACTTTTTTAGGTTAGTTAAGTATTAGAATTCTCTTGTTTCCATTTAAAAACCTAAACCAATCTTCATTTCCTATAAATATTATATTTATTATTATCATTATGGGTCCAAATTTATTTTGAAAATAACTTTGGCATCAAGATGAATTTGTAACAAAATTACCTATTCTAATCTCTAGAGTACTGGCATCAAGATGAATTTGTAACCAAATTACCTATTCTAATCTCTAGAGTACCAATCCTTTATACAACTATTGTAAACAATTTACACCTTTTGAGTCTAGCCAACAATAGTTTCTATTTCACCATTGGAGGTGAGGAGGTTTTGAAGTTAAAGGATAAATATACCAAATAATTAGATATTTGAGGATAAAATTAACTATAATTTTTCTTTCTGCTTTAGATATCTATAATCCATAGTACACAATTTAGTGTATTTAAGGATTGAGATGTGGCATCCTTCCCCACTCATAAGAGATATTGTCTTGATGTCTTATTACACACACTGAAACAATAATGTATCTCGCTAAAGAAGTCCAAGTATCACACTATGCTAATAAAGCATCACACTAAAGTAAATAAAATTATCTCAAAATAAGTAGTCCCTTGATGCACATAATTTAAAATATGTTTGATTCCATTTTTATAATTCTCTTAGTTAATGCTTTTTGCAAGAATGCATTTGTTCTTAGAATGGTCAAAAAATGCCTAGTTGAACATATATGAGAGAGGTTATTATGGAGGGAACCCATATCTACCTATTGATCCAAACAACAAATTCATAGGCATCACAAATTTTGATAACTATTTTTTCATACTTTGGTAGTTTTTTTCTCTTCAAGCTCTTAAGAGACTGCATAAAAATAATGTAGCCTACAAGGATTGAGAGACCTGGGGAACAAATAGATAGCCTCTAATATGATTCAAGTTGTGATTGGGTCTATTCTAAGAAATGAATATTTTGGTGAGCATAATGTGGATTTTAGAATGTTAATGGAAAAAATATCACATCCTTTAGATATGGGTACAAAGGTAAATAATTAACTAAATGATAGATGGAAATTGAAGGGGAGAATTAAAATAGGCAACTAAAGAGTAAATGATAATATATAATCCATGTGTAATGAAGCATATGTAGGAATTAAACATTAAACTATACTAACACAAGTTTTTTGGGGATAGGGATAGGGTATGGACATCCATCAAAACATAAAGGATAGAGAGAAATTTTGGGGAAAAAAATGAATGCTATGCTCATCAAGATATTATAATGGTTGATGATAGGATTTTAGGATGGAAACACTTTAGGGTACTAGAGAGATTCCCCTCTATATTCTTGAAAAAAATACCATGTTATCTTTCTTACCCTTTATAATACATATTTTATCAAATGCCTAAATATTGTGCCATGAATATTTTTGAAGGATCCAATTGCTAATATAAATTAGTCTAAAAATTTTTATCTCTTCCATAATAGAGGTGATGGTTTCATAGTGGATGAGATAATGTAAGATACTTGGGGTACATATTAGCTAGCAAGGAGCAAAAACCATCACAAGTTTTAGGGATAGTTAGTGAAAGAGTGGGTAGTAATGTGGTTCCTAGACTTCTCTACATTGCAAGTCATTCCTAGATGTTGCCTTCTAGTTGAACATTTGGTTCTAGGATGACTTAGAGAAAAAAATCTAGTATACCTATGGGATGAAGATCTAATATATGCCAATTTTTTTTGACAAGGTGTCTACTAATTCTCTAAGCTAGTATGGGTTTGTAGGTTGTGCATTTGACTTATGAGAATTAGAGAAATGCAGTTTCTTATGTTATTTCTAAGTATAGAAGTGGTTGCACCATAATCCTATTGTTATGTGCAACAAAAGAATATTGTTTGGTGTTTTCATGGAATTCAATAACAATATGGAGTTTACTATGTTGTATCTAGGAATTATGCACATGTGGACATCAAAGTGGTGAATTTGAGATAAAAAGGTATAATCTACATTTATCTATTAAAAAATAAAATATTAAACATAATTATTTTATTGTATTTCACTAGGTCAATTGTGATGCCTACTATTTCCTTTTAGTTTCTTGGTAAAGGAAGAAGAGAATAAACATGTAGTAGAAATGAGTCTCCTTATAAATAAAGGAATAATTTGCAAATAATTTATTTTCTAAGCATAATAGGATTTTTAGTGAATTTTATTTAGAACACATTGGTGAGATGGGGAGAATACAATTAGAACTAGAGGTCCAAGAGATTTTCTTAGAAAACATAAAGGATTCTAGTTTTTACAATCAATCAATTCTAAGGACAACATTTTCTATAAGGGACATGTCACATTTTAAGAAGGATATGAAAAATAATGTTGTGTTTGTTTCAAGAAGTTACTTTTCTCTTATAAAGTGAAGGTGCATATTTCATGTTGTCTCTTTAAACTATATTTTAGGTAATACCCATATCATATGATGGTAGAGCACATATTCTAAGATAGAATATACTCTATAAATTTATATATAGTATAATTCTATTGTTAAATTAGATCAAGTATGTTCTATAGTGTCATAAATTATCACTCTTGATAATTTCACACTAGGTTTGGTACCCTCTTAAGTGTGTGTATCTAATTGTGTTTGTGATGCACCCATTTTGTTATTTTTTTGAGAAAATTAAGTAAATACTTAATTTTTCAAACTGTCAAAGAGTGAAAATTTTCTAGACCTAGGCACTTAGCATCCACATCCTATCTATTTGTGCCCAAAAAATCAAATTTGATTATTAGCCTCAATATGTTTACGATTTTTCCAATAGTGGCATGGTGTGATGGTTAAGTTGTGTTTTTATTCTTTCCATCAAGGTTCAAACCCCTTTGGGGTGTAATTTTTGAGAATTTATATTGGGGATGAGGTCCCCTATTGTGACCTCGCCAGTTCATAGCTTCGGGTCAAAAGCGTTTACCCCTCTTAATAAAAAAATATGTTTAAGATTTTAAATTTATTTGTGGGCCTATCAAAATGGTTAATTTGAAATATGTTTAGATTTCAATATATATAATAATTTCTCCTTTCTAACCCCTGATAAATTTTAATGAATCTTAATCTCTCTCTAGCAACTCTAAAGAAATTAGCGCAACATCAAAAGCA
Organism: Sequoiadendron giganteum; assembly: GCA_007115665.2. NCBI lineage: Eukaryota > Viridiplantae > Streptophyta > Pinopsida > Cupressales > Cupressaceae > Sequoiadendron > Sequoiadendron giganteum. The sequence continues at coordinate 456,623,110 of CM021107.1, forward strand.
AGTAAAGCAAAAGATAATCAACATAATTACAAAAAATTATAGTATTTAACCTAAATAAAAATTTAGGCTCATTTATTGTAAGATGTTCCTTATTTATTATCATTATCATATGAACTAACACTTTCAAGATCATAAGGATACTCATTCATCCTCCTTGTCTGAGATTGGTACAACTACATCAGTTCAACAAGAGCTTCACATTTGAGTGGTAAGACATCCCTTTTATGTTTTCATCATCATTTGTCATTTATATTGTCTTTAGTACCCCAAGATAATGCACCCTTTATCATATTTCATCATATAGCCATTGAGGAGATGGGAACACCAACAACCTTTCTCCCTTTGTCTATTTTTCAAGCTTACAAGTTTGCTATTGATTGAAGTGGATTTCACATCTCAAGGATCCTAAACCCTAATGCATGTTTTAAAGACTTATCATCAATAAAGTAGGACACACTGATTACCTGAGCTCTATTGGACTTCAGATCTTGATTTTTCTTGTCAAATATATTCAAACACTAGTACATCTATGCATGCCTTAAAACCCTAGATTTCAACACTTCTAGACTAGGATGCCCAATGCCCTTGTCCTACCAATTTTTCTCCAAATTTCAATGTGATCAAGTTCATCTTTATATCTCCTCTCTAGATCCACTTTATATTTCTTTCATTTTATTTTGTAATTTATAGATTCCATTACACTTAGTCTATTTGACCCTAATTCGCTTAGTTCAATAAAATTCATCATGTCAATCACAACAAATACACAAAAAATAATGGGACCAAAACCCTAACCAGCCTGTTTGGATGTCCTCTGAGGGTAAAAAACAAATATTAACTCTTGGTTAATTTTGGATCCTTAATATTTATGATGAAAGATAATTGATATAGTTTAAGTCATTTAGGTTATATCTACTTTCACCATCTTACATTTGGTGAACCTAACTTATCTTACATTTACATATCTTTTTTATTTTACATATATTATCAAATTTGATTAACTTGATTTAAGTATTATATTGTTTGAATATATTATTTATTATTACAATCATTGTATTTTAGTGAAGCATTGTAAGTCTTTTTCTCTTATGTTATTACAAAAACATTAAAACCTAAAACACCTTCTATTCTTTTAACATTATATCAACATATATGTCTTGTTGTTACCTTATTCTAAGAAAATATTTTCTTACATCATTGATATATGTCTCTTTTTAACCTTTGGTATCCCTTATTCATGTGACAATGAAGCTAACATGTGTCCCTCTCCCAATATATTTCCTACTCAAGAGGATATTTTGGTACAAGAGGATACAATAATACCTTTCTTAACATCACTTTACCCGCTCATCATTCAATTTCTCTTACTCTTCGCAACATGACATGCATAGATGAAGAGTCCAAATTCACATCAAACGCCCAAGGATAGATGCTAATCAAAATATGATCAATACAAATTATAATTATGGTTTGAATAAAGAACCTATAAAACCTATAACGCCATCATTCCATAATAATGTGCCTTCTTCTAACACATATCTCAATGATGATGGGGGATCTTTAGCTTTTACCCCTCATGGACCAGTTGAATATAATATTGACCCTCTCCATCCTAAAATCTCATCACTCAACAAGGATCTATATTAGTATTAAATAATTGATTATTCTTCCCATGTCAATTCTATTGCTTCTTCTTTAAAATGTGATCATACTTCTCATTTAAACAAGATTATAAATGTGGTCTTTCCTCATTTGTTAATTTAGAGACACATTATGAGCTTGGTTTAAATATTATTACTAAACTTGGATACATTAATAATGATTTAATAAGGAGTTATTTAGTTCATATGAAACCTACAATGCACTTTTATAAAGAGGGTTTAGGTTACCTATTTTCTCCTTTGTCTACATCCACTCCTCCATTATTTTATGTACCTAAATCTTCATGTTGTAAGAAGTAAAACCTTTCTTCACAAGAGAAAGGATTGCTTCCTTCTTCTCATCCTCTATCTAATAAAGATAATATTTTATTGAGGCTTCTCAAATCTCACTTGATTACTCTTCCTCCTTCAACATGTAAGAAATTTCATAAACATAATAAACAAATCCTTCTTCTTGTGCGTATTATCAAGTGCTTGGTCATTCAAATAGTGAATATCACACTTTGGACAATAAAATACAAAAAAATCTTGTAGTGTTATCACTCTTCCATTTGTTGATGTACCTATTGGCTCATCATGTGACATTAGGTCTAACCATTTTTATGTTTCTTCTAAATGATAAACTTTCTTCTAATGTGTTGCTCCTCACTATGTGGCATTTGTAGCTCCATGTGTTTGCTCATTGGCATTCATTTTGGTACAATAATACATGAAACCAAGCTTTATTTGTGATAGAAACACAATGGTATCTAGCATGGTTGTCCTAACCTATATGCTTGAGACCAAGGATAACTAGTTTTGGAAGTGTGAATCCTTCTTGAGGATCCCATCTCTTTTTCCTTCACCCCTTATTTTCCTTAAAATATCAACATAGTAAATATGCTATTATTTTAAGGGGGGCATATCACCTATCCATTTGAGCATCCACACATGCATCCTTATCCATTCATGCTTCTTGAGTTGTGGCTTATTGATATGCCTCATTTTTGGTGGTGCTTTTATTACACCCTTAGAGGCCTGGTTATCAGATCATCCCTTGTGATTTTGTTTATTTATACATTCCCTGAGGCATGATTATTAATTCATCCCCTAAGACATTATTCATTTGTGTTCTCCTCGAGGCATGATTATTAATTCATCCACTGATATGTTCATTTGTGTGCTCCCTAAGGCATAAATAATAGTTTGTCCCTTGAGACATTGTTCATTTGTGCGCTCTTTGATGTGTGATTATCAATCTTTATCTTCCAAAATTGTTCATTTGTGTACTCCTTGAGGCATGATATTTTATTCATCCCCCATGGCATTCATTTATATGCTCCTTGAGTCATTAACAATACATGATTACACAACATAACACAACCTGCTAGCCTATTGATCCATGTACTCTCTAAGCCACCATTCATAACACAAATTGATATCCTATGTGATTTATAGGGTTTGATTCATCACATCCATGGTAACTTAGCATAACACAACCTACTAGCCTACAATCTATGGTGACATTTTATGTGTATGAACCCTAGTGATAGAGAAAGATAGTGCCCGAGTCATGTACCCTTTTTCATCCATGGTCACCTAGCATAGAAAAAATTTCTAGCATATGATCCATGGGGGCTTTGTAATGTTCATGACCCCTTCTGATAAAGTAAGCTAGTTCTAGATTCATGTACCCGTCTTCATTTGTATTGATTTCTCCCTTTCTATTTATATACATTCTTCCTTTGAAACAATCAATCAACTCTCTATATGCTTCTTTTCTCTTTAGAATTTCTCTATTTGTTTGTTGTATTTGGGGAATGATGCTTGGTATTGAGACAACCTTTCATACTGAGGTCTCCTTACCTTGTAGAATCAGAATTTTTTCAAGAGACTTATGTATTGACAATGTTGTTGTATTCTTTTTTTCTCTTTATTTATGCTTTATATATGTTTTATGCTTTTATGTATGCTTCATGTATACTTTGGGTATTTTTTTATGTATTATTTATGTGCACTCTATTGTTTTCTCAATGTATACATCATATATATTTGAATTTTTCCTCATATTTTGTGTGATATATTTATGTGTGTGCCCTTTTTATCTTCACATTGTGGTTTGATAGGATCCTATATCTCAGGTCTAGCACATACTCTAGATTGGATTCATCCTACCTCTTTATAATTTTGATAAAGAGATCTATCTTTTCCATAATTTAGTGTGAGTATGAATGCAGTTTCATCCCCTCACTAAAATGGGGAATAAGTCTAGTGTCGTAAATGGTCACACCTTATAATTTTATACTAGGTTTGGTACCCTCTTTAGTGCAAGTGTCTAATTATGTTTGTGATTTACCTATTTTTCTATCATTTTGGGAAAGTCAAGTACATCCCTAATTGTTAGACTTTTGAAGAGTGATTTTTTTCTAGACTTGGGCACCCAACACCCCTATTCTATCTATTCATACCCAAAAATTCAAATTTGAATGTTAGCCTCAATATGCTTAATAATTAAAATTCATTTGTCGGCCTATCAAAATAGATGATTTCAAATATATTTAGATTCATATATATAAGTTATTCCCCCTTTTTAAACCATAATCAATCTTAATTTCTCTCTAGCAACTCTAAAGTAATTAATGCAACATAAAAATAAATAAAAGAATAAGATAAGCAACATGATTACAATAAATTATAGTCTACAACCTAAATAAATTAATGTTCAAGTATTGTAAGATGCTTCTTATTTATTATCATTATCATATGGACTAATAATTGTAGGATATTAAGGATACTCCTTGTAACGCCCCACCATGCAACCCTAGAGGAAGTTGCAAACAACTACTTAAACAAGCTAATTTTTTTTGTTTAAGTACAAAGAACATGCAAGTTCACTTCCCATTGCAAACATCCCCTAAGGTTATGAGACTGAGATTATTTAACAACCCACAAACAACATAAATGAATCCATAACATTTATCTACTCAAGATAATAAGTACGCATACATTCCATACAAGATAAATACATCAAATCACACTAGATAACCTTCAATCTCATTTATTGATAATTAAAAATAAGGTTACAACTCTCATTCCTTGAATGAGGCAAAACCAATAAATGAAATTACAATTACAACTTCCACCTCAATGAAAAATGAGGGGTAAATAATACAAGATCAACTAAAATGAAATAAAGTAGAACCGATACTGAATCCAACGAGCTCTCCAATTGGAAGTCTTGTCCACATGAACATGAACGAAGCCCAACGGATTTAGGTGCACGCCACCCAACCAAGTGGAACCCAAAGGTCCACCCCCCATGCTAGGAGATAGTAACAAGGAATCCTAGCCAAGACCAACACCTCTAGACACATGCTAAAACATGACTATACCAAACTGAAATAACCAATCACATGTACCTCATAAGTACAACTCATAGACCATGCAAGTACTACACTATTACTACTCAAGAGCATCACGAGTACCACTCGGGTACAAAATAAGTACAACACAAGTGCAACTCCACATGGTCACATTGCTTCCAGATATAAAGTAGATCAAGTATGTTTAAGAGAACCATACACACAATAATCAAATGCCAACTGAGGTCACATCAGGTATGTTACAAAACTCATACCCACAATAAACAAGTACCAACTATGGTCATATCAGGTATGTTAAGGAAACCATACCCGCCAAATCAAATACTAACTATTGTCCTAGACAAAGTGTCATCACACAGCTCGTCATGGGTTATCCTCTGGGATTCTTCCTAGGCTCCGACCCTCACTATGGGTTATCTTGGTGGCCTCTACCGAATTCTCGGCCCCCATACTCACTCATGCAGAATCAAATACCTTTCGTACAGACAAGATAGATGACCTTGCCATTCTAGGCCTTCCCACTCATCCCAAGTCTAAACGAGCCCTTGTGTCTATGAGTGAGGCATAATTATCTTGATTAGTGAGAAGTACCACCTAATCTTCTAAGTTTTGTTTTAGTTATCACTTGATTAAACCACCTCCGAAGGTTACCCAGTTTACCTCTTCCGGACTCTGGCCCCTACGTAAGCCACTCTTCTACTTGAAAATAGACATACCATCCAAACACCAAGGGTACCAAAGTGCAACGAGCAAGATAAAACATCCACTCCTTTCTCAGGAGGTGACATAAGATAAATCCATATCCAAACACTGGAGGAAACAACAATAACAAAACCACTCCTTACAAGGAGGCACAAATTACATAGTCCACTCCTTACACAGGAGGTACAAAACATCCCTGTTTGTGGAAAATGAGTAAACACAGCTAACATCCCATGCACTACCCAAGGGAACTCACAATAAGTTGTCAAACATGACACGACAACCCACATGACGGAAACCCCATCTGGAAGACTTATAAATTAAACACCCATTTCACACTTTTCCCAAAGCAAGAACATGAAGGGAATGTTCACTGAAGGCAACTGAAAGAGACTACCTTTGGATATTCTAAATCCATTTACTCATTACATTCAGTAATTTATCGCATCAATACAACTGAATTAAAAATACGTCTTTTCAGATAAAGGAGGAATTAACACTAATCGTTTAATTTCCTACTTGCCCTTTAAATAATGAAAATTAATCAGTTCATCATATAACCAAATACGTGGTTTTTAAAATAAATATCGTTTCCTCGATTCAAAATAGCCCTTTAAAAATAATTAACTTGACTTGAAAACGTATTATTTTAATTCAAAACTATTCTCCTTTAAAGTAATGTTTTAGAATAAAACAATTATTTAATTCAAGTTAATTATTTTCCATTTCCTCAATTAAATTTAACACATTTCTTTTAAATTCAATATTCACCCTTTCACATATTGTTTTAAAACAATTCCTTCTTTTCCAAAATATAAATATCCCTTTAAAATCCATTTACCCATCCATTACTTTAAAATCAAATATTTATTCTAGAATAAATATCCCTTAAAAATAAGATCAAAAATTCGACCATTTAGCATATTATTTTAAACAAATTCCTCAATTACAACATAATCATGCTATTATTTAAATTTTCCATTTAATATAAATATATTAAAGAAATAACCAAATCCTCTATATATATTATTACTTAATATTATATTAATATAATATAAAATATTTTCATATTTTGATATCAAATTAATACATTATAAGAATAATGAATATATATATATATATATATTATATTATAATTTTTTCGTGTGATAAAAACCGCACATGCGCCTCGGGCCATGCGCCAACCTTTAAGGTTGGGTCACGGCTGTCTCGAGTCACGTGCCGCGTTTAGGGCAGGGGTGTTGACCATTCTCTAGCCGTGGTTTTTCTTTAGCCATGGATTTGAATGCACAAGGCGGTAGATTAATGACAATGGGCGACGGAGGCAGATGGCGCAGAAGGCGGTGGTGGGTTGCTGGGTGGAGGCAGTGCCGAAGGCGAAGGGAGGTCGGCGATCGGCGGTTGTGCACAGCCGCACCCACAGGGGTGGCTTAGTTGTGCTTAGCACAGCCAACCACCACTGTGGTGGTGGCGGTGCCAAGCCACCACAGGGGCGATGATGGGGGCGGCTGGCACGACTCCCCACAGCGCCTCCCATGGGGGCGGCTATGGGTCGAGCCCCAGCCCCCAACAAAACTTTTGTATTTTTTTTAAAATTTAAAGACCTGCGAATTTTTTTGGAGATCCGCGCCCTCACAAAGGGAATTTTTAAAAAAATATATATATATTTTAACAGCATGACCTGCTTCCCAAATAAAGTATATACATAATATATATATATATATATATATAAATATATAAGAATATATATTTAAATCCCCCAATTAATATATCTAATTGCACAAATAAAATTGAAGAAAACCATTTACAGTGAAGAACACCTTTTTTTGTTTAGAAAAAAATCATTTTCAAAGGGAGGTTTTCACAGTTTGGAAACAAGATTCAAGATGGGTCTTATTTGCAACTAATCAGAGGATTTAAATGTTTTCAAACAACAAATTCTACAAACTCCAATTCCAAAGAGAACACGAACCTTTTCAAATTCAATAAAAAATTCGAATAACATGAACCTGGTATGCCAAAGTTTGGAGAAGATCCAGATGGTGCCCAGTTCCTTGCTTGGATTCCCTATTCAGATCAGCCATTTTTACAACTTCAATCCAAAACTTACAAAAATGCAACAGTTCATCCTCCCCTCTATTTTCAATTTCCCAAAACTTCATAATCCCCAAATTGTGAAGCAAAATTCAAACATAAGGATAAAACCCTAAAAATCCAACAACCACCCTCATAAATTCTCCAAAATAGAAAATGCAAAATATCTCATTTTTCCAAGTTTCAATTCAAAATTCCTTAAATTGACTTTTAAAATATTTTCTTTAATTTTTCAATTTCAACCAAATATTTATGAATTTCCAAAATGCACAATTTAATTCATTCCAACACAACTAATTTAATTAATTAATAAAATAGATTTAATCAATGATTAAATTATTTATTAATTGAATTAAATTAATAATAGAATAAATTACCTTACTAACATAATTCAAGATCCAATAAATTAACAACTTATATGCATAAAACCATTCAGTTACCTTTTAACTTGTAATTTTAAATAATCAAAAAGAGGGAATAATAATCAAAGCAACACAACTCGACAACACCTGACGACATACAAGGACTAGGGTGACGATTTGGCACGAAAACCTAGCTACTATCTCCCAATCGAATACCGTTGGGCATTGGACACGCTCAAACCTGTGAAACTAGGTGGAGTCGATGCCCTGTACCTATCAACTTGCAAACAAAGAGTATATCCACATGCATAAACATGTCATAAATAAGGTACACCGTGAAGAGGAAATCTCGAAATCGTAGGGCGCTCGCAAGAGAGTGATGCAATCTCGTCCCCTTCACCAATACAATATTACTAACTGAAAAATCTAACATCATTAATATGATCAAAAGTGTAAACATCATTAATTCAATTATCCACTATGCTAATCCAAAGCATGCCATTATGATACATCAACAAAATACACCATTTCACCAAAATATAACATTTGCATCACTTTATAGATAACGATCAAATAGCAACTGATTTCTAGTTCAAAGTGCAAACATAGAAAAAGACATAACCAACTGAACATTGTCCGATCAAAAGAGCAAAACGGACGGGTCTTACACTCCTTCATCCTCCTTGTATGAGATTGATATAGCTACATCAATCAAATAAGGGCTTGAAATATGAGTGGTAAGACACCCCTTTTATGTTTTCATTATGATTTTTCATTTATCTTGCCTCTAGTCCCTTGAGAGCAGACACTCTTTATCATTTATCATCATAGTTATTGGTGAGAACACTAACACGAGGTTTGACCAAGGTAAGCCCCTATATGGAACAACCTTTCTCCCTCTAACTATTTTTTAGGTTTATAGGTTTTCTATAGATTGAAGTGGATTTAGCATCTCAAGGATCCCAAACCCTAATGCATGTTTCAAGGACTTATCATCAAAAAATTAGGGCACATTGATTACCTGAGCTCTATCAGGCTTTGAATTCTAAATTTTGTTGTTAGATAGCTTTAGACACTGGTACACTTGTGTAGGTCCTAAAATCATAGATTTAAGCACTTCTAAACTGAGGCACCTAATACCCCTGTCTTTCCAATTCTTCTCTAGATTTCAATGTTAGGTTCCTCTTTGTATCTCTTCTCCAAATCCACTTTCTATTTCTTTCATTTCGTTCTGTAATTTCCAAAAAAAATGTTACAATTAGTTTATTTGATCCTAATTCACCTATTTTAATATAAATCATCATATCAGTAACAACACACACAAAAATAAGGGACCAAACTCTAACTATCCTATTTGGTTCTCATTTGACGACAACAACCAAATAGTACTGCTTGGTTAATTTTGGTTCCCTAGTGTTTATGGTGAAAGATAATTGATCTAGTTTAATTCATTTAGGCTAGATCCTTTCAATGTCTTATATGTTCATGGTATCTCTATATTTTATGTGACCAATATTTTGGGTTGTGGATATTATGGATGGTATTATTGAGTTGACACTCATTGAATTTGGTTGTATGAATTTCACTGGGATTACGAGTATATCTTTTTCATGATAAAAGTATTTGAATAATTTTACATTTGTTATTTAAAACATGGGGAGGTGTTAGTATACTATTTTTGATCTTGAGGATAAAATATTTATTAGAGATATGTATTTACTACTATGTACATAGTATACTATGATTGTAAATTAGATTACTACTTATGCTTATTTTGGGTGCTCTATTACTATGGCTTTAATGTTTAAAATGAAAGAAAATGGATGTGTATATTTTTTGGAGCATTAAATAAGGATTTGACAATCAAATTTATGAATATTGGTTGACTAACTAGTAGAATATTTAAATTCATACATTATATCAAGATAAATGTGACATTGAACTATAACTTGATAGCTTTACTATCATCCTTGATATATGCATAGTGAGTTTAGAAGTTGAGATTAAGGGATAATATTTTTGAAGAACTCTAGGTATTTGGTGAGTTGTTTCAAAATATGAGTTAAACATGTAAAATAATATTATGTCATTCAAATTTATTGTAATAAATATGCAATTATTATGTCGTATTCACTAAACCTTTGCAAAGGTTGATTTTAGTGAAATTGACCAATTATATGTATTTAGGGTACATAATTGACTTGGGATTCCTTTTATACTAGACTTCACTAACATTATCCCTATATAGTATTCTACTATGACCATGCACATGAAGATTTGGGTTCAATTGTGATAATATGATCATATGTTTTGATTTATAAATATATCATTGTTATATGGAATGATTACAAGTACTAACCATTAAGGTCACATTTATAATAATTACCAAGTGAAAATATAATCTAGATGATAAATTATACCAATATAATAATTTGTTTTCACCATAGGGAAATAAAAAAAAGTTAAGAATATTATTATTAGTAAAATTATTGGGCATATATCTTCATAAGGTGATCTAATGGATATAGTGTTGCCCACTATCTTGAGTATGAATTAAGTATCGATCATGTCTAAATAAATTTTACAATTACTATTGTATGTCCCTTGAACCTTAGATGATTCTTATGTTCCCTTCTTGATGCATGACGTGCTTTTTCAAGAAAGATATATAATATAATATGATTATGATACATGATATCATTGATCATATTATGTTAGGACTCCACTTGGAGACATAAAAGCATGTTTGCATACTTTTTGTATTGTGACAATATATTGACTATTTCATTTTCCCCTATGCTTTGATACAACCATGCATATATTATATTGATTAATTTGCACAATTTTTGTGTATGGATTTGATTATTGTAAGGTTAATAATTGTAAGTATAAACTTGGGTGGGGCAATGAAACCTATTTTTTATAATAAGACTTTCATGTAAAGTGGGTATTAGTGTTATTTGAGCTATATATATGTATACAATCCTATACTTAAAATAGGATGATATAATAATTATCATTAGTTTTGACATAAATAAATGAAAAATTCCATACCAAGTGGGAAATTTTAAATGGTTTAAAGAGATCTATTATAAAACTCTATTTATCCTAATGGGTATGTGCGGAGACTTGAACTAGTGATTACTTTAGAATTTTGAGCATTATGAGTTTTATGAAATAGTCACGATTTTATTGTTTATTATTTATAAGTAACCAACCTAGCCTATGGGTTAATGAGATGACTATGTAAGGGACTCTAGGAGGTTCATGTTGAGTTATGAATTATAACAAGGTGATGTTTAATTTGAGAGTTTGATGCCCTTGGATGAAAATGCTTTAGGATATGTTTTCTAAAATAGGAACATGCTTGGATTTTTTAATACTAGGAAGACATTTTATTTGTTGGGAATCATTTAAAGGAACTTTGTGAGCTATGAAATAGTAATTTAGGATTTTTGAGTTTTATTATTAATTAATAAAACTTTAGGAACAATGTTTATTTTTAATTTTCCATTGGTAAATGTTGATTTGTTGCACTAGATGGTTTTAATCTCTTAAATGGTCTTCCTCATATACTATCACTTCTATGAGGAAATTTTCTTGAGTGGTTATCAAAGCTTAGGTTTAGGAATTATATGTGTTTGATCCTTGAGAGATTAAAGTCAAGAGAGTTGCATGTGACTTTAATACCATTTGGAAATGGGTATGTAAATAATCCTTAGGTGAAGGATGTAATGAACCTAAATTGGTAGTGGAAGTTTTAGGGGACAAATCCAAGGTTTGGGGTTGTTGTACTTAAGTAAATAATTTCTCCCTCAAACTATTCTTTCTAGCTTGAGGCTAAATTTTTTCTTGAATAGTTGTGAATTCATCTTCCCAATTAATATGTCCTCACTATATAGGTATGAGCCAATAAAGGGCACCCATCCTAATCTAGTTTATCTACTTTGAGGTTTGTAGTGTTTTCATTTCAAAAATATCCTTTATTCTTGGATGTAATTTTAGATTCAACATCACAATGGTCTATCTCTAATGTGAATGTATGAGAATGCCTCTAGACTTGTTAAAACTAAAATAATTAGAGTTTATGTGTTGAACACTATGAAAACGTGTCTTGGATCAATGGGGAGTATAGGAAGGTATATGTTAGGCTCAAGACTTACTGAGTTCTATTCTTCCAAGAAATAAGAGAATGATAAACTTAGATATGACACTACTATGAATGAGTTATAGAAACCTACAAACTTTTTGTTTATGGATTATGTTGAATTAAGCCACTTCACACCTAATGGTTTAAACGACCCTTAATATGTGTGTATGATCTAGCTACTATAAATATTATTTAGCATGGATATATGTTGAGTTTAAGATAGATCTCCTTATAATTTTATTACAAATAATGGGAAAGCAACACTGAGCATTGTTGAATATGGTATATTATTTAGCTTTCAAAAACCTACGAGACTCTGTGTATAGGTTTATTGACCACTTTATGTTTGTATGTAAAAAAGATAGCCTACCAAGTGCTTATGGATCCTTGTGATATACTTGTGGATGAAAATATGTACCAAGCTAATCAAAGACAACACAAATAAGGTTAGTCATTCAAATAAGCACAAATATTATCCCCTATGAAATTCTTGATCAAACCAAGATAAAAAAAACATGAAATAACACTAATAAAAGCATGTAAACCTATTTAAATAGATCAAACCTCAATCCCATAGGGGGATTGGTGTCACTTTGATGTGGAAAGGGACCCTTTCCCAATCCCTTTGATAAGATCCAAGATTCTTTGACTCCAAGGGCATGTGATTGTGATGCAAATATGTTGATAACCTAGTTGAAATGATGAAAATGAGTGATTGTTATGGATGAAAGCTACTATAGTAAGATTGCATGAGATTGTGGATCCATATGTAATGGAGAAAGCTTATATTTATAGGACTCAAGGGTTGCAGAATGGATGAAATTGGCGAATGTGGGACTAAGACGAGATTCAATAGCATTGTGACACTTGTCATAAGGCTAATGAAAGCCATGGAGATATGTGCTCACACATGTGTGAGCACATCTTGGGAGAAGGGTTGTGTAAGAGGAGTAAATTTTAGGTGGCTTGTGTAATAGAGGTGTAAGAGGATATTTAAGGAATGTGGGTGAGAATGTAAGAGGGACAAGATGACATGTAAGAGGCCATTTAAGGCCTTGTGTAAGAGAAAGGTGGCTATTAAAGACCTTGTAAGAGTCATTAATATTTGGGCAAGAAAGTAAAATAAGTAGAGTTATTGAGGAAATATTCTCAAAGAATATGCCTTTGTAAGGAAAATAGGCTAATTAGTTAATTATAAGAAATTATTTCATGTGCAAGTTAGTTGACCATGGGTTTGTTCAACATTGATGGGGTTAAAAGCTAGAGAAATGAGTAATGAGGATTAGAAGGGGATTAAAGTTGATTAATTTAATCAACTTGAGTGGGTTAGGGGGTTTATGACATTTGTTAAATAATTAGATTAATTTAATAAAATGAGAGGACATTGGGACTTTAATTCATTAAATAAATCTATTTAATTAAATGTGATGAACATTACTTAGGAGAGGATGAATTAATCTGATAAAGTTAATTATTTGATTAATAGTAAAAGTTGATGAATTTAACTAAATAATAAATATTATTTAATTAATTGGTTAGTGGAAAAGTGATTTAAGAGGAAGTGATGTTAATTAATCATAATCAGATGCATAATATCAATCAAGACTATTTAAGTGTCTACATTTTGCCCCTCTTTGAAGCAATGTACTTGTTGTTTTGGTTAAAAGATTGATGCTGCCAAGATCAAAATTAAAAAAAAAATGATTTTTTGGATGCCCCATTGTTTCCCCAGCAAAAGGAATTACACTATTACACTACCCTCTTGAGAGATCAGGTGAAAATTTTAATTTTTGGGTTGAGCTCGCGAAAAAGTTTCAACATTGGTTCACTTGATTCAGTTGTAGAAAATATGTTACAAGACGTGAAAATAGGCTCAAGAAAACAAAAGATACAAGATAGGCCTTAGAGCCTGCAAAACATATTAACATGCTCAAAACCCTATTTTCTCACTCAAAAACCTAATTTTCAAGCTTAAATAGGTGGGTTTAGGTCATTTTCAATTCATTTGTACATTGATCCTGCTAGAATTATTATGATTTTGCTCTGATTTTCTAGTTCTAATGGCTTAGAATGTGCTTCACAGACATCAAATGGATCGGGTTCGTGAGTTCCAATGGCCTCTGGACGTAGGACCCTCACTACACAAATCAAAACCTTTCTTGTTTTTCATTTTTTTGATGCATTTATTAGGGGTTAATTAGGCCAGTCAAAAGTGGCCCTATAAATCATCGCTCCTACTCTGGATGGCATTGATTTTGACATTGGAGTGTCGCCTATGCAGCATAGCACCACATGGCTTGGTTTGGGTGCAAAGTCATGTATAGAATGTTGAATCACCTTTGCAAAAGTGTGTCGTGCGACCTAGGATGGGTTTAGTGCCACCCAAAAATGTTGACTCACCTTTGATGCAAAGCATCGCATGAGTCTAAACGGTTTGGCGCCACCCTCAAATTCTAAACCTCCTTTGAGGAAGAGTGTCGCTATTGATTTTGGCGTCGCTTTTGCTAAAAAGAAGAGCGCTGCTTTGACAAAACCAACTTGCCTTTGCTTTATGAGGATTTTGATTTTTCAATTTGTCTTATTTTTCAAAAAAAATTAACACGGTGCACATTTCAAGTGTAGGAGGTTCTTTGCCTACTCCATTTGAAGGAGCATTGATATAGAATTTTGTGTCAGGTGAGGCACTTGATCAATGATTCATTTTTTCCTTGGCATGATTATTTTTGGATATGTTGCACAAATGCTATCCATTTTCACACACCTCACTATGATGAAAGCCTTAGTCAAGCGGTGGTAGAGCGAGACGTCATCGTTTCATTTACCTATTGGAGAGGCCAATGTGACCATAGAGGATGTTTGGTGGATCCCCATCCATGACGAGTAGACCATTTATGACGTAGAGGCTAGAGTCGATGCTACTTTTGAGATACTCAAGGTTGGTCAGTACGAGGTTGATAGTGGTCAGATTGACCTACACTACTGCAAGGGGATTGCCCTAGATTTGTTATTATTCGTGGGTGCACTAATCTTAGGGGTCTTTGTACCAGATAGATTAATAAGAGGATGTAGTGTTGGATTGGGATCATTTGGGCCCAGATGATGGTGGAGATGATTGTCTATGCGTAGGGCCCAATAGTTTTAACATCTTTATATCATGATATGCACCAGGTGGTATATTGTGGTGTACGTAGCATTGGGGCTAGAGTCACTATACTCCATATATGGGATTATGAGAAAATTTTCATTTTGTGGTCAACCATTACACTTGTGGAGATAGACCATTATGAGCCTACATTGTGCAAATATGGGGCCATGGCCACACTTCATTATATAAGCATTACAGGCATCCTGCATTGGAGGCGGGTCATTGATGAGATGATAGTTTTTAGGTGGAGGCCTTGGATTCACACCTGTCGATGGATAGATGATGATGAGAATCTCTTTTACTGCCGCTAGATGAGGCATATGCAAGTTCATGATCACTTGATTATCAAGGGCTACCTACTTGATAGGGTAGCTTGTTAGTTTGAAGAGGTGCAAGATGCACCTCAGGGGGGTTACACAATAGTATTTTCCAATATATTGCGAGAGATTTCCTGGGGACAATGGGTCCTTCCCCAGGTTGCTATATATGAGTTTAGGTAGTTGGTGGCATAGTCATAGGTCTTTTTCAATGGGCCCCAAGATGTAAAGACCACAAAGGCTTATGACGTATACTAGTAGGCCCAGGACCTGCTTCAATTGACAGCTCCATCTCTAGAAGATGGTAGAAGTTGATAAAGAGGTCCTCAGATAGGTCAACACTAACTTCCCCATGGTCAGTGTGATAGACAAGACAGGTTCCATTGAAACAAAGGTAGGATGGGAAGAGGCATGATGGGGATCCTCCATTGGTATAGCTGGTGGATCAGAGAGTATCGTAACAACCACCATAGGGGCCACCACCAGGCCCTGATCCACGTGATGCATAGATAGAAGCACTGCATGCAAATGTACAACAAATTACACATTAGCTTCAACAAGCCAAAATGCAATTACAAGTGGTCACCCAATAGAGGGACCAGGCCAGGCAACATCTACAGACTGTGAGAGGTGAAATTGATCATGAGCGATAGTTTTGTCATGATTCTAATCTATCATTAGAAAATGAGATAGGGTGTCAAAAATAACTAGAGGCTACAATACAATAGGCACAAGGATAGGCCATGGTCCCAACACATATGTACGGACTAGCCATGCAGGAGGCGGTCTACTACAAGATGTGCTACTACAAAGAGTGTCTATAGTAGCGTCAACAACCAATTTTTTTGCACATGAATAGGGTTACATAAAGTGGATCTCAAGGAGGCCCATTAGTTAGTAGGCATCCATCATGCTCCTACCATGGTGAGTAGTGGAGCCATGGAGATCAGGTGAGCTCTAGATAGCTAGTATTTATAAACACTTTTAGGATGTACAACTTGATTATTGATGTTTATAAATTCATTGGATGAGTTTTGATTAGCCTCTTGTATATTATTTTTTATGATATTATACACTAATCTTGATTTGTACCATGACATTTTATTTTTGATATATATGAGATGGCTTTGATGTGGCATTATATGATGCGATGTTTCTTTATTTCATGCTTTATGAATGTATGGATGCATATGATATGCGATGGATATATATGTATATGTGATTTATGATTTATGCGATGATGTTTTATGCTTCATGATGTGTTGTATGTGATGTTATGGATGTAAATGCAATGGATGGTTTTCTTTCCTTTTTGAGTATCTTTCTATGCGATATACCATGATGATGCAAGATGTATGTATAGATGCATTTATATGTTTATGCTATGGATGTAATGAATTGTTATGTTATGAGATGCTTAGACTAACAAATCTATATTACGATGATGCAAATGATATGGATTAAGATGCTTAGAATAAAAAATCTATATTATCCTAAACAACTTAATTGATAATGTAATGTAAAATGAGATGGGTTAAGACACTTAAAATAATAAATCTATATTATCTTAAACAACTTAAATGATGATGCAATGGATGGATGATGTTTCCTATTATGATGAGATTCCATAATTATGTAGGATGTGTATATACTGATGTTCTGTGGATGCAGGATGGATGCATTGATATTTTTGCCAAATGTCATGATACCATATTAGCACAGACAAAATATAGAAGAATGAGAGGGACCAACCCTTGATTTTGAGAAGATGTAGAAGTCTAACAAGTCCATGAGTCATCGACACTTTCTTAGATATGTGGATGAATGATGATTTTTTTTCTTATCAAGGGATTGGGACATAAACAACATAAATTTCCTTATGTTTGATAACACACGTAGAAACGATGCATCAAGGTATAAACAACCAATATGGCATGGTATCTAGTACGATGGAATTTGACTCAACAAACAGATAGGAGTATTCTTGGTCACACCTAACATATGGAAACCTTACTAGGATGTACTTAAAAAATTTCAAACATTTCAGATCAAAACATGGAAAGGAATAACCTAACAATATAATAGTTAACAAGCTATCCAAAATACCCTCCATACACACTTAACAAAGCAAGTATTCACCAAGTTATATTACAAGAACATCTAATAAGCACGACAAAAAAAGATAATGTTCAATGCCTTATTCCTTTCTCTCTAAATTATTTTGATAGACATCATTGAGAGGTCATTGGAATAGGCGCAAATAAGATAAATCATAAGAAAAGATCAAGACAATCAAACAAGCCAATGTTCTCCATACCTCTAGCCAAGACTAAACTACGCTGTTGCCTAATGTTGATGTCCATTATAGGAAAGATGAATTCTAAGACATGATTTATCAGATGATTCTAAAACTAATGGGATGATGGGTTATTGATACCAAGAGTTGACCAACTTGTTTACCTACTAACCTAGACTCAAGACCTTGACATTTAGGTTTATCCCAAAAGTTGCTATACTTGTTTCTACTTTCCTTATCAAAGGTTGATGGTGACGGTCAATTTTTTGTTAGTGGATGTTTATTATGAGTGAATATGAAATGGGATGGATGATTTTGGGTTTTTTGAATGTTTTTAGTATTTTGAAATGTTTTGAGGTTGTTTTGGGATTTTTGAGATGTTTTACAAATGTTTTGATTTTCCATTTTTTCCATTTTTTTTGTATTTTTTGAGATTTTGACCAAGAACCTAACCTAAGGATCTATCCTAGGGGACTCGGGGGTTGATCAAAGATTAGCCTTGCCTAAGTTATACATGTAGAGACCATGTGGTTCGATTGACAAAAACTCATTTATTGATGAAGCATGAACATGTATGGATTGTCAGTTTATTATGATGGATACCTAAAGAACCTATCCTAGGGGCCTGGTGGGCTGATCAAAGATTAACCTTTCCTACATTACACACATAAAAGCCTCATATTTTTATTGACAAACTCGTTTATTGATGAAGCATGAACATGTATGGATTGTCAGTTTATTATGATGGATACCTAAAGGATCTATCCTAGGGGTCTTGGGGGCTAATCAAAGATTAGCTTTACCTATGTTATACACGGAAAAGACTCATAGTTTGGCATGGTGACTATGTTTTTGAAATTTTCTATTTTTGACCTATTTTTTGGATTTTGATATGTTTTAGATGTTTTTGGATTTTTTTATTTTATGAATGTTTTTGGATATTTTGATGTTATAAAATATTTCAAGGGTATACACGAAACTGATCCGATGTAGGTATAGGGGCATGCCTCTAGCGTGATGTGATAGACTACCTCGATATAGTCATGAAAAAGTGACCTTAAGAATATGCCAAGTAGTACTAACATGGAACATGATACTGATGAGGGTGCAACCTGAGACACAGAAAATCACACAGAAAAACTAACAAATCTTATTATTTTCAAAGTATGAAATTCCTACATGCAGAGGATCTCAAATCCTCGAGTTTTGCAATACATGCAAATTACAGAAAGAAACTACAAAAATTCCCCTATTCGTAGCATGCGATCTTCTTTCCCAAAAAACTGCCTAAAAGAAACAGTAACTCGCCCATAAATAGCCCGTTTCTTTGTTTGGAGCCAAAAACGGGATTCAAATTATGCACCAACTTTCAGAAGCCCTAACTCAAGATCTAATCGTCAGATCTTCAATGATAATACCTTTTCAGAAAGCTCTCGCGAAGATCTCTTGCCGAAAAATGGGGCCTAAAGGTTAACCAATTTCGTATTCCGCCAATTTTTCAGGCCCATCCGGAGCCTCTAAGTACCTCAAAATTAGCTCCGAAGATTTCATAAGGCAAAAAGCAGAAATTGAAACTTGAATAACTTTTGAACCAGAAATGCTCTTGATCTGATTCTTTTACCAAAGTGTTTATTATTATGTCCTGAAGCTTCCCTTAAATTTTTGTCTCCTCACGCCTTCAAATTCATACCTGCTAAAAATAGCAGTTGAGCAGAAAAAGCAGAAAAGCAGTTCTGAAAGTTGGGAATTCTTCTTCGACGAAAAGGGTATCCAGAAATGCAAAAACATCTACAAAAAAAATCTAAATGAAAGTAAATATATTTTTGGGTGATGCAGGATTGCCCTTACACCACTGATGCTCCTGCATCAGACACCCAGGGTAATTTGAAAAGTGACTCCGTCACTTCTCAGATGGTTGAGGAAAACCCAAATGGTCAACCTCTGCCTTGGACAACCAGGATGAATCTTCCACAGGCCTTCCTTTCCACTTCACCATATATTCTTCATATTGCCTATTTCTGGTACTCCTTCCTACATGGCTATCCAAGATTTCTTCAATCTCCTCCTTTTCTGAAGTAGGTGCTGGAATACCGCACTATTCCATTGCTGGTACTTCCTCTACGCTACCCTCATGATATTCTATCAAATCTGCAATGTTGAACACAGGGGAAATGTTGAATCCATCCGGCAACTCTACCTCATATGCGTTCCCTGAATCATGCCTCTTCAAAATTTTACAGGGACCGAACTTCTTCATCTTCAATTTGTTATAGGTTCCTACTGGAAACCTTTCTTTCCTCAAGTGGACCATCACTTCATCACCAATCTGAAACTCCTTATACCTCCTCTTTTGATTTGCCTTAGCCTTATACTGCATATTCATCTTGTTAATGTGTTCTTTTACCTTCTCATGCATATTCTTGATGTGTTCTGCAAAGTCTTCAGCTTCAGCACTTGTTTTCTTCTCTTGGTCCATCTTCCTCAATTCTGGAGCAGTCCTAGGACTACTTCCATACACAATCTGGAATGGTGATCTACCAGTGCTTCTATTGACAGAATTGTTGTAAGCGAATTCTGCCTGGGGTAAGATCAAATCCCATCCCTTTGGTTTATCTCCTACCAAGCATCTCAGTAGGTTACCCAAACTCCTGTTCACAACTTCAGTCTGCCCATCAGTCTGGGGATGGTGTGCAGAACTAAATTTCAACTCTGTTTTCAACTTCTTCCACAAGGTCCTCCAAAAGTATCCAACAAATTTTGTGTCACGATCTGAGACTATACTCTTTGGAAAACCATGTAGCCTCACCACCTCTTTGAAGAACAAGTCAGCAATGTGGACTACATCATGGGTCTTCTGGCATGGGATGAAATGTGCCATCTTCGAAAACCTATCAACCACCACAAATACTGAATCATTCCCTCTCTGTGTCCTTGGCAAACCAAGAACAAAGTCCATACTTATATCCTCCCACGACCTCTCTGGTACAGGTAAGGGCTGATACAACCCTGTATTCTGACTCACTCCTTTAGCCATTTGACATACCCTACAACTCTGCACAAACTTCTTCACATCTTGTGATAACTGAGGCCAATAATAATGCTCACTGATAATGGAAATGGTCTTATCCCAACCAAAATGTCCTGCCATTCCTCCACTGTGCTTCTCCTTTATCAGATTCTCCCTCATGGAACTCCTCGGAATACATAATTGACTTCCCTTAAACAACATGCCTTCTTGAATTAGGAAATCCAACCACTTTGTCCTGTCAACTGTAATAGGTTCCTTGCAAGCTTTCCAAGCCTCTGCAAAATCAGGATCATTCGGTTACAATGTCTTGAGTTCACTGAACCCAACCACCTCAATCTGCATTTCTATCAACAATGTATGCCTCCTACTTAAGGCATCTGCAACCCTATTTGACTTCCCACTCCTATGCTTTAAAACAAATGTATAACTCTGCAAAAATTCTACCCATTTCATATGCCTCTGATTTAATTTTCCCTGACTACTCAGGTACTGCAATGCTTGATGATCAGTATACATAACAAATTCCTTCGGCAACAAATAATGCCTCCATTTCTTTAATGCTTGAACTATTGCATAGAATTCTTGGTCATATACAGAGTACTTTCTCTTTGTATCATTTAACTTTTCACTAAAATAGGCAACGGGCTTACCTTCCTGGCTTAACACTGCTCCAATGGCACAACCACTAGCATCACAATCCACTTGAAACACCTTATTGAAATCCGGGAGAGCCAAAACAGGTTGTTCTGTCACCTTCTGCTTCAATAGATCAAAACTCCTTGCTGCTCCAGTGCTCCACTTGAACTCTTTTCTATCCCCTCTCATTGTTTCAGTTAGGGGTGCACAAATACTACTGAAGTTTCTAATAAACTTTCTGTAAAAACTGGCCAAACCATGGAAAGACCTCACCTCAGTAGTAGTTCTTGGGGTAGGCCATTCCAGAATAGCCTTCACCTTCTCTGGGTCCATCTTGAGACCTTCTGTCGAGACAACAAACCCCAAGTACACTAACTCCTTCTTCACAAAACTACACTTCTTCAGATTAATCAACAATTTCTCTTCTCTTAACTTCTCAAAGACTCTACCAATATGCATTATATGCTCATCCAGTGACTTACTGAATATCAAAATATCATCTAAATACACAATAACAAAGCTTCCTAGGAACTCTTTCAGTACCTCGTTCATGAGCCGCATGAATGTGCTCGGTGCATTGGTTAGCCCAAAAGGCATGACTAACCACTCGTACAGGCCCTCTTTGGTCTTGAAGGCGGTCTTCCATTCATCTCCCTCTCGAATCCGAATCTGGTGATATCCACTCTTCAGATCAATCTTTGTGAAGTACTGAGCTCCACTCAAACAGTCCATCAGGTCATCCATCCTTGGTAGGGGAAATCTATACTTGATTGTTATCTTGTTTATGGCCCGAGAGTCTGTACACATCCTCCACTCCCCATCCTTCTTTGGTGCTAGTACTGCAGGTACTGCACATGGACTCAAACTCTCTCGAATCAAACCCTTTCTCAACAACTCCTCAACTTGTCTGTTTAACTCCTCATTTTCTGCAGGAGTCATTCTATGAGCTGCCTTATTCGGCAAACTGGCTCCTGGGATCAAGTCAATCTGATGACTGATCTTCCTCATTGGTGGTAAACCCTCAGGTACATTATCAGAAACAATATCTTGAAACTCATTCAATAACCCAGAAACTTCTACTGGAACCTTCTCACTACCCTCCTTATCCATTTTAGGAATCAATGCATAACACACACGCTCATGTTTCATGCCTTCTAAAAATTTCCTTCCATCGACATAACAAATTCTAGCACTACTGCATACCTTTTCTTCGGCCTTCTTCAGGGGTTTCAACTTATGGCGGACTCCACCCTTCATCAGGGAATAAGTGTTTGCATGGCCATCATGTACAGCTCGCCTGTCAAACTGCCACGGCCTTCCCAACAACATGTGACATGCATCCATGGGGATGATATCACAGAGTACCTCATCACGATAGCTTCCGATCTTGAACTTCACCAGGCACTGCTCATTGACTAGAACTTTGTGGTCTTTCTGCAACCAGGCAATCCGATATGGATGTGGATGCCTTTCCCTCTTCAACTTCAACTTTGTAACCATTTCTTCTGACACTAGATTATCAGTGCTCCCACCATCAATAATGACATCACAACATTTGTCTTCACACTTGCACCTTGTGCGAAACAAATTCTTCCTCTGTTCTGGCTCCTTCTCTTCAGTCACCAAGGCTCTTCTAACCACTAGGGCTTCTCCCCTTTCAGCATCATCTGAATGCTCAGATTGAGCCTCCTCATCTACATGCGCAACTCTTGCACGACCTTCTAGCCTTTTGTCTGTCCTTCCTTGGTATTGTGGACATTTATAGGCTCGATGCCCTTCTTCACCACATTGGAAACAAGTTCCTCTGAAAACACCTCTTCCAGGTCCTTGCCCAAATCTTCCTCATCCTCTACCTCTTTGATCACCACCATTCTGATCATGTGGGCGGTAGAAGTTATCACTCCTCTGGCTTCGACTAGTACCCACATCTTCATTTTTCTTCTCATCCTCATTTCGGCTTCCGAAAGATCTTTCGCTACCCCTTCCGCTTTGACCTCCTTGTCCTTTTTGCTTGCTGTCAAATCTCTTGTTCAACTTCTCTTCAACTCTCAGCGAAAATTGGTAAGCATCCTCAATGGTGGCCATTCTGACCAGGCTTAACTCCTCTTGAATGCTCGGCCGTAACCCATTAAGATAACGGGCTACCTTCTCCTTGTTGGCCTCTGCATGTCCCGTTCTGATGATCATCTTGTGAAAATCTTCTGTGTATTCTTTCACAGATCTACTTCCTTGCTTCAACCCTTGCAATTTCTTCAATAGATCTAACTCATAGTCCATTGGCATGAACTGCTTCTTCAGTTTCTCCACCATGCGATCCCATCTGGTGATCTTTCCCTTTTCTCTCTTATTTCTTTCTAGTTGGACCTCTTTCCACCAGATACTGGCGTGGCCCTTTAGCTTCGTTTTTGCAAACTTAACCCGATCTGGGTCCTCTACTTCTTCATACTCGAAATACTCTTCCAACTCATTGATCCAATCAATCAACTCTTCCGGGTCTAGACTTCCGGAAAAACTGGGAACTTCTACTCTAGGTCTTTTTCCGATCTTCGAAATGGCCCTTATCAGCCGCATTTGATCTTGATCAATAGCTTCTTCTTCCTCTTCTACATCTGAATCTTCCACCTCTTCTTCATCCTCACTTTCTTCTCCCCTTCTCGGGTTTACCCCTCTTCTTAACTCTCTTTGTAATGCATTTATTTGTCTCTGGAGGGCTCTGAAACCCTCAGCCGCTAATGGATCTCTTCCACCAGCATTTCTGGCACCACCTCGCCTACCACGCGCCACTCTTGGAGGCATCTCGAATATCTTGAACCCACAACCACAGTCCTGGTGCGAACTACCTCACGATCGGCGATCTGTCCACACGCTCAAGAAAACCCGCTCTGATACCACTTGATGAGGGTGCAACCTGAGACACAGAAAATCACACAGAAAAACTAACAAATCTTATTATTTTCAAAGTATGAAATTCCTACATGCAGAGGATCTCAAACCCGCTCTGATACCACTTGATGAGGGTGCATCAGACACCCAGGGTAATTTAAAAAGTGACTCCGTCACTTCTCAGATGGTTGAGGAAAACCCAAACGGTCAACCTCTGCCTTGGACAACCAGGATGAATCTACCACTTGATGAGGGTGCAACCTGAGACACAGAAAATCACACAGAAAAACTAACAAATCTTATTATTTTCAAAGTATGAAATTCTTACATGCAGAGGATCTCAAATCCTCGAGTTTTGCAATACATGCAAATTACAGAAAGAAACTACAGAAATTCCCCTATTCGTAGCATGCGATCTTCTTTCCCAAAAAACTGCCTAAAAGAAATAGTAACTCGCCCATAAATAGCCCGTTTCTTTGTTTGGAGCCAAAAACGGGATTCAAATTATGCACCAACTTTCGGAAGCCCTAACTCAAGATCCAACCGTCAAATCTTCAATGATAATACCTTTTCGGAAAGCTCTCGCAAAGATCTCTTGCCGGAAAGTGGGGCCTAAAGGCTAACCACTTTCGTATTCCGCCAATTTTTCAGGCCCATCCGGAGCCTCTAAGTACCTCAAAATTAGCTCCGAAGATTTCATAAGGCAAAAAGCAGAAATTGAAACTTGAATAACTTTTGAACCGGAAATGCTCTTGATCTGATTCTTTCACCAAAGTGTTTATTATTATGTCCTGAAGCTTCCCTTAAATTTTTGTCTCACGCCTTCAAATTCATACCTGCTAAAAATAGCAGTTGAGCAGAAAAAGCAGAAAAGCAGTTCTGAAAGTTGGGAATTCTTCTTCGACGAAAAGGGTATCCAGAAATGCAAAAACATCTACAAAAAAAAATATAAATGAAAGTAAATATATTTTTGGGTGATGTAGGATTGCCCTTACACCACTGGATGCTCCTGCATCAGATACGTACACAATATTGAGCCATGATGTAGACACGGATGGGTGATGGAAAGAACAATGAAATGTGATGGGTGAATGTGATGGAAGGCAATGCAGAACAAGCCAAAGAATCTATGGTGGATGGGAAGTGCTTTATTTACACAGGGAGCTTGATTGCCAAGTTTTCACCAAGGTACCTACCCAAAGTGCCATCAAAGTGGTTTTCACTAGAGGATAATTTTTTTCTTTACTATTTTCAATCCTTTTTTGATTTTTTTGATTTTGAATTTATACCTTGAAAACCTAAGCATAAATTATTTTTAGATGGGAGCTACTGATGGGATCCTACAAGGGTTCACCTTCCAGTGTGGACAATTTATATGCTCCTGATTTGTAGCTGGTTGTGATAATGAAGGGTCCCAACCAATTGGGTTCAAACTTTCCCTTACTGTCTAGGTTTGGTACATTCTTTTGATTTTATTTCAACATAATATCTCTAACCTGGAAGGATCAACTTTTTATCTTCTTGTTATAGATCGTCTTGAGGTAGTTCTGATAAACCTATAAGTGATTCAAGGAATCTAGATGGCACTCATCCAATAGCTCTAGCTTGTTCAACCGCGACACATTGTATTCTTCATTAATGATAAGGTTTTGAAATGATATTCTCAAGGATGGGAGCTTGACCTCAATGGGTAGTATGGACTCAAAACCATATACAAGGGAGAAAGGTTTTGCACCTATAGGTGTGCAAATACTATTTTGGTAAGCCCATATGGCAGGGTTTATCTATTACTGTCGATCATGACTAGCTTCATTGACTATCTTTTTGAAAAATTTCAAGAGGGTTTTATTCGTAGCCTCAACTTGGCCATTACCTTGAGGGTAATAAGGGGTAGAGAACCTATGTTGGATATTAAATATTTCACACAACTCACAAACATCCTGATTCTTGAAAGGTGTCCCATTATCCGAGATAAGGGCTTGTGGAACACCATAATGGAAAATGAGGTGATTGAGTATGAACTTGGAGATTTGTTTCCCCGTGATATAGGTCATGGGAATGGCATCTACCCACTTTATAAATTAATCAGTGGTGGTGATGATAAACTTATGTCCATTGGAGGAGTTCTTTGTGATCTTCCCTATGAGTTTGAGTCCCCATTGAGAAAAAGGCCAAGGCATAATGATAGCTTGAAGTTCTCGAGTTGGTGCGTGGATAAGGTCCCCATGTTGCTAAAACTGCAAACATTTATTAACATAATCATGAGATTATTTCTCCAAGGTGGACCAATATACCTTGTCCTTAATAGTGTCTTGGCCAAGGTCATACCACTTGAATGTGATCCACAAATACTTTTGTGTACCTCTATCAAGGTATTCAAGGATTCCTCAAGGTTAATGCATCATAATAGGGTCCCCTCGATACTTCTACGGTAAAAGGGTTCCCCCATGATAACAAATCGAGATGAATTTTTAACAAAGGTTTTCTTTAGGTTTGGAGTGATGTTATCAAGGAGGATTCCTCTTTTTAAATAATTGAATATGTCATGATACCAAGGATCATTGGGACCAATGACTTCACACACAAACTCTGATTATGGTACCTCAAAAGTCGGAATGAGAAATTGCTCTACTAGAAACTTACATTTGGGTGTTTTCTTTGGGATATCGAACAAGGATGTGATTGTTTTCAGACCATTTTCAACTCTATTGTTTGCTCGAGGTATCTACTCAAAGGTTATATCAATGACATTATATTCTTTTAGATCTTCAACTAGCTTTTTGTAGGGGGTAAGATTATCATCTTTGGTCTAGTACTCATCATTAACCTAATTGATGATCAAATGTGAATCCCCAAAGACCTTGAGTGTGATGATATGCCATTGTGCTGCTATTTTGAGTCCTATAATAAGAGCTTCATATTCTAAAATATTTTTGTACATGGGAAGGAAAATCTATAGTATTTTGAAATGCAATCCCCTTGTAGTGTTATAAAAATAATACCTATTCCTGATCCATGTTGTGTGAAGGAACCATCAAAATACAATTTCCAATGGTCTGTTGTGTCTAGGAGGAAGAATGACTCATTTGGGAATTCTGACACCAATGGGTTCTCTGCATATATGGGTGCTTCAGATAATTGATCTCCAATCACTTGTCCTTTGATGGATTTTCACTCTACATATTGAATGCCATACTCTATCAAGATCATCACCCACTTGGCCATCCATCCTGTGAGGGTTGCTTTGGATAACAAATATTTGAGGGGATCCATTTTAGCAATTAGCTTTATCTAATGAGCTAGCATGTAGCACCTGAATTTTTGTGAGGCAAATACAACTGCAAAGCAAGATTTTTCAATGAAAGTTTAGTTCATCTCATGTTCCACTAAATTTCTATAGATATAATAAATGACCCTCTCCTTTCCCGTTTCATCATGTTGAACCAAAAGGGCACCAAGAGATGTTGTTGTAGTTGAGATGTATAATATCAATGGTTTGTTCAAAATTGGTGGCATAAGGACAAGTGGTGTTATTAGATGTTCCTTGATCTGGTTGAATGCATTGTCACTCTTCTCATCCCATTTATATGCTACCCCTTGTGAATTAGATGAGAATAGGGGATGGTTTTAATCTACCAACTCTGCTATGAATCTTCAGATTGATTGAAGCCTTCCTTGTAAACTCCTGATTTATTTCAGTGTCTATAGTTCATAGGATTTCTTTGACATTTGCGAGATCAATCTTGATTCCCCTCATTGACACAATATATCCCAAGATCTTTCCTGAAGTTACACAAAAGACACACTTCTTAAGATTGAGCCACAACTTATACTCTTTTAGTATGTTGAAGATCGGACCTAATGTTGATATATGGTCTTGACGCTTCCTTGATTTGGCTAATATGTCATCCACATAGTCCTCTACAATCTTGTGGATCATATCAGGAAAGATCAAATTCATAGCCCTTTGATATGTGGCTCCAATGTTCTTTAACCCAAATGGCATCATATTCCAACAGCAGGTTCCCCACGGACATGTGAATGTCGTCTTATGTTGATCCTCTTTGGCGATCATAATTTGATTGTAGCTTGAAAATCCATCCATCAAATATAACATTTCATGTCCTGCAGTGAGATCCACAATCATGTCAATGTTGGGTAGAGGGAAATTATCTTTGGGAAAACCCTTGTTCAAATCTCTAAAATTAGTGCAGATTTGGATACCCCTGGTGGGCTTGGAAACTAGTACAAGATTAGAAACCCATTATGGATAATTGATGGGTTAGATGAATCCTGCATCAAGGATTTTTTGCAAGTATAGTTTGACCAGTAAGGCGATTTGCAAGTGCATCTTTCTTAATTTTTGTCTCACAAGTTATGCCTCAAGATACACTACTAGATGATGGATGACCACTTCAAGATCAATGCCTAACATTTGAATGTATGTCCACAAAAATTTCACCTTCCTTTCCTTTAGAAATGCTGCTAAATTTTCTTGTTCTTAAATCAAAAATGACTCTACATAGAAGGTAATGTGCGGGGCCTCTTCGGTTCCCAAGTTCACTAGGTTGCACTTCTCTGCTAGGACTGTTGATTTCTCTTTATGAATAAAACTAAGGGGAATATTGAATCCCTCATCCTTTGGTGCCTTAGAGAGTTTTTCACCATCAAATACATCCTTTGTTTTTATTATTTTGGGATTAGTAAGTGCCACAATGTGGTTTTCACTTAAGGATCGATGCATTACTCTTAGATTTTCAATTTTATGACTAAGAGATTCAATTGTTTCCCCATAGTACACATGCATATCCAACTCAATTTCAAACCATACCTTGTGATCTCCATATGGTATGCCATTTCTTAGTCCCATGAATTCATAGAGAGCCTCATTTTTTTCGAACGAATCCAAGATTGGTGGTCCTTGGTCCCAATTAATGAGTTGGGGATACACAAGTCGTAGCCCAATGTTATGAGGGTTTGGTTCAAATGAAATGGTGGTTATCATAAAAAAATTAGAATCCTCCTAGTATAGGTCGGTTATATCAAAGGTATATTTATCGAGGGGGAGGCCAATGGATACTGATAACTGAGGGGAAGCCTTGATCGTGATATATTTATCTAGCTCACCTAATCATTATTATAAATCATGTTATATATGACCCACCCAAGTGTGAACTTCTAAGGTGTTCGAGCAGTGAAAATAAATCATTGGGTCGTGCTAATGGTTGATGTCTACCTCCTACTTTTATGGATTAGTTGACATTCACATGGTTTGCACATGAATACTTGTGATGTGTGTATGAGCCAATAATGGTTGTACTAGTGTGATGTACATACGATCTAATCACCCTTATACATTTGATGTGTGTATGATCTAGTAATTTTTATATTGTGATGTACATATGAGCTAGTCACCTGGTGTATATGTGATGTTTGCTAGATATAGTCACTATGTGTGTGATCTTTGGAATCATGGTATGATATAACCTTGTAATGTCGTAAAATTGTACCCTTTAAATTTCACATACATTCTTGCATCCAATTTAGTGTCCAATCCCTTAGAACTTGTGTAGGCTCATTTTAGCCCTTGCATTAGCCCTTTTCCCTTCTCAGGATGCTCAAGACCCTTTTCAATAGCTACCTTTATGTGTCATCTTTGCATGAAACCTTGTGCTTTTCTCGTTCTCATCATTTTGTAGCGTGATGTGTCTAGACACTAGCACGCTGCTTAGATGGTCGTGTGTTGCGTTAGCATCTTGTGATGCTTCAACATTCAAATGGCTATTTTCGAGCATGTTTTCCACTATTCAGCTACTTTTGTCGATGGTAATAAACTGAGATTCCTTGTAACCACTCGAGAAGCTTCTTTCCACTCCTCTTTTCTCTTTATATGTTATATTTTCACTTCATTTGCTCTCTTTGGACCTCTCTAGCTTTGGATTTGGCCTCTTCCTCTTCCCTTTGTTATGATATCTTGATTGCACAATTCCATACAAATTGCCACAATAGAACTCTCTCATGTCCTTACAACACTCTTTGCAACTCCCTTGGCTCTAGTAGCTCTATCTCCTTTAAATATTGTGCTTGCAAGAATATTGGGTTTTATCACATCCCCCATCAATTGCATCTTTATCTCATGATATGGGTTCTCCTCCTTGAGCATGGATTGCTTTTATCACTCCATATTTGCTTACTTCATTCACTTTCTCTAACTATTCGGTTTCCCGTGGAGGTGAGCACACCAAAATAGGGGTTTGAATGAGGCAAACCCCTATACAACCCCAACATTTTCTCTAAATCTTATATATGCAGGTGTTGAACATATCTATTACCTGAAGGCTTCATTACTTGGTTTGCTATGAGAATTTTGTCTCTTATTCTCTCACTTTATCATTTAATTTACTTTATTCTCCTCTCTATTACTTTTCATTCTTTCCCACATTCTAAAATTTCTTAGTAATTTGATTGTTAGTAGTCACTCTGCTATTTTTTGTGATATTCTCACTTTCTGGTTTATACAAGATGCCAACGTGCCTCTGGGACTCCAACACACCGCACTGTCATCCTTATTCTGCAGTACTGTCTGTTGGCCAAGAGCTCGTTAGTTTGTCGAGAAAACCTTTGTGATTTACTCCTTCAAATTTTAGAACTCTAGCTTTGTTCCCTAAGGTATTTTAGGGAAGTTCGCCCCTTGGGCATCTCTTGAGAATAAAGAGACTCATGAGTAGCGAATTCCCCTTCTCTACAAACCCATATGTATGTTTGTACATTTATGCATCAAGGATTAGTATTTTTTGGTGTGAAACCAACACTTTATGGAAATATTATTATCATTATATTATAATTTACTAATTTCATAGCTTATGCTTAATGCATAGTTATGGTTTAGAGGTGAGATTAGATATCTCATACAAGAGGAGATAATATTGTTGGGTGAAATATGAAGCCTCTAATTTACCACAAGGGGATGTGTAGGTAGGTTCATCATGAACCTTGAGGTTTAGGCCTGGGTCTAGGGACTCCCCTAAATAAACGAGCTTAGCACTTTTGAGTATAAGCATATAATTGGTGATGTTTATTTTCCATCACCATGGTGAATGAAGAACTTTTGAAATCAGCACTTCCATTTTAGATCATAGATGCTTGGTTGATTAAGTTGTTAGTTTATGTGAAATTAAAAAATATTGTAGTGGTCAAGGGGAAAAATTATAATTGTATTACAAAAGTTGTGTGCCTAATACTATATACTTACAAATTTGTGTCCCCTTCACTTTTGGTGTTAATTTTTTCCATTATTAAATATTTATTCCAATATTACATACAACATATAAAGTTTCCCAAAGAATTTCTAACCCATATGATACATGCAATGTGCATCCCTTGATTCCTTACATGCACCACAAATCAATATTAATTTTATATTTCAAAAATTATGCAAGGATTAAAATAAAAAAAATTCAGTAAAATTAACTTGCAAAGAATATAAGGATAAAATATACACTCTAAGATCATTTATTTTATATTGTATGGTGAATCAAATTTGTAAGTCTTCATCCTTACAAATTTTCCCTCTTAAATTCTATTTCTATGCACATCATTTTATTGTATTTAGTTTCTTAAAATAAAATTTGATATTATGATATTTGACCCTTATTTATTCTATTAGACACTTGTTTTCTCTCATTTAACTGTACTTTATTAAGTTAGGGGAATCATAATTAATGTTCACAAGCTTAATACTTATTATATAATTTGGGGAAAATTACATACTTATGACCAATAATTCGAGTATTCAATTATAATGTCTTTAACACAACATTAATTCTATAAGTGGCATATTCTTACATGAATTTATTTCATAGCATCACTTTATCTTGATCCATTTATAAAGTTCATTTATTGCAATTGGTCTCAATCCTAAGCTTCCATATCCATCACATTAGATAAATTTGTAGATGTAGAATTTACTAGGGTCATTTATATAGTTATGGATTTGAACCTCAATTTTTTTTAATCTAAATTAAAATTCACACCTTGTTGACCACTAGCAATTGTGAGTTGACCTAGCATACCTTTTATATTGATTTATGTGTTTTTTTTATATTTAAACATATTCAATCAATCATTTGAACCATACAATATCTCTTAGGAATCTATAGATAAAGGAATGATCAAAGAACATTCAAGGAAATATAATACCATTATCACATCATATATTAGTATACATCATCCTAGGTTCATTACCACACTTTCTTTTTGTCCACAATCATTTTCCCTTGGTTGTTTAATTGGTCTATCTAATGGTTAGACTAAGGAGAACATGATTGTCATGATTCAACATATTTAGGCCAAAGGTGTTTGTAAATACCATAGTTCCTTATTGATACTAAAACATCAAATAATAAAAACCATTTTCAACCAGCCTAACCTTGGCCTTGACCTTGACCCCTAGCTTTATCCTAAAACCCTAACTCTTACCCCAAACATAATCCTAATTCAACATTATTCCTGACCTAATTCTAAACCTCTCACACCCCATTGTGTGTTTATCTATTTACTATTACTATGCTAGGGTAAATTATTGTGTGTGTGAATGTATTTGGAATCCTGATTGGAAATATATGTGGTTTCACTTGTTTATCAGAAAGGTTATATAATGGAATGTATATAAGGAATGAATGGTTATTGAATTTGATATTCTAACTATGAAAAGTATAATGTAAATGCTTGTTTAAATGAGTGGATGACTACCATGGAATATGTTAAGTTGGATGCAGGTTCATTATCAATCCTCTAGAAGCGAGGGGAAGTATCACTCAAGAGAAGAACTTGGTCGGGTAACCTATAACGAAACCTAACTGAGCTTACACACACACTCACAATAGCATGGTTGAGTCAAGTCATAGTGTTGGGAATCGGTAATTCATCCTTAAGTATGATGTGTTTGCATTAGAAGGATTTTGATTACTGTTAAGTGCATTCTCATATGATGTCTATGTTTTTGGTGTTTATGAGTACTTCTTTATATTGTTATGCTTGATTGATGAGATGTACATACATTAAATATGTATACATATGCATGTCGATGATAATTCATACACATGAAGGAACACGCACATGAGATTATATGGGTAGACATACCTATGCACACTTATGGACGGATTGCTTATGAGCATGGTGATATCGAATAACAATACAACATGTATGTATATATATACATCACACGTATGTTTTCCAATCAATAATATTGTAATTATTTGTATATCTGATTATGTAATCAAATGTATATATATAAGATAAAGACATATATACATATGTATACATGTATTGATATACACGTATGTAATGAAAAATGGAAATGACCATACAAATATGTCGACATATGTATATGTATGGATACATGCATATAGGTATATATTTATGTATATATACAAATGATATTGTATATGAAATGTTAACTTGATCTTATTCATTGAATATCAAATGTATACATATTTATTTGCCAAATAATATATATAAGTAAATATATATATATATATATCTATTAGAATATATATATACACATATATATAGAATTTGAATGCTATTTACCAATATATAAAAATGTACATATGTATGTATATATATTTATATATATTAAACAAGTATAAACGGCTGATTCATATAATATATGCTATGGTCGGTCTATGATATAGGCCGTTTTATCATATATTAGAATACATCATCCTAGGCTCATTACCACACTTTCTTTTTGTCCACAATCATTTTCCCTTGGTTGTTTAATTGGTCTATCTAATGGTTAGACTAAGGAGAACATGATTGTCATGATTCAACATATTTAGGCCAAAGGTGTTTGTAAATACCATAGTTCCTTATTGATACTAAAACATCAAATAATAAAAACCATTTTCAACCAGCCTAACCTTGGCCCTGACCTTGACCCCTAGATTTATCCTAAAACCCTAACTCTTACCCCAAACATAATCCTAATTCAACATTATTCCTGACCTAATTCTAAACCTCTCACACCCCATTGTGTGTTTATCTATTTACTATTACTATTCTAGGGTAAATTATTGTGTGTGTGAATGTATTTGGAATCTTGATTGGAAATATATGTGGTTTCACTTGTTTATCAGAAAGGTTATATAATGGAATGTATATAAGGAATGAATGGTTATTGAATTTGATATTATAACTATGAAAAGTATAATGTAAATGCTTGTTTAAATGAGTGGATGACTACCATGGAATATGTTAAGTTGGATGCAGGTTCATTATCAATCCTCTAGAAGTGAGGGAAAGTATCACTCAAGAGAAGAACTTGGTCGGGTAACCTATAACGAAACCTAACTGAGCTTACACACACACTCACAATAGCATGGTTGAGTCAAATCATAGTGTTGGGAATCGGTAATTCATCCTTAAGTATGATGTGTTTGCATTATGAAGGATTTTGATTACTGTTAAGTGCATTCTCATATGATGTCTATGTTTTTGGTGTTTATGAGTACTTCTTTATATTGTTGTTCTTGATTGATGAGATGTACATACATTAAATGTATATATGTATACATATGCATGTCGATGATAATTCATACACATGAAGGAACACGCACATGAGATTATATGGGTAGACATACCTATGCACACTTATGGATGGATTGCTTATGAGCATGGTGATATCGAATAACAATACAACATGTATGTATATATATACATCACGCGTATGTTTTCCAATCAATAATATTGTAATTATTTGTATATCTGATTATGTAATCAAATGTATATATATAAGATAAAGACATATATACATATGTATACATGTATTGATATACACGTATGTAATGAAAAATGGAAATGACCATACAAATATGTCGACATATGTATATGTATGGATACATGCATATAGGTATATATTTATGTATATATACAAATGATATTGTATATGAAATGTTAACTTGATCTTATTCATTGAATATCAAATGTATACATATTTATTTGCCAAATAATATATATAAGTAAATATATATATATATCTATTAGAATATATATATACATATATATATAGAATTTGAATGCTATTTACCAATATATAAAAATGTACATATGTATGTATATATATTTATATATATTAAACAAGTATAAACGGCTAATTCATATAATATATGCTATGGTCGGTCTATGATATAGGCCGTTTTAAAGTATAAGAGCCATGGCTGATTTAATATGAATGCATAAATTTTTCTTAAATAGCGCAATGCTAAGAAAACGAACACATTTATCCAAAACGATAATAAGTGATGGAAACATTAAATATGGAAACTATTTTTTAAAAGTATTAAACGGATGAGTAAAAGATATGAACCATAGTAAATAGATGTGTTGGTTCAAGCACTAAACAATGATACTAATGAGGAAGTCAATTCATTCCTAATGTGTCGATTACCGGTTTATGAAAAAGTCGACTGTAATGACCCTTAAATGGTCTACTTAAAATTTATCCTAGAAACACAAATATTCTTCATGAAATAAGAGTACTAAATTGAAAGACATTAATTCAAACACAATTAAAGTCAAGGTATCCTTTCCTATTAATCTACATCTCTTTGCAAATTACATGTAATATTGCATTCAATTCATAAATTTTAAGCAAATAAATAGATTCTAAAACACTCCCAAGCTATTATCCTTTGATCATCGAATTCATAGGCGAGGCAAGAGAGGATCACACACTAGGATTCCCTTAGAGCACTACCTTCTCATCCCAATAGCAGCTAAACAAACCTCTTGTCCCCCAATGGTAGACCATAGTCATCCACTGAGGGTGGTCTACCTCGAAGGGAATCTGCTATCTGCTATCCCCCATGCGCTTCCAAATCTTTTCCCTCATGAATCGATTAAGAAAGAATGATAATTCAGTAGTGGTTGAAATATTTGAATCATTATTTACATATATACTCTTATCACTATCTCTTTAATTATTGATACTACAATTATCCAACATGAATCCAAGTTTAGATCCATGTATATCAGCACATACCAGACTTTCATACGTAACAGTATATTCTTGTTGGAAATGCAGCCCATTCATTCATTTCCCTCTGATTTGATCTGGTATTGTAGTTGTTCTCACTCAACACTTCTTCTCCATCGCCATCCCTCCATCAACGCACAAAGGTGTATTTACCTATAAGAAAGGTTGTGACCCAACTAGGCAACCCCCTCCTTCAAACTAAGAGACACGAATTTCCAGAAAGATCAGGCATCGATCCTAGGGGCGCGACTTAGGAAAATGATTCAGAAAAATAAAACAATTCATTTATTTATAATAATATACTACCATTTACAAATGCTAAACAATTATTTGATATAAATGTTCTTAATTGATCCAGATTACATTTATATAAATGTTTATTAATTATTTATGTTTAATGTAATGAGATATTTATTCATACTTAACTAGAGTGATTATATATTATTAGATAAAGAAATTTAGATAATTAATATTTAATTATAAAATTATTATTACATGAAGAGAAAAAGAGGGTCATGACAGTCCTCCCTTCCTAAATTTTCTTGTCCTCAAGAAAATTTAGGTTTGGATGATCCATGATCCCAACCCCTTCCCAAGTAGCGTCTTCAATAGGTAGACCCTTCCACTTAATTAAGCACTCTTGAATATTTTTGTTTCTTAACCTTCTTTCGCGCATATCTGGGATGATTTATGGTTCCAAAATTAACTTCCTTCATTATCTAGTGGGGGTAGTTGTACACTTGGAACAACATGTTGCCCAAAAAATTTTTTGAGGTGAGATACATGAAACACATTATGGATTTTTCTTTGTGTGGGCAGATCCAATTCATAGGCTACTTCTCCTATCCTCCTCAAGATCTTGTAAGGTCCATAAAATCAGGGCTTAAGCTTTTTGGCCCCATTGACTTTGATAGAAGGTTGTTTGTATGGTTGTAGTCTCAAAAATACCATGTCCCCAACTTCAAATGTTCATTCAAATATTTTCTTATCGACATACATTTTCTGGTTATTCTGGGCTTGTTGGAAGTTGTCCTCGAGTGATTTCATGATATTCACATTTTTCTGCACAAAATATTTAGCCCCAAGTATGTGACTCTCTGCTCAGATCAGATCCCCAAAGGATGTAGCCTCATATCCATAAAATTGCTGAAAAAGGACTCATGCCAATAGACATGTGATGAGTAGTGTTGTAACAATATTCTCCTAAGTGAAACCATCTGATCCACCCATTTTTTTGTCCTATGAAATAATTCCTCAAATAACCTTCCAACCATTTGTTGACAATTTTTGTTTGTTCATCTGTCTGTGGGTGATAACTAGTGCTTGGGGTTAGTTATGTTCCAACCAATCTGAATAAATCTTGCCAGAATAAGCTAAGGAAACGACTATTCTATCACTCAAAATATTCCTGGGTAGACCATACAATCTAAAAATTTCCTTAAGGAACATGTCAGCCACTTGAGGAACCTTGAAATCTAATGACAGCCATAAAATATGCATATTTGGTTAAAAAATCCACCACCACGAAAATCCAATCTTTGTTTTGGACCTTCGATAGACCAGTTATAAAGTCCATGGAAACACTTTCCCACTTCTAGTTGGGAATCGATAAAGGTTGAAGTAGTCCTGCTAGGAATACATGTTCTCCTTTATTCTTTTGGTATACCATACATTCTCTAGTATTCTTTAATACATCCTTCTTTAATCCCTTCCATGAAAACTTTTCTCTAACTTGCTTGTACGTTTTATATAAACCTTGATGTCTTGCCAAAGGATTATCATAGAAATCCTTCAAGATTTCTACCTTTACTTTCGATCCTGGGGTAAGATATACCGTATTTTTGTAAAGAATAAGTTCGTTAATCACTCTATAATTTTCATCTTGAACTTTCCCTTCTAGAATACTGCTAGAAAAAATGTCCTTAGCATATTCTACTATTATAGATGCCTTCCATTATGAAGGTACCATTGTTAAGGAGCCCAAGTGGGGTCTTCAAGAGAGAGCATCTGCTACAACATTATTCTTCCCTTTCATATATTCAATATCAAAATTGTATGCCTGTATCTTACTTACCCACTTTTTTTCTATTGTTTAGATCCTTTTTGTTAAGGAAGAATCTTAAACTGTTCTGATCCATTTTTACAATGAATCTCCCACAAATAAGGTACTAACTAAATTTTTCTAGGGCATGCATGATTGCCAACATTTCTTTATCATAAACAAAATAGGCCCTTCCTGACTCTTTAAGCTTCCTACTTTCAAAGGATATGGGATGCTTGTTTTGCATCAATACTACACCAATGCCCTCCCCCAAAGCATCACAACAAAGTTCAAAGGGTGAAGAAAAATATGGTATTGCCAAAACTGGGCATGAACTCATGAATTCCTTGAGTTTCTCGAAGGTTGTTTGGGCTTCATTTGTCCATGAAAAATCTCCCTTTTTAGTCAATTTTTTCAAGGGAGAAGTTAGTTTTGAAAACCCCCTCACAAATATTCGATAGTAGCTGCAACGTCCTAGGAAACCCCTAAGGTGTGTGAGGGTTCTAGGTTTTGGCCAACTCTTTATAGCCTCTATCTTTTATTCATCAACTCTGACTCCTTATGTGCTAATCTTATGGCCAAGATAAAAAATTTCTTCCATCCCAAATTCACACTTAGACATTTTAGCAAATAGAGAATTTTGTTCAAGTATCCCTAATACTTAATCTACATGCCTTAAATTTTCTTTCCATGTTTTATTGTAGATTAGGATATCATCAAAGAATACAAGTAGGAATTTCCTCAATCGTCCCCTAAAAATATGATTCATACAAGACTGGAAAGTGGCTGGGGCATTAGTGAGGCTAAAAGGAAGGACCAAAAACTCAAAATGCATGCAATGACATCTAAAAGTTGTTTTGTGAACATATTTTTCCCTTACCCCTATTTGATAGTATCCTGAACGAAGATCTATTTTTGAAAAATACACTACACCATGGAGTTCATCTATCAATTCATCAACCATGGGGATTGGGTACTGATTTTTTATGGTTTTTTTGTTAAGTGCTCTATAATCTACGCACATTCTCATTGTGCCATCTTTCTTTTTTACGAGGAAAATTGATGAAGAAAAAGGGCTAGAGCTAGGATGGATATGCCCCATTTCCAATAATTATTTTACGAATTTTTCAATTTCTTCCTTATATCCCTTTGGATGTCAATAAGGTGTGGTAATTATGGGTTTTTCTCCTTCCTCCAGTTCTATAGTAT
Organism: Sequoiadendron giganteum; assembly: GCA_007115665.2. Classification (NCBI taxonomy): domain Eukaryota; kingdom Viridiplantae; phylum Streptophyta; class Pinopsida; order Cupressales; family Cupressaceae; genus Sequoiadendron; species Sequoiadendron giganteum. The sequence continues at coordinate 456,663,033 of CM021107.1, forward strand.
GTTCAAACCCCCTCTTCAGAGGTAATCAGCGAGGAATATCTTTGAACACCTTTTTGTGCCTTTTTAGGATGGGCTTAATATCAATGTGAATTGTCTTCCCTTGTGAAGTAGACTTATCAAGGACCATGCATTGTGTTGACCATTCACCTATCCCTTTTGTAGACATAATACAAAATTGAATTTTCTTTTTCGGATTATGGTAAAGTTTTCATAAAAAATAAAATATTATTAAAATTGATATTAATCTTGCCTATTCTATTTTCTTGGATGAAACCATCCTAGGAGATCCATTAGCTATTCCTTTGAGATGGAATTATTCCCCATTGTGTGAAAAACATAACTCTAGCTTTGCAAGATCAAGGTAGAATCGCCCCAAAGAATGTATCCATGGGGTACCTAGAATCACATATGAATCTCCTAGGCTAACTACATAGAAATATTCCTTAGTAGGATGTTTTCCCAGGGTTATGTCTAATTGAGGAATATTTTGATTGCATGAGGTAGTGGAACCATCAACTAAGGCTACTTGAAAACCCTTAAAATTTTGGGTTTCAAGTTTCAGTCTCGATGCTAGGCTTTTGTCAATAAAATTGTGGGTTGCCCCACTATCCATAAGAGCAATTACCCTTCACCCCTTGATTATACTTTTTATTCGGAAGGGGTGATGTTTTGAGGCCCTAGAGATAGCTGAAAGGGTTCCTTTTTCTTCGTCATTGAATCTCATCTTCTTGTTATCTCTTTCTTTTTCTTCTTTTTGTGGGATTGCTCTTTCTTGGTTTTTCCGTCTTTCATCATTAGATAGGGATCCCATGTTGTGGGCTTGGCTTCTTTTTCTACATATATGTCTTGGCTGTCATTTTTCTTTACGCTAAAAAACATAGATGTTTCTTTTTAAGGTGATCTCTTTCATCCTTAGATTCATCTTTACTACATATATGACCTGGTTTCCACTTTTTATTACAAGAGAAACATAGGTTTTTCCTACGTAGTTCCTCTTTTTTGTCTTTTGAAAGGTTCTTCTTATGCTAATCTTTCTTGTTAGAGAATGGCTTTGAAATTTTTTCATAGATAGATGTATCCTTTAGTGTGAGTAATTTATCAATGGCACATCCAAAGAGGTGGGGTTTAAGGCACTCACTAATATTATAATGGAATCTCTCAATCCTTTAACAAAAAGGTAGGTAAGGCGATCTTCATCAATTCCTTTGACCCTTACTAAATGTTTTTGGAATTCAAAAATATAGTCTTCAACTGACCCTTGTTGTCTTAAGCGAGTTAATCCTTTGAAGCCCTTTTTAGGGTGTCTCCTATCGAATCTTTTAATAAGTTTTTGTGTGAACTCCTCATAAGAAATTTTATTATCATGCCCTTGTGTGAGGGTTCCATGGAGCCACCATTCATGAGCCAAATCCTCAAGGTGTAATATGGAAAATTGTATTGCATCCTCTTTAGTCATGGGACTAAGATTTAGATAGGTATTTAGTTTTTGTATCCAAGAATAAGCAGAGATTTTACCTGACCCATCAAAATTTGGTAAATTTAATCTGTTAAATTTTTGTTTCAGATCCTTACTTGGTTGTCTACCCTCTCTTTGGGGTGCCTCAAGTTTCTTGGATTCTAAGAAATTCCTAAAAGATATGATTTCCCTTATGTTGGGGTCTAGTCTTGTATAAGCTACAACTGCATCTTCAACATTTATTATAGGAGGATTTTTTTCTCCCTCCATTGGGTTTTCTTCCCTAGGTAGGAAATTTGGCCTTTGAATTCTAGGGTTTGAGGAAGCATTATTATTATTATTTTCAGAGTGGCTTGAATCTGTATCTCTCCCATTTGAACCATTATTTTTGAAGGTGTTCATGGTGACATTCATGTTTTGTAAAGCTTGAAGTAAGGCTTAACTTGTTCTTTCATTTTTCTCTATTAGTGCTTGGATTTTCCTCTCATTGTTCTCCATGAATGTCCTAAGTTCATTCCCAAATTTTCACCCATAATGGCAATAGACACATGTCTCCTTCTTTGGTAAGTCCGCATACACTATTTCTCACAAGGTGGCAGGAAAGTTGCTCTGATACCAATTGTAATGACCCTCAAATGTCTACTTAGAATTTATCCTAGAAACACAAATATTCTTCATGAAATAAGAGTACTAAATTGAAAGACATTAATTCAAACATAATTAAAGTCAAGGTATCCTTTACTATTAATCTATAGCTCTTTGCAAATTAAATTTAACAGTGCATTCAATTCATAATTTTTAAGCAAACAGATATATTCTAAAACACTCCCAAGCTATTATCCTTTGATCATCAAATTCATAGGCAAGGCAAGAGAGGCTCACACACTAGGATGCCCTTAGAGCACTCCCTTCTCAGCCCAAGAGAGGCTAAACAACCCTCTTGGCCCCTAATGGCAGACCACAGTCATCCACTGAGGGTGGTTTACATTGAAGGGACTCTAATATCTACTATCCCCCATGTGCTTTTAACTCTTCTCCATCATAAATCAATTAAGAAAGAATGATAATTTAGTAGTGGTTGACATATTTGAATCATTATTTACATATATATTCTTATTACTATCTCTTTAATTATTGATACTACAATTATCCAACATGAATCCAAGTTTAGATTCGTGTATATCAGCACATACCAGAATTGCAGATGTAACAATATATTCCTACTAGAAATGCAAACCATTCATTCATTTCCCTTTGATTCAATCTAGTATTGTAGTTTTTCTCATTCAACACTTTTTCTCTAGCGTCATCCCTCCATCAATGCACAAAGGTGTATTTACCTGTAAGAAAGGTTGTGACCCAACTAGGCGACCCCTCCTTCAAAGTAAGAGACATGACTTTCTAGAAAGATCAGGTGTCCATCATAGGGGTATGGCTTAGGAAAACGATTCAAAAATTAAAACAATTCATTTATTTATAATAATATACTACCATTTGCAAATGCTAAATGGATATTTAATATAAATGTTTGAAGTGAGTTGTTTTTGGATTAAAATTGTGTTAATTTTTTGTATCAATGTTTCAGATCATACTCCATGATCCATCATAAGGATGATATCTAAGCTTGAAGAAAATTTCCCCCATGAAGGGTATCGATTAAAATCATAAAGTTTCCAGAGTCCATGATAATATATGAAGTTAGTTGTTTTTGGATTAAAACTGTGTCAATTTTTTGTATCAATGTTTTGGATCATACTCCATGATCCATCATTAAGATGATATCCAAGCTTGAAGAATAGTTCCCTCCCAGGAAGGGTATCAATTAAAATCATAAATTTTCCACAGTCCATGATAATCTATGAAGTGAGTTGTTTCTGGATTAAAACTATGTCAATTTTTTGTATCAACGTTTCAAATCATACTCCATGATCCATCATCAGGATGATATCCAATCTTGAATAAAATTTCCCTCCCATGAAGGGTATAAATTAAAATCATAAAGTATCCACAGTCCATGATAATCTATGAAGTGATCTGTTTTTGGATTAAAACTGTGTCATTTTTTTGTATCAACGTTTCAAATCATACTCCATGATCCATCATTAGGATGATATCTAAGCTTGAAGAAAAGTTCCCTCCCATGAAGGGTATCAATTAAAATAATAATTTTTCCACTGTCCATGATAATCTATGAAGTGAGTTGTTTCTGGATTAAAACTATGTTAAATTTTTGTATCAACGTTTTAGATCATACTCCATGATCCATCATCAGGATGATATCTAGGCTTGAAATTTTTTTCCCTCCCATGAAGGGTATCGATTAAAATCATAAAGTTTCCATATTCCGTGATAATCTATGAAGTGGCCTATTTTTGGATTAAAATTGTGTCAATTTTTTGTATCAGCGTTTTGGATCATACTCCATGATCCATCATCAGGATGATATCAAAGCTTGAAGAAAAGTTCCCTCCCATGAAGGGTATCAATTAAAATCACAAAGTTTCCACAGTCCATGATAATCTATGAAGTGAGTTTTTTATGGATTAAAACTGTGTCAATTTTGTTGTATCAACATTTCGGATCATACTCCATGATCCATCATCAGGATGATATCCAAGATTGAAGAAAAGTTCCCTCCCATGAAGGGTATCGATTAAAATCATAAAGTTTCCACAGTCCATGATAATCTATAAAGTGAGTTGTTTCTAGATTAAAATTGTGTCAATTTTTTGTATCAACATTTCGGATCGTACTCCATGATCCATCATCAGGATGATATACAAGCTTGAAGAAAAGTTCCCTCCCATGAAGGGTATCTATTAAAATCATAAAGTTTCCACAATCCATGATAATCTATGAAGTGAGTTGTTTCTGGATTAAAACTGTGTCAATTTTTTGTATCAACGTTTCAGATCATACTCCATGATCCATCATCAGGATGATATCCAAGCTTGAAGAAAAGTTCCCTCACATGAAGGGTATCAATTAAAATCATCCAGTTTCCACAATTCATGATAATCTATGAAGCGAGTTGTTTTTTGATTAAAATTGTGTCAAATTTTTTTATCAACGTTTTAGATCATACTCCATGATCCATCATCAGGATTATATCCAAGCTTGAAGAAAAGTTCCCTCCCATGAAGGGCATCGATTAAAATCATAAAATTTCCACAGTCTATGATAATCTATGAAGTGAGCTATTTTTGGATTAAAAATGTGTCAATTTTTTGTATCAACATTTCAAATCATACTCCATGATCCATCATCAGGATGATATCCAAGCTTGAAGAAAAGTTCCCTCCCATGAAGGGTATCGATTAAAATCATAAAGTTTCCATAGTCCATGATAATCTATGAAGTGAGTTGTTTCTGGATTAAAACTGTGTCATTTTTTTGTATCAACGTTTTAGATCATACTCCATGATCCATCATCAGGATGATATCCAAGCTTGAAGAAAAGTTCCCTCCCATGAAGGGTTTTGATTAAAATCATCAATTTTCCACAATCCATGATAATCTATGAACTGAGTTGTTGCTAGATTAAAACTGTGTCAATTTTTTGTATCAATGTTTCAGATCATACTTCATGATCCATCATTAAGATGATATCGAAGTTTGAAGAAAATTTCCCTCCCATGAAGGGTATAGATTAAAATCATAAAGTTTCTAGAGTCCATGATAATCTACGAAGTGAGCTATTTCTGGATTAAAATTGTCAATTTTTTGTATCAACATTTCTTATCATACTCCATAATCCATCACCGGGATGATATCCAAGCTTGAAGAAAAGTTCCCTCCCATGAAGGGTATTGATTAAAATCATAAAGTTTCCATATTCCATGATAATCTATGAAGTGAGTTGTTTCATGGGAGATAAATTTTCTTCAAGCTTGGATATCATCGTGATGATGGATCATGGAGTATGATTTGAAATGTTGATACAAAAAATTGGCATAGTTTTAATCGAGAAAGAACTCACTTCATAGATTATCATGGACTATGGAAACTTTATAAGTTTAATCGATACCCTTCATGGGAGGGAATGTTTATTCAAGCTTGGATATCATCTTGATGATGGATCATGGAGTATGATCCCTCAAGCTTGAATAAAATTTCCCTGTCATGGAAGGGAACTGGAGTATGATATCATCCTGATGATGGATCATGGAGTATGATTTGAAATGTTGATACAAAAAATTGACACAGTTTTAATCTAGAAACAACTCACTTCATAGATTATCATGAACTGTGGAAACTTTATGATTTTCCTGAAGAAAATTTCCCTCAAGCTTGAACAAAAGTTCCCTTCATGGGAGGGAACTAGAGTATGATATCATCTTGATGATGAATCATGAAGTATGATCTGAAACGTTGATACAAAAAATTGATACAATTTTAACCTAGAAAATCGATACCCTTCATGGGAGGGAACTTTTCTTCAATCTTGGATATTAAACTGAGCTTGGATTAAAATCATAAAGTTTCCATAGTCCTTGGTAATCTATGAAGTGAGATTTTTATGGATTAAAATTGTGCCAATTTTTTGTATCAACATTTCAGATCATACTCTATGATCCATCATCAGGATGATATCATACTCCAGTTCCCTCCCATGAAGGTAAATTTTCTTCAAGCTTGAGGAAAATTTTCTTCATGAATTATGGATCATCCTGAAGAAAAGTTCCCTCAAGATTGAAGAAAATTTCCCTTCATGGGAGGGAACTGGAGTATGATATCATCCTGATGATGGATCATGGATACAAAAATTTGACACAGTTTTAATCCAGAAACAACTCACTTCATAGATTATCATGGATTGTGGAAAATTTATGATTTTAATCAATGCCCTTCATGCGAGGGAAATTTTCTTCAAGCTTGGATATCATCCTGATGATGGATCGTGGAGTATGATCTGAAACGTTGATACAAAAAATTGACACAGTTTTAATCCTGAAAAAGCTCACTTCATAAATTTTCATGGACTATGGAAAATTTAAGATTTTAATCAATATGCTTCATGGGAGGGAACGTTTCTTCAAGCTTGGATATCATCCTGATGATGGATCATGGAGTATGATCTAAAACATTGATACAAAAAATTGACACAGTTTTAATCTAGAAAATTGATACCCTTCATGGGAGGCAACTTTTCTTCAATCTTGGATATTAAACTGAGCTTGGATTAAAATCATAAAGTTTCCACAGTCCTTGGTAATCTATGAAGTGAGCTTTTTATGGATTAAAATTGTGGCAATTTTTTGTATCAACGTTTCAAATCATACTCTATGATATATCATCAGGATGATATCATACTCCAGTTCCCTCCCATGAAGGGAAATTTTCTTCAAGCTTGAGGGAAATTTTCTTCATGGAGTATGGATCATCCTGAAGAAAATTTCCCTTCATGGGAGGGAACTGGAGTATGATATCATCCTGATGATGGATCATGGAGTATGATCCAAAACGTTGATACAAAAATTTGACACAGTTTTAATCTAGAAACAACTCACTTCATAGATTATCATGGACTGTGGAAAATTTATGATTTTAATCAATGCCCTTCATGGGAGGGAAATTTTCTTCAAGTTTGGATATCATCCTGATGATGGATCGTGGAGTATGATCTGAAACGTTGATACAAAAAATTGACACAGTTTTAATCCTGAAAAAGCTCACTTCATAGATTTTCATGGACTGTGGAAAATTTACGATATTAATCAATATGTTTCATGGGAGGGAACGTTTCTTCAAGCTTGGATATCATCCTGATGATGGATCATGGAGTATGATCTGAAATGTTGATACAAAAAATTGACACAGTTTTAATCTAGAAACAACTCACTTCATAGATTATCATGGACTGTGGAAACTTTATGATTTTAATCGATACCCTTCATGGGAGGGAACTATTCTTCAATCTTGGATATCATCTTGATGATGGGTTATGGAGTGTGATCCAAAATGTTGATAAAACAAATTGGCACAATTTTAATCCAGAAACAACTCACTTCATATATTATCATGGACTGTGGAAAATTTATGATTTTAATCGATACCCTTCATGGGAGGGAACTTTTCTTCAAGCTTTGATATCATCTTGATGATGGATCATGGATTATGATCTGAAATGTTGATACAAAAAATTGACATAATTTTAATCTAGAAACAACTCACTTCATAGATTATCATGGATTGTGGAAACTTTAAGATTTTAATCAATAGGAGGGAAATTTTCTTCAAGCTTGGATATCATCTTGATGATGGATCATGGAGAATGATCCAAAACGTTGATACAAAAAATTGACATGATTTTAATCCAGAAACAACTCACTTCATAGATTATCATGGACTGTGTAAAATTTATGATTTTAATCAATACCCTTCATGGGAGGGAACTTTTCTTCAAGCTTGGATATCATCCTGATGATGGATCATGGAGTATGATCTGAAACATTGATACAAAAAACTGATAGTTTTAATCCAGAAACAACTCACTTCATATATTATCATGGACTGTGGAAACTTTATGATTTTAATCGATACCCTTCATGGGAGGGAACTTTCCTTCAAGCTTGGATATCATCCTGATGACGGATCATGGAGTATGATCTGAAATGTTGAAAGAAAAAATTGACACAATTTTTATCCATAAACAACTCACTTCATAGATTATCATGGACTGTTGAAACTTTATGATTTTAATCGATAAATTTCATGGGAGGGAACTTTTCTTCAAGCTTGGATATCATCCTGATGATGGATCATGGAGTATGATCCGAAACATTGATACAAAAAATTGACACAGTTTTAATCCAGAAACAACTCACTTCATAGATTATCATGGATTGTGGAAACTTTATGATTTTAATCTATACCCTTCATGGGAGGCAAATTTTCTTCAAGCTTGTATATCATCTTGATGATGGATCTTGGAGTATGATCTAAAACATTGATACAAAAAATTGACATAGTTTTAATCTAGAAACAACTCACTTCATAGATTATCATGGACTGTGGAAAATTTATGATTTTAATCAATGCCCTTCATGGGAGGGAACTTTTCTTCAATATTTGATATCATCCTGATGATGGATCATGGAGTATGATCCGAAACATTGATACAAAAAAATGACACAGTTTTAATCTGGAAACAACTCTCTTCATAGATTATCATGGACCTGAAACGTTGATACAAAAAATTGACACAGTTTTAATCCAGAAACAACTCACTTCATAGATTATCATGGATTGTCGAAAATTTATGATTTTAATCGATACCCTTCATGGGAGGGAACTGGTGCAAGAGCACCAAGTTGCTTTCAAGCCTCCATGAGGCCATTTGTAAATAGTTGGTCTATTTTATGTATTGGGTCTTATAATAAGGTTTATCAAGCCATTTTATAGGTGTTTGAGTCTTAGGAAGTAATTTTTGAAGTCATTTGTCAAATAATGTTTAAAGTTGTTATATATTGTAAAAATTGTAAAAGTTGCTCAAGAAAATTGTCAAGCAACTTGTCAAAAGTGTCATTAAAGTGTTTTGTCAATAAACTAACTAAAAGGTGGTTGAAAATAGTTGGTTTTGGTTGTAAATGTATAATTACACTCTCCAAAACTCGAATTGGGGAGGTTGGAGAGGTTGGAGACATTACTTTTGAAGTTTGAAGAATGACAACCTCAAGTTTGGTATGCATTTTCTGATTTTTAGATTGTTTTCAGGTTGAAGAGGTGCATTGTACGGAATGATATGGAATAAAATAATGGATTATAATATATGGATGGAAATTTCTCTATTTCTAGTTTCCAATTCTTTTTGTCTCATTGAATTTTATTGAGTTTTGTGAAAGATATGATTATTTTGGTGAGGGCAGGTTTGAACACTGCCTAGGGTTTGCAGTTTTGGGAAAAATACAATAACTTTATTTTCAACCATTGGATCTTTATAAAAATTGGAAGGGAGGTCTGTAATTATTTTATCTTAAATCTCACCGAAGGGATTGACTTCATTATTTTTTTTATGGAAGTTATTAATGACTGTTCATTGCCTTAAATTAGGGGCTACCATGGCTATGTTTCTAATGTGATCTAGAATGCACTTAATAATTCTTTGAGATGAGTAATTTTATGAAATTTTTCAAGTGAATGGAATGTTGAGTTGTGAATCCTCTCTTATGTGTTTGAAGATGGCCTCTAAAGAAGATTATGAAGAAGCAAAGAAAACAAAAGAAGGCAACAAATGAGACAAAGGTAAAGTTTGAATCTATTGTTCAAGTTGAGCAAGATAAGTTACAAGTTGAGATGCATGATATTTCTATTGTGCTTGAAGATGAACAAACTTATTTTTTGGTTAATGAACATGTTGATGTTGAGATTAGTGATGTGGTTGTTGTTGGTACTCAACTAGTTGATGAAATTTTTGTTGATGAACAATTTGAGAAGGTTTTTGATGTTATTGATAACCCTTGTTCAGGAACTTTTCTTCAAGATTGGATATCATCTTGATGCTGAAGCATTGATACAAAAAACTGATAGAGTTTTAATCCAGAAACATATCACTTCATAGATTATCATGGACTATTGAAAATTTATGATTTCAATCGATACCCTTCATGGGAGGGAAATTTTTTTCAAACTTGGATATCATCTTGATGATGGATCATGGAGTATGCTCCGAAAAGTTGATATAAAAAATTGACATATTTTTAATCGAGAAACAAATCACTTCATAGATTATCATGGACTATGGAAACTTTATGATTTTAATCAATACCCTTCATGGGAGGGAACTTTTCTTCAAGATTGGATATCATCTTGATGTTGAAACATTGATACAAAAAACTGATAGATTTTTAATCCAGAAACATATCACTTCATAGATTATCATGGACTATTGAAAATTTATGATTTCAAAAGATACCCTTCATGGGAGGGAAATTTTCTTCAAACTTGGATATCATATTGATGATGGATCATGGAGTATGCTCTGAAAAGTTGATATAAAAAATTGACATATTTTTAATCGAGAAACAACTCACTTCATAGATTATCATGGACTATGGAAACTTTATGATTTTAATCAATACCCTTCATGGGAGGGAACTTTTCTTCAAGCTTCGATATCATCCTGATGATGGATCATGGAGTATGATCCGAAACGTTGATACAAAAAATTGATAGTTTTAATCCAGAAAGAGCTCACTTCATAGATTATCATGGATTGTGGAAAATTTATGATTAATCTCCCCCTTTGGCATTGATGACAACACTTAGTGAAAAATGACTAAGTGTCAGATTAGTACCAACATGAATTACACTGCCATCTCCAAAATTCTAAAAGTACAACTCTCCACCTAAGATGATTATAAATTTTTCACTCTTATATTCTCCCCCTTTGACATCAATGGCAAAGGCAGGGATCCTTATACCCAAAAAAGGATCAAACAAAACCATTAAAAGCAAACTACATATATACAAAGATGCTTCTTTAACTTACATAAACTGGAAAATATCTGCAAAATATTTCTTTAGCTGGATCAAGTTTGTGTCACAAACTCTTTTGAGACTTTCCAAGATTGTTATGTGACCATAGACTATGTAGTATTGTGTCTCTACAGATTCCAAGTTCACTGGATCACTAACTGCCATAGTATCTTCACCTTCTTTTAGTGCACTTGACATTATCTCAATCTTTGGACCAACTAGGCCTCTTAGTTCACATGCTTTCTCCACAAATCTCTCATTTTCATGCTTCAAACTCCTTATTTTGTTAAGTAGAGATATTACTTGACTTTCTTTCTTTGCAACACCACCGGCTAAAGAATAAAAAGTTTCAAAAATAGTAGTTAATTATTTTTCTAAATCCTTAACCTTCTTTTCATTGGCCTCAATAAATTGTGACAAAGACATACATGATTTGTAAATCTTTCAACCTTTTACATTCTTCACACATGTGGCTAAAAATTCTTTATCTTTAGCAATCATTTATTTCAACCCACTAAACCTTTTGACATCAAATTATTTATGCACTTTAACCATAGCTGATTTCTCAAGTGACTCAAAGTGAGTACTTACAGATTTGATAAGATTTTTCAATTCACTAGAGGAGGAACCAGACATATCTTTGACATGTGCAGGCATTATCTTTTCCAAAACTCCATATGCAAGATTTAAAAGTTCATTGTCCTCAATGTGGGACCTCAACAATTCTTCTCTAGATTTTGTCTGGGTGAGTGATGCTACCTTCATTTTATGAATTGGAGACAAAGTAGATAGGTCAATAGGACCTTCAATCAGTTTTGGATCAATTTATCCCTGTTTTTCTATTAGAAATTTATTTACTGCCTCTGGAGTGTCTCTTGATTCCATTTGAACTTCCTTTACCTCATCTATTGTTTCTTCAGTTGCAGGTTCTTGTTCAGCTTATTGAATTTCAATTTCTTCATCCTTCTCAACATATACAATTTCAGGTGTCTCAATCTCCATAGGATTTCTATATTGTCCATATTAGAAGGAATCTATGAATCCTCAGTTGTATCAATTTTTTCTTCTTTTGCTTCTCCTTCTGGACCAGATGGGACATCTTCAACATGTGTTTCCTCAGTAAAAACATCAATTCTATCATTTAATAGTATCTTTCTCAAGATTAACCATCAGCTGACTCCTTAGTAACTCACATAGATCATAGTTTGCATTTTCATTTACCATTTGATAGGCTGCATAAATGGTTGTACCAGACACAGAGTTGTCTCAGCTAGAATGATAAATCTTGTACCGAATAACCATAGACGCAAATTTGACAACTACATTAACAATGTCATCAATTTTCATTTCTCTTCTATCATATTTAGAACCGATTACATCAGTGACCGTTTGATTCTTCACCGATTTCAGAACACGTAATCCATCGGAGGAACCCAAACCTGTAACAAAACTTATAACCTATTTTTTTATCTTGAAGGGTATATTCAACCACATGAATTCTGCATGAACTCGACTCAAGATGTACCATACCCATTCATTCTCTTCAAAGACAAGAAATTTCACAATCTGAGTGAATGTCTTCTCTTCTAGTGTTTTGAATTTTAGCTTGACACATAAATATTCTCCAATTATATGATTTCTATACAAATTCATTAGCTGAGAGCTTCCTAATTCTTCAATTTTCATGAGAATATATGCCCTAATATCTTTAGTGTGTAAAATTTTGTGTGGCACAGACAAAAATGCCCCTAATGGGTCTGTCTCGAAAGATTTGTAGGGATGCCATTTGAATTTTGGACGAGGTTTGTCCTTGACTTCAACTACCAAATTAGTATTCATTTTGACCAATTCACAAATTCACAGGGTTTTTTTGATAAATACCTTTTTGTTGGATCAAAATTTGATTGACGAATCACCTTCACACTTGAATTTCATCTCAATTTTCCAAATTTCGCCTCAGAGCTCTCCAAACTTCTTTTCTTCAAAATGAAAAGTGGCAAATGAAATATATAAATGAATTTTTATCACTTGCATACCTAACCCTTTTTTTCACAATAAATTCGTTTTACCCTAACTCATTCGGTTATCTTGTTTCTATGCACTATGACAGATAAATCTTTTGCAGATTTCCAATACTGCATATTACTCTCTCCAATAGTTTTACAACATCTGTAGAGCATCTATGAACTTGTTGTACATATCCACATCTGGTGTCAATTACTGGTTGGGGGGTTACAAGATGTTCTTGACAACTCCCCCTAGGCTAAAGGCTTGAAACTAATTCCCAGAGGAATTACCAGAAGAAGATTCTAGTGCTGGCTCATTTCCTTCAACAAAGGGATTTTTCTTCACCCATTTCTTCTACATCTATTGCTTGATCACATCTATAGTGACTTTTCCTTTTCCCTCGATATCCTTCTACATGGTATTTTTTTAATTTACCGGACCTCTTATGTTCCAATAGAATGTAGCAATGTGACCAAATTTGTTGCAATTATAGCACACAACATTTATCTGTCCAGACTAGTTTCTCCACTGATTTTATCTTGATCTACACTAGTTAGCAGTATGGCCAAGTTTATTGCATGTATAGCATCTGATATTTCTATGAAATTTGTTCATCACATTTCTGCATTCCTTTGACTTATGACCAAACTTATGACAATTAAAGCACTGGCCTGAGAATGATGGAACACTTGATTTAATTCTACTTCTAGATTGAGTAGCCACATGTCCAAATTTATTGCAACTGAAACAGTATCCATTAAATCTTTAAGCATTAGGTTGTCTTACCAGATACCTTCCAGATTTGGTCATTTGATTTCCTTGCATGAATCTCCTTTTTCTAGAATTCCTTTGTCCAGATTTTGAACTTTCTCCTTCCTCATATCCAAGACCTCTCTTTTCACCACCAGTCCTCTGACCTTTAATCAGTTCATCAAGCTTGGCTGAGATAACTTTGAACTTTACTTTGTACTCATTTACAATAGCAAGTTCATTTCTAAGATCATCAATCTACTTTTCATGCACATCCTCATTGTTTTTAGATTGTTCCAGTTCATTGTCCAATCAACTACATACTTCAGATTTTTCTTTCAAGGATTGTGTTAGGTTCTCTTCATTCTTCTTTCTGTCTTCAACCTCCTCGGTCATTCTCATCATGATAGATTGCATCTCATGCTTAAGGACAACATTATCTTTGGTAAGCTTTTCACATTCTTTTGTCTTTTCCTTCAGGGCTTGAGTGAGTTGTTCATCTTCAATGCTCTTACTATCATTCTGCTTAATTTGGTCACCAAGTTCCTTTCTCTTCTATCTAGACTTATTGATTGTGTCTTTCAAAGACTCAATTAATTTCTCAACATCCATGAGGTTTTCTTGCAATTTCATAACTTCAACCTTTGACTAATCAAGATCATCTACGGCCACCAAAAGCTATTGTTGAAGATTGCTTGAATCCATTAAAACACTTTCAAAGATCTCCCCAAGTTGTTAGAATTCTTAAGCGGAACTATCTTTGATACCAATTGTTGGAAACAAGCTACACTGAGGGGGGGTGAATCAGTTTTGTGCAAAAAATAACTTTATTAACCTTTATCTTCAAAGCATTAGTGACATTCAACCATAATGCATAAACATGAAGAAAATAAACACAACACCATAACACAAGGATTTTTACGTGGAAACCTTGTTAGGGGAAAAACCACGGTGGATGGCCAATCCACAATATGATCTGAGTATACTCAAATGAAATTTACAATATGGGGAATGCACTTGCATTCAGGCACACTGCCTAGAGCTCACTGCTCAAAAGGGAAGGCTCACTGCCTTACAAAATGTTCAGATTAAATCCATCTGAGAGTTTGAATTGAGAAAATAGCATCTACATATGCTTGATTACAATTTCGATTAGGCTCAATACTCGATCTTCTATCCTATAGACTGATTCTGCACTTGTGCTCTATTCTACTCACACTCGCAACACAAATTCTTTATGCACAAGTGAAACTGTGCATTATCGCTCTTCTTCTTTGCTCTTATTCGCAAATCACATCAACACACTCCATACACATATCAAAATGACATGATCAATCACTTATATATCTTTGATCAAGAATTTAATCGCAATAGGTCAACATCAATAGAACACAAGAACAATTACAACTGTTTGCTCAAAAACATGAGTAATATGTAATGTGTATCCACAACATTCAACCACGACTTAGTAATTTCTATGAGAGCCCATTTCTATGAGGCACATGTTGCCCCTACCTTGTCAACCCTACCAAATTGACATCATCGTGAGACCCCATTTCTATGAGGCATACGTTGCCCCTACCTTGCCAACCCTACTGAATTGGCAAGCTAGTGAGCTCACTAGCTTGCCAATTCGGTACAGTTGAATCCAAGAACCTGCAACCCAATCCTTCACAAATTTTTTATCATGGAATCTAGTAGCGCTCATTCCATGGATAACCCGCTATGAAACTTGTTCGTTTCTCAGGTTCGTGTGTTCAAGCACGCAAAATGAGGTGATTTTCAATCCGCCTTGAAGTACATTACAAAGTATCAAACAATCCATTTGAGCGTCCCTCTACGTTCGTTTAGCGAAGACCTTCGAAATGAGTATCTTCGTGAACACTCATTGTTCATACTTAGTGAAATTATGAAAAATGCAAAAGCTCCGAAAAAAAGTGCTTTAACTTTTTGATGAAAATTGTCTAAGTGTAAAAAGTGCAATGGCGGACTTTTTCAATGCCATTGCACTTAAGTGAAATTTTGAATTGATGCAAGGGCGTTGATTTTCAGTGCCCTTACACTTTTCACAGTTTTTCACTGAAACTTTCCAGAATTGCTCTTTCTTCGCTCTGAAGTCCGTTTCTCCACTCCTACATCATTTTTCGTGCCTCATCACTCATATCACGCTTGCTCAACATCGTTGCTCACTTCACACATCCCAATTCTACTATTTTGACTAATGATTGTTGATTCTAAATCTGTAGTTCCTTTTCAAATCTCGTCAAGGGATCCTTGAAGATTGCATCTTTTGTTCTAGTTGCTCTCAAATGATAGCCAAGAAGCCTCCATCATCTTCAAAGGCTAAAGAAAAAATGAAATACAAATACCAAGGTGTTTATCCGCTGACAATAGTAATTTCAAAGGTGGATGAGATAAAAGACACCGAGTTTGGTCATCACGACCTCGTTTATTTCGTAAAGAGAATTGAGAAAAAGCCTCTTGAAGACTCTCTGAGAGCCATTTGTATAGTAATCTATACCTGGTGTCTATATTCCTTACTTTTGCACATCATACAGATTTTATCCTCAAAGTTGCATCCCATTAAATTTGGGAAAGCCGAAACCTGATTGACTCTTCTGGCAGGAGATATTGAGACTGGACCTTGATTTCTTTGATATTGTTTTCAGAGTCCCACAGATGGAGAAATACACTAAAATTTGAATACAATAAGTGCATGAAGTCTATGACTCAGATCCAAATAAGGCTAAGTACTTGATCAATAGCCAATGGTTGAAATAAACCAAACATAATATCTCAAGATGACCGAAGGGACTTCCACGAAGTGACTTCAAGGAAGATGTCAAAGACATGATAACGCTCTTGAGCAGAGTTAAGGGATTGCCTGAAACGTCTCATTTTTAGGATTGGATGTAAGAATAAATTTGGATCATAAGAAGATAGAAGGCTCATATAGATTAGGGCAAACGTATCAGTGATTCAATCCATGAACAACCGATAAATGTGCCAACCACCTTGAAGTTTTATATGAATTCTTACCTAGTGTATGTTGTATCCGTGATGAGGCAATTCTTGGGTATATCTACAAAAGGGAACCAACTTTCTACACCTGTGTACAATTATTTCTATCAAATGGAATTGAAGGAAAGGCTTCACCATTTTAGGAGGGCCACTGATGCTTTCTTTGCACCTTTGTTTTTTAGCTTTGACCCGACTCTCAAGAAGAAGAGAGTGTTTGATGAGGCCTACAAAGTGTTGAGTAAAGTTGGATGCATATTCTTACAATTCCCGACTTTTACTTACATAAGGGTAGGATGCTACACTAGGTGCCCTTATATGTTGCCCATATATCCTTCAAACAAGTGGATACTCATGGAGTTATGTAGATAGCTGATTTCAATCCACAAGGAATGTAAAAGGATCCACAAGCCAAGATTTAAGTTTCCACTGACAATCGGTAGGTATACAATCAAAAGTGTATAAAAATCCAAATCAGTCTATGCAGAGATACAGGTCATGAGAATCAAGACCTATAAATACATACTTGATTTTGATTATTAGAATGTAAAGAAAAGGCTGAAAAAGGGTCACAAGCATGGGTACCACTTTGAGGACATTTGGGCTGATTGCAGACATGAAGAGGCTATCTGTAAGATGGATTTTTTCATACTAACCATTCAACAGATCATAGATCTTAGTGTTGCTGACCTACCAGAGGAGTTCACTGATCCTAGTGACATCATGAACGCTGCTTACGATGAACAAAAAATATCCAAGAAACCTTTGCCTACAATACAATGGTCCAGGAAGGAAAATGTTTCCATCGGAGAAAGGTTGGCACCGATACTGGCTAACAATGCAGAGTGGTTACACAAGCTTTGCTTTGAGATGAAAAATTTCATAATAGAATCTGAAGGAGAAGAATCCGAAGTAGAAGCCAGTCGACAACAGGAACCTCATATGAAAGCTAAATATGCGACTATTCCCACTTCTTCCTGAAGAGGCCCCAGGATTAAGTTCACTGTTGGCAAAAGGATGCTTGAACCGTTCGATAAGAAGAAACAAAAAAATCTGAAACATCCGTCTCAAAAGGAAAGATGTCTATTTACTAAGAAATAGATTCCGATGAAGAAGAAAATTCAAGTGACCAATCTACTAAAGAAGAAGATTCATAAGAGACCGATTCTGATAAGGAAGAAGATTCTGAAAGTGAACAAGAGTTAGAAAATCAAGAGGGTAATCAACAGGAACTCGGGCATGATGAAGAAAGAATTATGTCTCCACCAGAGAATGTAGTTGAAGATCTTCCCTAGACATCATTTCCTGTAACTTCAAACATTCCTCACACTCCTCCACCACCTTTTATTACATTTCCTATTCCTACATCTGCCATTCCTACAGTGGACATTGCACCACCCCCTGCAACATCAACCACACTGGATACTCCTTCAGTGACAAGTATAGAATCGGTTGAAATTTTGTCAAGCCCTCAGTCCTCCATTCCCATCTTGTCATCTCAATCCTATGATCTCACTTCAGAAACTGAGTTTCATAGGTTCATGAATGAAATCCATGCATAATCAGCTCAATGTGCAAGTTACTGGAGTAGTAATGACAAACACTACGCCAATTATCACTATACAAGCCATTCCTTCAGAAGTGGCACTGACAATAGAGTTGACGGTCAACCAAGAAGCTCATATCTCATCTCTTCCCCCCTAGTTGGTATCTTAGGTATTGAAGCGAAAAAAAGAAAATGATCTCTCCTAAAGAGCTCAATCTTGAAGAGATAGCCCCTCCAAAAGCCAAGGGGAAGAAAAAGGCAAAAGTGTATTCACAGATTCATGTTGAAAAATCCAAGTGAAAATTATGTAGAGAATGGTGTACCACCTCAAGAGGAAGGAGATGTCAATATGGAGGACTACATAGTGTTAAGATTCCAGCTTGGCAAGGTCACAAATGAAAGTGCCAAGGCAGATGTGCAAGTGACCTTGAATATACTAGCAGGAAGACTAGACGAAATGGAGCAAGCTCAAAACTTATACAAACAAAGGGCAGAGCATTATGCCACTATTGTAAGGAGGCTTGTAGGATCTTCAAGTAATGCACAACCATTGGAAATGGTAAGCGTTGAGGACCCAACTATCAAGAAGGCTGAGAAGTTTGCCTCCAAAGGCAAAGTGTTTTATGATTTTATTAATAAGAGTACAAAACATGGCTCTCAGATTATAGTTGCTACGGATGAAAAAGATACTCAGATAGCCCAACTCAAATTAGAGTTGGATAAGGAGGAAGGTTTTCTTTCCCAAGAGCTCAGAGAAATGGAAAAAATCCTTTTGTTGTGGTCACAAATGAAATAGGTAAAGCTTAGAAAATTGGTGGAAGTCAGGATGATCCCTGACAAGGAGAAATATGTTTAAGTAAGAGAATCACTGAAGCATCATATTCAAACAATCAAATCTCTTATAGATGATCTTCACCAAGTACAAGAAAATGTTTAACTACATCATGCTATTCTTGAAAAAAGAATCAAGGAGTTTCTAGGCGAGCTCCTTGAAGAGAACCATATTTTCCTTCCGGCCATAGAACTTTCTGAGACCTTCAAAGAAGCAATCATGAATCAAGTAGAGAGTATGGACTTTTCAGAAGCCTCTATGCATGTTCTTTGTTATACAAGGCTCACTCTTGACAACCTCAAGATACATATTGACATGTGCAAAAAGGGTCACTCAACCGCTAGGAAATCAATCACGAGGATTCACACCATTGTGGATTACGACATTGGTCTGGATGAAAAGTTCATGCAGGAGACCAGGAAGAAGTATGAAGACTTATGCGCCTAAGAAAGGAAGCATGAAGATTCGTGATCTCCCAATGTTGAACATTTTTATGCTTCCCTTTATGCATCTTGTAAATAATTTACAACATCTTAAATGTCTTTTTGTCAAATGTAATTGCACTGAAAATATGAGATGTAATTTCACAGAGATGAATTACACCTTGACTTAGTCAAAGTTAGGGTTTCCTATTTTTTCTCACCTAACATTCCTAATTTTACTCAACTAATTTCCTAGATTAGCTCTTCCCTCTCTTCTATAAATATGAGGTATCTCTATTGTAATAGTTACCTTTAGTATTTTACAACGAAGTGCTGCCATTTTGTGAAACAAACATTGAGACTTTGTGTTCAATTTTGTGAATCTAAATTTGATAAATAAAGAAGGAAGTTGCATGCCAGACTTTATGTTGGAATCAATTCTCTTTTGGTTTGAATAAGATTGGTGGTGATTAGTATATGAGATCTGAAGGGATTCAAGTAAATCTATGTAAACTTTGTGTTACATTATTTATTTGGATTTACATTTATGTTTGGTTAACTATTATTGGATGATCTACAAGACTTTGTGCTTGTAATTGTTCATGTTGTTTGTGGAATTTTTGTATCTAGAAGACTTTGTGCTTCTAATACAACAAACGATACTGTTACCTATTTTTCAATACCAACTCAAATAGGTAGAGCTGAATTGAATTCATCATTGAGAGGTACAAAAGTTTTAAATTTTTTTGCTAAATATGTGTCATCATGTAAAAATCAGATTACATTTAATTTTCAGTTTTATTATGCAATTATTTGTAACAAAAAATTAGACATTTTCATAATAAATTCTATTTTATTCATATTGTAAAGATCAAGGTCCCACACAAGCTGTGGGAATAGCTGAATTTGATTTACGTAATCAAATGATAGGTACAAAAATAGATTGTAAACTATACATCTGTAGAAAATATAGACATAGAGAGGAGGGTGGTTCATCATTGCTTGTAATGATGGAGTCGATGATGCTTGATATCTTTGATTGGTGTTGTTGAAGCTTTCCAGGTTCCCTAACTCCAGTCTCCTTAAGTTGTCCTGCGGATGAATGAAAATGATGTTAGAGATTGAATCTAAGCAATGATGAATCAATATCAATCCTATGCCTACATTGTCAACAGGAATATAATCTACATCAATTCAAGCATACATTAGATGATAAAGTTAACAAAGAGCACAAAGAAAGAGGAAGCTTTCAGCTTTAGTAATTTTGCTAACATGTTTGATCACTGCACAAGAATAGGTTCATTATGTTCGTGATTGTTTTTTATTATATATTTGGAGAAAAATCGGCTCCCACAAGGGTTGAACCCAACATATCAAAAAGGACACCTCTCATTCACATAATTATTTGAGAGTTATCAGATATTCAATTACTGTCATGAAATAAGACTACTATCATAAAAGAAACTCATACCAGTAGCCTTCAGATCACACTAAGGTAAAAATAGATAGATAAGATCTTCATTCACTCTTTATTCAAAAGAGGAACGAACATGTATAGAAGGTGCAGTGCTGGGATCACATTCATCATTTTATCAAATTAAAAATCATGAACACAATCAATGATAGTCTCAGAACAGGGAATGGAAGTCATTCAGGAGTTTCATTCAATAAAAACTGCTATGCATGCTCTTTTTGTTTTTATAATTGAATGAAATCTGAAAATTCAAGATACAACCACCCAAATGTGTGAGGAGAGCAGTCAAAAGGACATTTTTAAAATAAGCATGATTGATTACATTCAATGTGTCATATTTTCTCTATAGGAGTGTCAATAGATAAAAGGAAATAGTCATGAAGTGAGGCTATTGTAGCTAAGCAATAGGTAATTCAAACAAAATCAAATACATAAGTTACAACAATAGGTATCATCACAAACAATATTGGAATGATTGTATTACACTCAAGCGATGAAAAAGGTATCTTTGAAAGGGTAAGATTACAGTACATGAATACACAATGAAATAAATATAGCATGCACTAAGATCATAATCATTCATCTTCAGAATGCTAGGGAAAGGCCATAAAGGGAAAATGGTAAAGGTTTTGAGGGAGGTTGAAATGAAACAAGGAGGTTACAGCCAAGTGAAGGGTAGTCTTCATGCATGAAGGAAGGAAAGTACAGCTGGGAAATGCAGCAAGAAGTGGTCAAATGCCTTTTTTCCAATCAGAAAGTGGTGTTCATTTCAAAATAGTCATAATTTACAAGTGTAATGCTACTACAGGATAACAAAGAGTTGTTCTTACATTTTCACAAATACCCACAAGGGGGTTTTACATAAATACAAAAATAGGTCAATTTCTTTCAAAATTTTGAGAACCCACATGGAGTTTTGAATCAAAATGTAGATTTTTCACTATTTTTAGAATACCCATGTAGGAGTTTTTACAAGAATGAAAAAAACATGAAATTCCATCATGGGTCGAGCCCAAGCTTGGAGAAAATGCAAAATAAACAACTTTATTCAAAACAAATACCCACATGGGGTTTTAGCTCAAAATGATAGAAATAATAGGCACAACCATTGTGTTCTGTGAATTCATGAGAGCAATACAAAATACATGGAGAGCTTCTCTTCTTTGGAAAAATGAATACCTAGGTAAGGATTTGAGTTAAGAAGTGTAAGCACAGAAAAGGAAACCCATTTTAAATTTCTTATCCAAATCTCAAATCAGCAAAGCAAGAGCGTATGGAGTGAGAATTTCTTAATAAAAATGTAGTTATCAGACATATATGGTGAGGCCAGTACTTGGGTCTGCATTATCTTTGAGAAAATGGCCATCATTCTTTTGTAATCATAAGCTTCTAAGAGCTTTGGTTTGATAGAAAAATACAAAGCTAAAGGAAGGCTTACCATGTCTCGCATGTAGGAGAATACACTAGCCGTGGCCAGCCTCACAGAGCTCTCAAACACATAGTTCGAGCTCACACTCATGGCGGCCAATGAAGCACAAACAAGACACATCAAAGAAAATTACAAATAGCGGCCAACAAAAGAAGCCATGCCAAGATGAATCTATAGGAAAAGCTCTCAGTGATTCTTACAAATAGCGGCCAGCAAAAGGAGCCATAACAAGATGAATCTATAGGAAAATATCCCAATAATTCTTATGAATAGCAGCTAGTAATGAAAACAACCATACCTTCAAAAATATTGTCGATTCCCCACAAATTTTCAAGCCTTCAAAGCTAGTATAAAAAGCTTCAAGGATTTTCAAACACCGGTCACTGAATAAAAGATACCAACAGAAGATCACATGAGTGTAAGAAACTACAAAAGAGGATGGTGAAGCCGCGACTTGAAGAGCCTAGGAATTCTTTGAAAACGGAGCAATGCTCGAAATTTTGACAAAGGGAGATTCACTGAGTGATTTATTGTGAAAATATTCAAGGAACATAAGAGAATTCATGGTCTGAACTAAAACCCTATTCTATGGCAGTGCTCTTTCTCAGCTCGAAGCTTCTTCATCAAGCAAACAAAGTGCAAAATGATGATAAGTTTAGGGTTCAGTGACTTTTGTTTCCATGCCTTCGTTCGATATAATAGTCATTTTTGACTATGCTTTATAAAAATGTGAAATTATTTCATATTGCAATTGATTACCGGGGTATTGACTTTAGATTAATATTACCTTATGTGCATGGAGCCCGATAGCTAGAGTCAAAACTCTAATTTAATATTAGCAACTTAATGTTATGTTTGCTTTATACATGTAAAGTTAATTAATTAAATGATAAGTTATAAATCATCTAATTAATTCAACTATTTGTAGGAGCAAATATTAAACATTGAGCTACCCCAAGCATGCAGATGTAATAAAGATATAAAGATGGAGTTTGCATGACCTCAAGTTAATAATTCTAGCAAAAAATGGTGCTTAATTTAGATTGTGCATGGAGGAGATAAACATCGAAAATACTAAAAAAAAATTCACTCATGCACAAGTGGGACTTTAGTTTTCAGTCATGCAAATCATGCAAATAGTGAGGCTCTTCTTTTAGTTCCATGTTAGTTCACGAGGTGTTTTGATCATGCGCATGGAGAGGTGGATTTTTCTAGGCACAAAGTGCAATTTCATGCAGTTTTGGGCCATTTTTATCAGGGCTTTCTTTTCTGCTCGGATTTCACAATGGAGATGCAATTTTTCACTTCAGTTCCATTTTTGGCTGCTTTGTGTATGCCTTTTGTATATATTGGAAAAACTTAGTCTTTTTCCTCTAGTTCTTCTTTTTTTGCCTTTGCCTTTAGCAAAAAGACTTCATGTAACTCAACTATCAAAATTGAATAGATCATGCAACAGTTTTTATAGGTTAATTAGCGTATGATTTGTAGAAGATTCCTTTAATTTCCAATGTTTTTAAGTTTTGCCTTCAATATTTCAGGCGTCATTATTATGTAGGATTTGATCGAATGATTATTGTGTTATCAATTTTGAGACCTTTAATATTTTTGTCTCCTTCATAAATATCTGTATGCATTTTATTTTAAGTTCACTAGTTAAACACTGTGCATGTAATTGATTAAACAGTTTAGTCGTGAAACTATGTTTCCCTCATAAATTGTATTTAATCGAGGTCTTTGTTTAAAACATTCAGCTGATTGAGCTTCTATATTAGGTTGTGCAAATATAATACTAAGTAATCATTTGTGATTTAAGTCTCCACATTAGTTTCTTTCAGTGCATCCCCATTGTTCAGTTTTTTTAATTTTTTAGCATTAGTTTTAAGTCCTTCTCCCTTTTCCCATCAAAGTTTTTAAGTCCATAGTCAAGGAATCATATAGGAACCAACCTAGAATCTGGAGGTGTATCTTTGCCATAGGAATACCCACAGCCTAAAGATAGTTCCCATGTTTCAATAAATTGCAAAATTTAACCATTCAAGCATTCAGGTGCAATCTGTTTGACAACTGATACATCTATCTTAGATCCATTGGTGAAAAATATACGGAACGACTTTGTGCCTTCATGAGATTTCCTATTTCTTTTTATTGTTATTATTATCATATCTGGTACTTCTACACTTTTCTTTGACAAGATAGAGGTATTGGCATTACTGCTTGTTTTTAGTTTAAGGTTACTGTTGTCAATTCAGATTGTACCGTATGCATGAATAATTAAATTCTAGCAATCTGTTGACACATTGGAACTAATTCCAGGTTGTGGGTATCCTATGAGGAATTAGACCTCCAGATTCTAGGCTGGTTCCTATGGATTTTTTCTGATTAATATTTGGGTAAATTGCTGGGAAAAAGGATAAAGAGACTAAAACTAAAAAAATTGAACTATGAAACTTAATTATGGTGATGCACCTAAATGGAAAAATGATAACACCTACAGATTGATTCACAACTACTTTCAAGAGAAACTCTCACACAGTTCAGAAATGATCACAAAAATGTTTCCAAAGGAGGCTAAACAACTTGTCTTTTCAGAAGGAAAATCAATCTTCACAACCTGAAGAACGGTTCTGTTATAGCACAACTTTAGACCTGTGACATGATGTGCAATTATGAACAAGACAAAAATAAAGGTTTTCAAAAGCTAAAACACAATAATTTCATTGAATCATTCATAAGGACATATTGTACAATTCTGAAGAGGAAAATTTAATGAATCCCGAAAGAAAATAGTAGGAAAATACTGTAAGATGACACCAAAATGAACTTGTATACCTGCTACTGCATTAATGTGAAATTATGTTGAGTTACAAATAATTCTCTTTGCAGAGAGCAAAGGAGAAAAACAAGAACTAATTGAAAAACAAATAAGTTTTTCAATATATACAAAAGCCTTTCCAAAAGACATGTAAAATGAACTCAAAGTTCAACTCCAAGAAAGGGTGAAAACCCCAAAGAGAATTCCAAGCAAAAGAAAATATCTCTGAAAAGGAGGCCCAAATCCATGCAAAAACAAGTCCACCTAAGCTCAAACTCACTCCCAAGTCATGACTGATACATGCACTATCCCAACTGAACTGCAAATCCCTGAAAAGTGGGCCAAAGCATGCAAAAAATTGCCTCGTTTGTATCAATCCGCCCATGATGACTTGAACTCTAACCTTGCTTAATATTTTATGCTCTAAAAATAGTTGAATTAATTAAATGATTTATAATTCATCATTTAATTAATCAACTTTACATGGTTTTCTAGCAAATAAAAATATCAAGACTTGGTGCCAAACAAAAATTCTAATTTGATAAATTAAGGCTCCATCTTTTAAAATTTTGCTACCACACCCGCATATATCTCAAGGTAAATATTAATGATCACCACTTAAGCATTGTTGAAAGGCCGACTTAAACATATATTAGGTTTGTTGACCTAAAGATAATGTTAAGGTAAAGATTCGAATGGTGATCATTAAGAATAAAGTTAAAAACATTATTAACTCGAAATAGTGTAACAAAAGCACCGAAACCCTAATCCTATCTCCATTTTACACTTGACAATTTTGCTGAAGAAGCTCTTCCTGAGAAAACAGCGCCACCATGTTTGAAATAGGGTTTCTGGTTTGAAGCTTTGATTCTTCAGCCTTCTTCAAAAAAAATGAAAAATGGACGAAGCTTCTTTTGTGATAAAGGTAAGTAATTTTATAGTTCTCTGTGGCTTTCTTCTGTATATTGAAAACAAAAATAATGGCCAGAAGGCCGCGGCTTCCAAGAGTTCATTTTTTGATTTCTTTGTTTCATATTTCCTCCGTGCTCTGTCTATGCTCTTCTGGCCACCATGGTTGATCTTTACTGGAGCTTTGTAGAAGATTAACTGATGTTTCTGAGCTTGATCTGGGATTTAATTCGTGAGATCCTCAGCCCTTTATGCATGGTATGTTCATCCTCTTGTATATTTTGAAAGAGAAAATAATTTTTTACTTGTAATTTGCGCAAAATCTGTATGAAAGATGCTCTTGCTTCTCTATAAGCCCAGCTCCTGTTACATGCTTTCTCCATTGAGCTCCTCTTCATGCTGCCATTATTAAGGTTCAAGTGGAGCCTTTTCCTTCTGTATGGCGTGGCCTTGCTGAGTATTCGTTTTTTTTTCTTGGCTGTAGTTTTTGTTCTTTCTGTCATCTACATGGCTCTCCCAGACTGGTGAAGTTTTCTTGAGAACTGTGAACTGGGTCCTCGTAAAAATTAGTGGGTTTCTCCATTTTACTATTTTCTATTTTCTATCCAAAAATCACGAAAACCCACTTTATAATTTTTGAGATATGAGTAAAACACGACTATGGCTGCTCTAAACCATGCTGGTCTTTATGATTGCATTTTTCCATTCTCTCCTCTTGTATTAAATTTGATTGCTCTTGAGAGCTTGAGACAATGTTGTCTTTGATATTTTCTACTCCTTGTGCGTATTTATGATATTACTAACACAAGGTCGGTGGTCTCAAACTCTTGTACTTATCCTTTTGAAGCTCCAACTTTTGTGAATCTGCACAATTCTCTATTGGAAATTCTGCTCTATCTGAATCTTATTCACCATGCTGTTATGCAAGTTTTCTCTCTGAAATCTGGCGATGATTATGATTATTCTTAAGCTGAAACGACGTCATATAAGACAACAAGTAATATCAATATGTTTGCTCTCTTATGCATTTTGCTGTGAAGATTGAAGTAGATGTGGTCTCTCAGAGCTGCAACCTTTAAATAATTTGATATTGAGCTTTATGCCTGCAACCTTCATTCCTTACAATTGCTCAGAACTTTATTTCCATTAATGTATCTCTGTTATGAATAGTCTCTTGATGAGCTGATATATTGACTTTACAAATAAAGTGGTTGTGCTTGAATGATGAGCAATGTCTTTTGATTTTTCCATTTGAAAGTATCGTCTTACTTACAGTCATGTAGATTGTCTTCTTGATGTCACTGAAACTAATTGTTTTCATCATGGAAAATGATTGAAACTATTTGATTATTGACTGTCATTAAAGGCATGTAGTGAATTTGTATTGAAATCAATGCCCTTGTCAATAAAGATTATATATTATCATGCTTTTTGTAAGCTTCTCCTGATGTATTTTCTCCTTGAAAAGCAATATACCACTATTTTCACCGTTTCTTAATAATAGAAACATCAATCGTCTTTTAGTGTATATGAAGGCTGCTTATATGATTCTCTTCTTAGTTTCAACAATTCTCTTAATGACTGTTTCGACATTGTAAATGAACTCTCATATGTAACTTGAGAGTGTGTCCTTTTGATATGCCGGGCTCAACCCTTGTGGGAGCCCGTTTTACTCCACATATCCGATAAGATGATCTCGTACACAATGCCCCTGTTCCTGCACAGTGAACAAACATGTTAGCAAAATAAAAGAAGCTGAAAGTTTCCTCTTTCTTTATATTGTTTGAATTTTCGTAATCATCTGATAGATGCCTGAATAGATGTAGGTTATATTCCTGCTGGCAATATAAGCATAGGATTGATTTTGATTCATCATTGCATAGAGTTAATCTCTAACATCATTTCCGTTCATGCTGCAGGACAGCTCAAAGAGAGCGAAGTCGAGGAACTTGAAAAGCTTCATCAACGCCAATAAGAGACATCAAGCATCACGGGTTTCATCATTATAGGCAATGATGAACCACTTTCCCTTCTATGTTTATTTTGTCAACAGTTGTATAGTATACAAACTGCTTTCGTATCTATTGTTTGATTATGTCAATCAAAATCTGCTACTCCCACGGCTTGTGTGGGATTCTGGTTTGCACATTATGAATAAAGCAATAAAAATTATGCAATCCTGTGATGTAATTTTGAAGTGTTTTTGCATAATATCATTGAAACATACATTGTTATGAAGTAATGCACAATATGAGTACTTCAGCAGAAAATTTTAAAGCATCTTGTATACCTTTTAGCCTGATTTTGCAATTCAGCTCTACCTGTTTGAGCTGGTGGCGAAAATAGGTAACAGTTACTTTGAATTAGAATTATCAACCGTGAAGCATTGCAAAACATCTTCTCTAAAAAAAGAGATAAGCATGAATGTAACACACACCCCCCATCTCATAGTTGTAGTGTACATCTTGTGAATATTTAGTTAGTTTTATTTAGCTTCTGTAAACAGTAAGAAGGGCGCCTCCCCTTTCTGAGAGGAGAATTTATATCTCACACAACTATGGTTAAAATATAGGTTGTGTAATCTATTGAAAAGTTGATTACATAATTTTCACCTAACACAATTATAGAATTTAGAAATACATTTTAATTTCTTGAAAAAAATCTAATTTTGAGTCCTAGTAATGAAGGAAAATATATAAATTGATGTTCTAGGATCCCCTTTGACAAAATGGTAACAATCGACCTAGATTATGTTGAATCAAGAATGAAGGAAATGAAAATTCTATATGTTATGACTGAAAGTCTATGATTGTTATAACAAATTGAGGTAAACACATTGTCTTGTGATACCTCACAATTATCACTACTAAAAATAAACTTTGTTGATCACACCTAAAGACCCTATTGTTATATAAGTTTTTAAATAAACTATTTGAAACCTTAGATTGTGAGAAACATAAATTGAAGAAGTAAGACTAAAACCCTGTGTTTTAGAAAACCACTAGTATTCATGATTTTTAAATCCTTATGAAACCATCGAAAACTTTAGGTACCTAAGTATGGGGATACTGGCACAAAGACCTAGTTTCAAAATTAAAAAACTACTAGAGTGTGGATTAATGACAACAAAACCCTAGAATAGAAAAACCTTTACAAACAACATAAAAAATTTAAAAAATATCAACATGAAAATCCTAAGATTGTATATGGGTAAGTGCACCAATCTGTGACACAATTAAGGTGCCAAATCGAAAAAATAATTAAAAAAAACCCAAAATTAGCCCTTTCGCACACGCCAAATGTCTTTTTAGACATAAAAAGCTGAAATCGGGTCTAAAACCCTCATTTTGTCTTCAACCCGCGGCTTGAAGAAGAGGATTCCAAGTCTGCAACTCGCGCTTGCCAAATCTCTTCATTGTTTACATCCTTAGCTTTCCATTTTCCACGAGGATGCCGCCAACACGTCGAAGAGGTCGAAGATTGCAAAGAGGTGTATTTTTATTCTATTTATTTCAAATTTGATTTGGAATGAAAATTTAAATAGATTTTTATTATAAAAATTTGTTCTAATTCTCAGAAAATGAATCTCCACCTCAAAACATTGAGAATTCGCAATCACCCCCTTATGAAGAGCCTCCTATACAAGAACAACCCAAAACCCCTCCATCAATTCATAAGCATCCTCAAGGAACACAAGAAAATATTCAAAATCAAATTGAAAACAATAAAAGAGACATTGAACAATTAATTGCGAAATTAACCGAGCATGCCGAAACCCACTCTTATAGGAGAGGGATTGCTGAATCATTGAAGTCAATTTTAACTCATGTAGGAGAAATGAGTGAGCAAATGAATTTTTGGTCAACCAAGAGACATGAGATGAGACAATTTTATGCTAATGGTTTGTCATATGCAGATGTCAAAAATCTAAAAATTAGCAAAGTCGAGTTGTGTGCCCTATTTAAAGACCCAAAAACCAATGAACCTTTCTCCCATGCATGCAAGAGGTTCCCCATCCATTGGTGCCACCATGATTTAATTAGAAATAAATTTTGGGAGCGGTGGTGGATGGTATTTGACCAACCTCCATGCAATAACCATGAGGTGCCGCAATAATTTTTGAGGAAATTCTATTGCGAGTTTGTCCTCAATAAAATTCCAAACTATTTTGACATCTTAGACTTTCAGGGTAGAGGTGGGGGCTCCACACACGATAGACCTGTTGCATGACATAATCCACAGTTGGCACCGAGAGCCTTGGGTAGACCCATGGTGGAGCATGTCGTTGTTCCTTCCATTGTTAAGGACAGTGTAGAGGTGGACACAATGAAGTCGATTGGCTCACTCACCCAGACCATTTTACAGTGTCTGAGTCCTCTAGTAGAGCCTGGTGTGGAGGAGACATGTAGGCCTCGAGCTCCACCCCACCATTGTGGCACTTGTGGTGCTATTTGCACGTACGATTATCAGGGTGCTTGTGATGCAGCTACACAACCTACGTTAGTTGCAGAGGCGATGACTTTCACAGGTGATATTCTGAATGATACATTCTTTGACACTCAGGTAAAATTTAGCAAGTTATTTTAATGTTGTTTATTAAAATATATTTTGAAATTTAAGAATAACTAAATTAGTAGAATTTTGATATGATGAAATTTCAGGTTCGCACTGTTCATGAGAGATGCTCTATTCCTACAGACCCTTATACATTCTCGACGATGAGTCTATAGGTATGCAACTAGTATTAAAGATATTATTATTGCATTTGAACAGTTGAATGTTATATTTGAATGTTTGTCTCATAACATGCTTCAAATTTCAAACAGTTTCCTGGTGCACCTTCTTCCTCCACACTTCACGATTTATATCCTCAAACAACGTACACTCAGGTAGCTTTTATTCATTAATGGTGTTGTAAATCTATGTTAGCTAGTTTTCGTAATTTTGCGTATATACAAATCTAAAAAATTGATGAGACTCACAAACATTGCATTTTAAGTATTCCCTGATCATGTCACATTATGTTCTCCTATATCATCATGATACCTGAGATATTGTTTCATTTGCAGCTGTTGACAAGAGATAGCCTTGGTGATGTTGGTGGCACGATGGACCATGGAGTTGCTGCAGCAATAGCCAGTTTTGATCCATTGAGAGAGGTATGGAATAGATTAGTTGATTTGACATTATATTTTCTCTTTTATGGTCTATTATAGAAAATTTTCATGCTAATTTTATCTAGTTTCATTTATATCTCCATGGTTGCTATAGGTGGTTGTCACTCCAGATCGTGGACGTGGTGATGCTTTAAATATGCATGATGACTATATGTATGCGATAAGTGATTATATTTTGTTATATGTCATTCCATAATTCAATTTCTATGTTTAACATCTTTACTTTTAATTGTATTAGTTGAAGGTCTAGAGTGAAGAGAGGAGGAGTAGCGAGCGTGTTCGAAAGACAAGACAAGCAACAGTCACTCCATCTAGCTGAATTTTGAAGGCAGCACGGGATCTATTTCCTTCCCCTAGTGGGAAATGACTATGCATTAATGTTGTTTGTTGTATGCCTATGTGGCATTTTGGAACATATGTTTTGTACTATTGATATATATATGTGATATTTATGTCCAAATGGCTCCTTTGTACTAAGCCTATATATTTTTTTTGGATATATTTATATATTTTTATCAATATATATCATTGTATAGCCTTTCGTGATTTTTGATTAAAGAAACTCTTATCTTGTTACTGCCATTCTTAAATGATGTTATCATGCGTATCGTGTAAGTTGTATGCTTGAATGTTGTAGGCATGGATTTTGTTTACATCTAATGCTTAATTAATTACTGTCGAATGCTCAATAAGCCCCATCTAAAGCGTATTGTATAAGTAAGCTCCATTTGTGGTGGTTTGTATCTTTTGGAATGCTACAATTACTTGTGCCTCACTGATGCAGAGGCAAGGAGGCTCAAACCCAATCAGTCTGACAACCTGCCTTCAAGGGGCTCCTAACAAGATTAATACAACCTGTTTTGAGCAATCTACACAACCTCAAAGCTCCATCAAACCAAAATCTTCATTCAAAAACTTACCCAAAAATCCACCCTTGTAGCACTCTGATGCAGAGCCAAGGTGGAGAAGACTCACAACAATGGAAATGTCAATTCTCAATCAGGAACTCTTCTTCATAATGATTCAGCCTAATAGGCATCAACCCACCTTGAAGGGTCTCAACTCCTCAACCTTGCAAATGAACAAGAAGACTCCACAAAGGCCCTACAAAGACCATCAAAATTCATACAATGAAAATTGAATCAATTGAGAACAATCCCCAAGTCAGATTCATCAAGGTTTCCAAAACTCACATTTGTGACTGGTTATTCTTGTGATACTCAAAACTCAGTTTTAGCCAGATTTCTCTCAACCTTTCCAAAACAATAGACAATTACAAGATGGATTGAAATACCCTTTTCAGGGCTACACAACATATCAAAGAATCAGTGGTCACTCTTTTGGACCGACATAGACTTTCAGCGCACCTACTTCAATTTTGGCTTCACAATTAGCCATTTTTTCCAAAGTGACCACCCTTCCAATTTTAGGTATCTACTCAAACGCCTTGGACAGTCTTAGGTCATGGTACTAAACCTCAAATTTTGTTATTAGTTTGTGTCTACAGAGCCTCTAACTTATTGTAGCAAGAAACCCTCCTAAACCTTCACAAAATCAAGGGTTTTAAAGAAACATACAACTCCAGACCTCTCTCAACACTTCCAAAGCCCCAAACACCTCAAAGTAGTTCTACACAAACTCATCAGACCCTCACATAACCCTTATAGGCATTAATTCTTAAAAACCTCTCTTTGGTTCCTCACTTCCATGTTGGAAAACCCCTGTTCAGTCTTAGAACAGTCACAAAAATGCCACATAATTATGACTCCTTATTCCAAAATGAGTTGTCACACTTATTATAACATGTTTTCAATCAATCCACCGAGATATAGTAGAAAACAGCAGGTGGATTGATTGTTACATCACAAATTTCCCCTCAAACCCTTGATTCAGCAACACTGGGACAATCACTGTTTGTGTTGGTTCTCTCTACAAACAAAGAGTTAAGACACAAAATAAAAAATAAATGAATTAGAAAACATATAGAAACATCCTCTGAAATTATTAGACCATGAAGAACCTGTATGTGCCCGTACAACACTCAAAAAGATCAAGAAAACAGTATTTTTCTAGAAAATTGCTCAAAAGTGTGGTGTTTATTGTGTAAAATTGTTACAAAAATTCTTCCACTCTCTCATTCGAGCCTTGGTAAGGATTTTTAAATAATTTTACGACAACCATCTTCTCACCAACACCATAACCAACCTTGGGATTAGTTGGTCCCTTAATTACATTTGTTTGTGTTAAAGTTGCTTTGTCAGCATTTTACAACTTATATGATTTGTAATTGACTTCTAAGACACAAAACACCCTTTATTTGCATTATGATTGATCTCTCAAAGCTTATTAGACAAAATAAACCTAAAGACACTAGCATTGCCCTATTGATGTATTGAAATAAAAAAAATTGATGATGTGGTGTAGGTGCTCCTGCACCAAACACAAAACCCGGTCCAAGCCTAATTTCTCCCAACCTTTCCAAAACACCTGACCATTAAAAGGTGGATTAAGATACCCTTTTCAGGGTTACACAACATATGCCAAAACCAATAGTAACTCTTTTGGACCAACATGAACTTTCAATACACCTCCCTCGCTCTGGGCTTCACAATTAGGCCTAATTTCCAAAGGAACCCCCTCACAAACTCAAATACAAACCAAGGAAACTTGAAACAGTCTTAGGGATGTTCACCAAACTCAGGATTCTCCCATTTTAAGAGCCCCAAGAACTTGTTCTATTCCTCTACTCACAAACTGTCCTAAACCTTCACAAAAACAAGGGTTTTAAAGAAACTCATAACTCCAGACCTCCCTCAATCCTTCCAAAGTTCCAAACACCCCACAATACCTCTGCCCTAACTTAAAAAACACTCACAATCCAATTCCTTTTAGTATTTCTCAGATTCACTACTTGAGTTCCTTACTTTCATGGTGGAAACACCCCTGAACAACATTAGAACTTCACACCCCACTGAGTTTATTCATTCTCTCGGCCTCCAAAGTATTCACACACCAAAATAATCATGGTTCAGGCCAATCCACCAAGCAACAGGGTTAGAACAGTAGGTGGATTGGCTAATGTGTCATGGTGTTGCCCTCAAAACCCCTAACACAGAAAACAAAGCAGTAACCAAGTTTGCTGATCCCACACACACCAACGATGGATTTAAACCTTCATAACAGATGCAAAGAGAGTAAACACATATGCAATCAAGTATCCAAAGCCTCAAGTCATGATAGACTTGTATGGGCTTGTGCAAGGCAAAGAAAATTCAGGAAAACAAAGAAAACCAGTGATCAACGTTTTCAAAAGTATATTTTTTTATTAGAAACTCAACAAAATCAACCCTCAACTCGGGGTATTACAGAAATACATCTTGATACCACCTTCCAACTACCCCTTGAGCCGATCAACCACCATAACCACCCTTTGTTAGACTTCTAAGATGGCAATTTGTTAGTTTTGCTCATAATTACCATTCATTCACAAACTTGATTTTGCAAATACCACCTAACTGACCTATTAATCCTTTTAAATACAATTTCAAGGTATTTCCATAGCATATAGAGAGAAAATACAATAAATATTTTAACTAATGAATTGTAAAAAATGGATTTTTGTAGTTTATATTCATGTCGTTGATTACATTGCATTGCACATCTTTCAAAGTCAAAACATTACTTCACTTTGCATAACTAATAAGTAGATGCTGATAGATGCCAAAAATTTAATTACAATATAGTTTGAACAAAGTCAACCTAAGTGTTGTGACCTTTTTCACACATCACCCCATCCCAGATGGGGACCCCCTAATTTTTGCTCCATTCTGGTCTTTTGGCTTTGGTTAGTGCATCTCTCTCTCTATCTTTGGTCCTTCCGGGGATGTCCTGTCGTTTGACCCAGGTTGAAGTATTGGTTAAGTCTGCGTAATTAGGGTTTTCATCCTTTAGGCTTATTAAAGGTCAAACTGAGTTATAAAATTGAAATCCAGGCTTGGTACGACAGTCAAAAGGCTTCCAGCAGAGCCCCCTAAATTTTCACTGTATTCCGGCAACTTGCTATTTTTAGTAAGTATTCAGTTTGAGGCTATTTTGTCAAAATTTTGGAATTCTGTCAGTCCCACCATATTCAGGTAACATCAAGCTGTTTGCACGTAAATTTTGAGCCAGATAGGACAATTTGCTATTTTTAGCAGCTCGGGCTTCGGGAGCCATTTTCAGGGGTCAAACATATGATTCTTCATTGCATGTCTGGAGATTACTTCTGGGTTTCTCGAAACCTTCGCAGTGGTGTAACATGCAAACCAAGACGATCACTTTCAGAGTTTAGCCTTCAGAGGCTATTTTTAGGGTTTGCATGCAGTGTTTTTCAACGCATGTCAGGTTTTTCTTTATGGGTTTTTCGAGAGCTTTGCAACAATGTGACATGCAAGCGGGGAAGATCAAGTTTCGAGAACTTACTATTTTTAGCCAGTGCATGCATGCAGACCAGTTTTCTGAGATTTTCTGGGTTTCTTGAGACCCCGCAGGCAATATAACATGCAAAACCATCCAGCAGTGGATGAGTCACTTTTCAGGTAGTTTGTATTTTTAGCAGGTACACTCTGGCAGCCGCCTAACACTCCAGTTCAGCAAGCAGAATGACATGCAGAAGGAACGAAGTCAAACGGAGACCGTTCGGGATACATGCAGGTCAAATTAGGGTTTCCACTTTTATAGGGGGTGAAATCCAAAAATGGTCAAAACGAAGCACCTCACCAACATCAGCACGCTTCAAGGTACCTACTGGCAAAATTTGAGCGAAATCGGAGAACTTACTATTTTTAGTAAGTCAAGGCATGGCTATAAATAGCAGGTCTGCACCCGAGGTTGGCATCAGAACGACACTCATGTTATCAGGGTCATATGGTGAAATTTTCAGGCAAAACAGAGCTACTGAAGTTAGAAAGTCAAGAACTTACTATAAATAGCAGGTGGCTATAAGTAGCAGGTCGGGGCAGAGGACTGGCAAAACAGGTTCACAAGGCAAAGAGGGTCGTATGGTGAAATTTTCAGGCAAAACAAAGCTATATGGGTCGAAAATCAAGGGACTTTCTAAAAATAGCCTGACTTACCCAAAATAGACGGTGAAGATGAAGGCAGGTAGAGGTATGAAAAAGTTTCTAAGTGTTCAAATGAAAGCTCATGTATGAAAATGCGCCCACCTCCAAGAAAAATCTAAGGCATCGAAATAAAAGTAGCCTACCTCATTTGCGCCCAAGGTAAAGTGAAGACCCTCAAAAAGTGCTAAGGCGTGAAATTGGAAGTAAGCTATGTCAAATGCGCCCACCATGGAGACCCCCTTGAAAATCTTCTAAGGCATCAAAAATTTTCTAAGTGGCAAAATGAAAGTAGCCACCTCCATTTGTGCCCTCATCTTGAAGCTCCTCCATCAAAATGCGCCCAAGGAGGATGTTGCCTAGTGAAAAAATATTCTAAGGCAAAAAAGGGAGTAGCCATGGCAAAATGCGCCCTCAAGGTAAATGGGAAGGCTTAAAATTTCTAAGGCACAAAATGAAAGTGGACTATGTTAAATGCGCCCATCTCCAGCAAGGTCTTGAAAATGCCTAAGTGTTTAAAAATAAAAGCTAGCACATACAAATGCGCCCTCAAGAAGGAGAAAAGGTGAAAAATAAACTAGGGCATGGAACAAAAGTAGACCCTCCAAAATGCGCCCACCTCAAGTGTAAAAGGTAAAACGTCTAAGGCACTAAGGATGAAAGTAGAAGGAGCTATTTGTGCCCAAGGTAATTGGAAGGCTGAAAACGCCTAAGGCATTTAAAATGAAAGCTTGCCACCTAAAATGCGCCCTGGAGGGAAGTGAAGGTGAGGAAAAGTTTCCAAGTGTTGAAACTTGAAGCTCTAACATGAAAATGTGCCCATGATGAAAACAAAAGCTTCCCAAGCTATTTGCGCCCAAGGTTGCTGGAGACTTAAAACGTCTAAGGCATGAAGTGTGAGTAGCATATGTCAAATGTGCCCAAGCCTGGATCAAGCAAGCAAAATTTCCTAAGTCCATTTGTGCCATTGAGAAAAGTTTGTTTTCAGGAATTTCTAAGGCAACGAAGTTAAACCAGCACATGAGAAATGCGCCCATCTCCAACAAGTAAATGCGCCCAAGTCAAAAGATGAATAAAGCCTTTGAAAATTTGCTAAGGCAAAATGAGAGCTTGAAGTAGTGAATGCGCCCAAGGTAATTGGAAGGCTGAAAATGCCTAAGGCATTTAAAAATCAAAGTTTCACCTATAGAATGTGCCCAAGTTGAAGTGATAGAGCCTTGAAAATTTCTAAGGCATGGAAATTTAAAATTGAATGAGAAAAAAATATGCCCAAGGAGTGAGGATTTAAATTTATTTCTAAGTATGTGGGCGAGGGGTGTGTAAAAAAAATAATACCAAGAGGTCAAGTACGCCAGAGTTAGAAAATGTCAAGAATTAATTTTATTTTTTTCTAAGTTAAATAAATATTTCACCAAAGAAAATACGCCCTTGATGTGAATTGAAGATAATTTTCCAAAGGCATTTAAATGAAGTGGGCAAAGTGATGAAATTTTATTTTCAAGGGGGAGAATTAACATTCATGAGTATTTTTTCCATGTCAGGCGGAAAATTAAATGAACCTCTTTAAAACGCACCCATGGGTTGACAGAGTTGAAAAAATTAATTTCCTAAGGGAAATTTTAATATTTTCAGGAGGGATTCGTTTTGCCTAGATTATTTTCCTAACGGAAGTAAAGTCTCAAAGGATGGGTTATTTCGAGCAAGCAAGTGATTTTAAATCGCTCGGAGTTGAATATTTTAAGGAAAAAGTTTAAAATGTCTAAGGCAAATTTCATGAAATTAAAGACTTAAATGATAGACATTTTAATAGGTTGGAAATGAATTTAAAACTCCCATGAATTTTTCAAGTTGAATTTAATTAAACTATGCGACAATTCTTAAATGAAATTTTCAAACCGAATCAAGTGATTTTTCTCGCAAGTTGTTTAAATCACCAAGAGTTAACTGGAAGACCAAGAGGAAAAATTCGAATTTTTACAAGGAAGGAATCAATATTAATGGCAACTGCCATAATGACTGGTTGACAACTAGCCCACTACTGCGCTTGAATTAGAAGATTCCGAACAAAGAGAGTGGAAAATTGATGAGGGTGCTAAAAATAGCCCCAGCCTTACTTGGCAGGATTCTTCGAGAAGAATTATTTAAACAGTCTCTTCTCTCATTTCTCCTCACATTTTTCGAAGTTGAAGTTGCTGAAGAAGTTCTTGAGAGATTGAAATATTTTCGAAGTTGTTGAGGAGAGAAATTCCTTGAGAGTTTATTTTATTTCGGAGTGTTGAGTTGCTGAAAGGGCGAAGTGCTGGAGAAATTTTTATTTGCCGAGGCTCTTTCTTTTGAAAAGTTGAGAGTGTGTTGCTGCAATCTCGAAGTTGAAGGTTGAAGTTGTTGCAGATTTCCGGAGTTGCTGGAAGATTTATCTTTTGAAATTGCTGCAGAGCATTGAAGTGCAGTTGTTAAAAGCTCCTTTATAAGCTCGAAATTTTTTACACAGTACGAGGTTTGGAGTTAGTAATTTATGCTGAGAGTTTTTATTTTCAACAGGCTAACTCCACGTTCGCAGTCGCCTCGAAGGCTATTTATTTTATTATAAATCTGCAAGCTAACTTATTATTATTCTATTTTGCAGATGGCTAGAGCAAAGGATGTTGCTGGAACAAGCAGAGCCGCAGGCAGAGCTACAAACACCGAAACGGCCAAGGCTAGCTCATCTCGGCAGGCAATGATTAAAAGGCTCGCCAAGTCATTTCTTCCAAAGTCGGCAATTGTCTCCAAGCTGGCAGGGTTAAGTGACACCAACCTCGGGTCATTTAATCTAAATGCACTCAAGTCTAGGATGTACGGACTGGGAGGCCATCAACCATCAGTCACGGCACATAACATCATGAAGAGTGGTATCTATGCAGCCGCTGGTTTTCCACCAGCAATTCAGTGCCTGGAGCTAATTATGGAGTGTGCAAACCACTACAAGCCGGAGCATAGAACCATTGTCTCACCGGATGGCAAATTGTTTGCCAACTTCACGCCAGATGCCATCGGAGAGGCATTTGGGATTCCTACTGCCGAAAAGATGCTGTACAGATCAAAGGAGAGGGCGGATAAAATGTACTCCACCTCCTTCGAGAGGGTTGCTGCGGTCATCAACAGAGTTTGGATGCAAAAGCCAAAGCCACCTCGCACTAGACTCCCAAAGCAGATAATTGCCAAAGATGTAAAACAGGAATACTGCGACTTGATGATGATGCTGAGCCGAATAAATGGGAGTGCACAAGCCTACTTCTTCAAGCCATGGATGTTCTACTTCATCGAGATCATATTGGAGGGAAAGGAATGTGTTGACTGGGCAAGAATGATCAGTGATAACATAGATGAGCAGTTCAGGAGCCTGAGGGGGACGAAAACCTTTTACATGAGTTCGTATGTGATATATATGCTGGCAAGAATGACCAAGTATCGAGGGATTACATACAAGGAGCCGATAGGCTGTGCACCTGATCAGTTCAAAATCCATGAGGCCTGCACACAGTTGCATCTAGCTAACCCTGCCAGTTACAAACGGGCTAATGATGCATTCACAATGCACATCACGAGGACCCTTCAGCGGAGAACACAACAAAGAGTATCCAAAGAGGCACAAGCATTGATTGAGGAATACGGATATTGGCTCATCCAATTTCCGAAATTCACTTACATTAGGCTGTAGGGGTTCACTTCGTATCCATACCGGCTACCGAGGTACCCCACCAATCACATTATAATGCTGGAAATATCTAGGCAGTTGATCGCCTATGATAAGATTTAGAAAAAGAAGAAGAAGGGTGGACTTGACTTTCCTATTGCCATGGGAAATTCCACTGAGGTGTGTCCCTCCTTGCAGGCAGCTCGAGAGGCAGAGGATGAGCTACAATTCTATCATCTGTCGTATCACACAGGCAGACAGGATTTTGATCTGTACAGAAACATCCGAATGATACAGAACGTCGAGTACCGACACAAGGCCCACATTTAAGACTTTTGGGCAAATGCTGTTGATGAGGTTGAGATAAGGAAAAGGATGTTTTCCAGGCTTCCCCTCAAATTGATCAGGGAATGTGAGATCATTCCAGTTCCCGACCAGGTGGAAGAGGATGTCAACGTTATGCAACCCGACTATGGTTCAGTTAGGGATACTCCGGTCCCACCACCTGATTGGTCCGAGCCAAAAATCATGGACTTGGACACGCTCTCTATTCCGGTGTTAACTTTCACAAGGGCTTGGGTCGATAGACATGTATGCAGACTTAAGAGTAGATCGATTGCCCTTACTTATAGCTTGATGGGTGACCCAAGGCCGCTATCGGTGAAAAGGGGAAAATAGGTTGCTCAAACACCGGAAGCACAAGTAGAAGTACCAACCCAGCCGATACCGTTGAGGATGGAACAAGCATCACCTATGCACTCACAAACTCGGTCTTCGAGTTTGAGAGTGATTTCATTGTTTGCTGATCAGAGGGCAGGATTGGGTGAAGAGCGGGAGCTTGAGGAGGTGGATCAACCCAACATCCGAGAATCAGATAGTATAAGCGTCAGTGTATCCAGGGCTGGCCAACAAGAAGAAGAAGATGAAACAGTGGCTGACACTCGTTTCCAACAAATGTTGGACATGACATTGGAGGAAGAGGAAAACACAGAACAGGGGACCCAAGGGTCCAGAGATACGCAGCTCGTGGAAGATGATGAGCCCGAGCAGAGCAGCGCAAGAAGAGAAGAGGTACATGAGGTGGAGGCAACAGAAGAACAACCCCTCGTCATTTGCAATCCGCAGCAGACGGTGCCAGATTGGCTTTCAGACAGAATGAGAAGAGAACCCGAGGATGATACGGATCCAGCCATCGAGATGGAGGAGTTCCTTAGGAGAATCAGTGTGCCACCAGAAAAGAAGGTCAGGAAGTTTTCAAAGATCTCGACTGATGAGTCAGGCTCTCGCACGCTTCAGGTGGCTGTTCCGAGGGAGGAGTATGATCGAGCTGAGGAGAGGCCCGAAAATTATGTGATCACCACCGTAGAGTTGGGTCATCCTATGGGAGCCCAAATTGTCGAGGAGTTCGATAACTCCTATCAGGCGCTGAAGGATCAGTTGCTCTGCACGGAAGGGAAGTATAAGAAATTGAAGAAGGAGCACAAAACCTTGATAGGATATGTGCAGAGTCTAGCACGTCCAGGTGAACCGGCAAACCCAACAGTAGAACATCCACCGGAGCTTTCGAGGGAGTCAGTTGTCGGCTTAGAGGATTTAAAGAAGATGGAAACGAAAGCAGACAAGTGGGTTAGCCATGTTCGTACTGAGACAAGGAAATTCATGGAGGACCTCGCCAATGCTTATCGGCAGGCCTCAAGTATTTTGGCACGGATTGACATGGTGGATCAAGCCTGGGGCGATACCTGCATCTACCAGACGAAGACTGTACTTCATTTGGGGGCTTTGATGCATATACCTCCACAAACTTTGGTGGATGGAGGTGTGATTCAGGATGGTGACAGGTATGATTTCACCCTTTGGTACTCCTCAGTGGTCACAGGCCATGGATTTCATGATGCAGCAAGGTCAGATTCAGCCAGAGTGAGGAAAGCAATGGGCAACATCTTGGAGGGAGTCCTTAATACATTAGAAGCCATATTTGCTAGAAAGTTGGCCCTAGAGGAAATAACTGCTGATGGCTTGAAAGATAAACTGGCTCCATTCTTCTCAGCCGCGAGGTCGCTTGTCCTGGATGACTTTGAGAATGTCTCCACTTTCTCTAGTATTATTCAGCATACCCAAGACGCCTTAGCAGCATGAAAGAAGTCTTACATCCGACACG
The DNA here is from genome assembly GCA_007115665.2 of Sequoiadendron giganteum. NCBI lineage: Eukaryota > Viridiplantae > Streptophyta > Pinopsida > Cupressales > Cupressaceae > Sequoiadendron > Sequoiadendron giganteum. The sequence continues at coordinate 456,705,278 of CM021107.1, forward strand.
GTCAGACGGTAGCAGTCTTGGAGTTCCAGCTCAACCATATTCTACCGATTTCTGCCCAAGAGGTTGAAGCGGTATTGGCCCGGTTGATCGAGTTTGCTATCTAGGAGAAGGCCAAAGGGAATGCTCTCATGGATGAGGATCTTCTTGATGATGGTAGTGGGCATTAATTGCTCATTATGATTCCTGCAGGGGAGTGGAGAATATTATGTGCATTCATTGCCCACTCCTCTTTGTGGCGGTTTTTAGGGCAAAAACCCTAATCAGGGCATAGGTGGCTCGATCTGAGCCCTTCATTGTAATTCAATCTGAGCCGTCCGTTGAATTGGACCTATTATAAAAGGGGCATCCCCCCTCATTTGTAATCTATTAGAATTAGACTTCAAATCAGAGCTAGAGAGTATTGGAGATAGAAGTTAGAGAGTAGAGCTTAGAAGATAGCTTAGATTGAGGAGGGAAGAAAACTTTCCTTTGAAAGTTTTGTAAACGGTTGTTGTGAACACTTTTCATAATACAAAGAGTTTCATTGCTTGGTGATTTCTTCTTTGTTATGAGTAGCTAGCGAGGCCATTTCATCTTTCCAATTCAAGGTAGATAGAGTAAAATAGACGTTCATTTCATGCAAGTAGTGTTAGCTATGGAATGTGGTGTTTAATTTGAGCAAGTCTTCTCTCGTCCATACCACTAGTGGACTTGCTGACAGCTGGTTCACCTTGCGTGGTCAACTGGAGTAATAGCGCTTAACTTCGATTGTGGCTCATATGTCCATATGCATCGTTGTGATGGTATGAACATGTTGTGTCATGGTTTGAATATCTCTCTCATCCTTTGAAGATTGCACCAACTTTGTGGAAGTTGTCTGAAGGGAGGCAAAGCGGAGTTTGGTTTGAAGATTGTCCGAATTGATCTTCACATTCCACCCTTTAGAAGTAGGTTGTAGAATTCCTATCCTTATTCCCTTTAAATTCAGCATTTTCCGGGTCAGTCCAGTTACCAGAACAATATTGTCAAATCTTTCATGTCCTAATTGCTTCACAAAATTGAACAACTACCTAAGTCCCCTTGGAATAATCCAGCAAAACACATCAACCAACTGAGTCTATTCGCAATAAAAGGAACCTTGGAGTCGAACACATGAACTTTCAAGCAATCTTAGCATGTGGGACACTTTGATCAAGAGAGAATAGAGTGACCGTTGGACAACTTTATTCTGTGTTGATGTCGTCATAAAAAACACGTCAACACTAAGCAGTTATGCAATTTCTTCACATTGCATAACTAATAACTAGGAGCAGCTGCCAATTGTATTTTCTTATCATGGCATTCTATGAGACCAAATTTCTTTGAGATATTTTTTCAAATAGTTCCTTGCCTTGTCTATGTTACCACATTTTTCATACATGTCTACCAAAGAATCTTCTCAAACAGTTCACTGCCTTGTTGCTATGGCTAAAAGCCTAAAACAAGTGATTTTGAACAAGCTATGGATGCTTCAAAAAAATATATCAAAAGCATAATAGTAAGCAATATCATAGAGAAGGCAGTGAACTGTTTGAAAAAATGCATCAAAAAAATTGCTTTGAAATGATAAATTTATTTGTGCTTTCACTCTTCTTTAACATTGTATATCTGTTCCTTTTTATAACAAGAGATAAAAAAAGGTAAAAAATTGTATAACAAGAGATAAAAACTATCTTTTTTGAAATCGAAAGGCATTTCCATAGCATAGAGATATAAAGAGCAAATAAAATAAAGAGTTTAACTAATGAAATGTAGAAAATAGATTTTTCTATTTTATATTCATGCATTGCACATCTTTCAAACTCAAAGCATCACTTCACATTGCATAACAAATAACTAGATGCTGATAGATGAAAAAATTTCAATTATGATATAGTTTTTTACAAAGTCAACCTAAGCAGTTATGCAATTACTTCACATTGCATAACTAATAACTAGGAGCAGCTGCCAATTGCTTTATCTTGTCATGGCATTCCATGAGACCACATTTCTTTGAGGCATTTTTTCAAATAGTTCATTCCCTTGTCTATGCTACGAAATTTTTCATATATGTCTACCAAAGCATTTTATCAAATAGTTGTGCTTTGATGCAGAGCCAAGGTGGAGAAGACTCACAACAATGGAAATGTCAATTCTCAGTCAAAGAACTATTCTTCATAATGATTCAGCCTAATAGGCATCAACTCACCCTCAAGGTTTTCAAACCTTTAATCTTGCAAAATAACAACAAATGTCCACCAAGGCCCTACAAAGACTCTCAACATTCATACAATGGCAATTTGAAAACAATCTCCAAGTCAGGTTGATTGAAATCTCCAAAACTCAGCATTTTACCCATTTAACAAGAAGTTGTCCTTGTACCCCTGCCACCAGTCCCAACACACTGCCACCATGCTTCTTCACTGTTTTATCAGTGTTATCTATCTCTGTAGTTACAAACCTTGCTTTCTTTACTCTCACATCAACAAGAACAGGACATTCTATGGTGCCCACCATAAGACTTTCACACAAACCTGGTGTCATTACCTCCTTTGCTGCTACATCGGTCCTTATATCCACTGCCCCTGTATTACCAGACCTATAATGGTTCCCAAAACTAGAATTTTTGATTTCCTTCACAAATAACACTATCCACCAATATATCTAGCAATATTTTCATCTTCATTCTCATGATGACCAGATCTTAAACTCAATTTATAAAACTCCTCAGTATAATACTTAATATCCATCTCACTTTGTCTTAAATTTTGTAACCTCTTAAACAACTGAACTTGATGATCCTTGGGTAAGAATTTGCCTTTGAGTTTTGATATCATCTTATCCCATGATGTGATTTTAGACTTTCTTTGCTTCCTCCTCTCAGATTGAAAGTAATCCCACCATACCAAAGCATGACCCTGCAACTTAGTTTTTGCAATCTTGGCCATTTGTTCTTCAAGAACCTCATCCCATTCAAAATGGTTATCAATTGCAGAAATCCAATCCAATAGTTTTTCATCATTTAGACTACCACCATACTTAGGAACATCAAATTTTGCCTTAGGCTTGTTAGTCTTCACTACCTTCAGCAACCTTGCAATTCTTTGATCCTCTAGAGTAAGCTCTTCTTCCACATCTTCAAACTCCTCATCTTCCTCTTCTTCAGTCTCAATCTCTTCCACTTCCCTTCTTTTATTTGTCTCCAAGGCTATGACTCTCTCTTCCAACTCTCTAAGTTCTCTTGCATGCCTATCTTTCATCTCCTTCATCTCTTTAGCCATATCATTCTTCTTTGGAGGCATCTTAGCAACCTTGCCTCTTCACCTTCTTCTGCAACCTGCAAAATGAAAACAGATCTACTTCCTGATGCTTTGATACCACTATGATGCACAACATCAATAACCAAACTCCTCAACACCATCATTTATTCAAGGGATTTCAATCCCAAACAGAATCAGGAGAAGATCAAATTAAACAAACAACTTGTTTACTAAACTTTTCATCAATTTCTCTTCAAATTCACTTGATTTTTTCAGTTCTATAAAACTCCAAGACAACATGTCAGTTTCCCAAATCACCAAAATCATATTCTAGACCATTATCAACATCTAATTGACTGATCTTAACAAAAAAACCTGATCAAAGGCATTGAACCAACCAATACTTCAATATTCACCAAAACCTCCTTGATACAACTCACACTCCCCAAGGCTAATAGACATACATTCTTACCTTCAAACTATTATCAGACTTACAAGAGACTCATAATCATCATGCTTCTAATAGAAACAAACCAATAACATAATCACATAACTCTGAGTTATCAGATTTACTGATTTTCACAGTCATAACACCATTCTTCATCAAGATTCCACCCTAGTCTAAACACCAAATCAACAACCTTAACCTTTAACATTTTCCCAAATCATTGAAATACCTTTGAAAACATTATTTAAGCAGTTAAATCACAAATCTAATCACAAATACCACTGGCCTATGTTTTAACACTCATTTCATCAATTTCCTTGTAGGTTAGCAAAGCCTTAAATCGGGTGATACAACTCTACCATCTTTGCATCAACACAAGCTTGATATAGTTTTGGAGACCCATTACAGAGTATTTAGACATATCATAAAAACATTTCCACTTGTTTTGAGAGAAACATCAGAAAACTGGTCTGATACACTGCTCCCAGCCACAAATTAGGCCAAATTTGCAAGGTGACTACCAAAAAATCATCTCCAAATCACTAACCAACCTTAAACAGTCTTTTTTCATACCTCCAAACTCAGAATTCCATCATTTTCAAGAGTTATTAGATCCACTAAAACATTTAAATATCAAAACCCTTGAATATAGGCTTTGCAAGCAAAATAATGAGTGTTTCTTGGAATATCACCTTCCACATCTTCTACAAACGTGCCATATCTTCCAACACCTTTAAATACACCTGCAAACATCATCTATACCCTTCTCAAGCCATGGAAAACTCTATTTCTTCATTATGCATGACTGTAGCATCAATTTTTTGTGGAAACCTTCAATTTCTGTGTGTAACAACAACTTCATATGAGCATTCTTGCATTCCCCTGTACCTACAATCATAAAAAACATTCAAAACACCCTAACATTAACCTACTCCACCAATCTACTTGGCCTACATTGGTGGAGTAGTGATGAAATTCTCTATTAGACTCTCAAACCCACTGTAAAAAGAACTATACCAGCCCCCTTTTTGCATGCCTTACAATGCCTTTTATAACTTTTTCCCTTTTCTAACTTCTCATCAGTGCAACTACCCTTTTAACGGTTAATATTCCTTGATTTATGCTCTCTCTTGCTGCATAATTACATCATGATTACTTTTTAACAACATTGTATTATTTGCATTTTTTATATTTTCACCTCCTAGTGACTTATTTTATGACTTGATTACATTCAAATTAGCTTGAACATAAAAATTGGAAAAATTAGCCTTTTGAAGGCATTACAAGCCATAGACAAGGCAGTGAACTGTTTGAAAAAATGCCTCAAATAAATGCGGTCTCATGGTGATGGAATGCAATGACAATAATCACCATGAGACCGCATTTCTTTTAGGCATTTTTTCAAACAATTCACTGCCTTGTCTATGCTACCACATTTTTCATACATGTCTACCAAAACATTTTGTCAAACAGTTCATTGCCTTGCTGCTATGGCTAAAAGCCTAAAACAAGTGCTTTCGAACAAGCTATGGATGCTTGGAAAAAATCTATTGAAGCATAATAGTAAGCAGTAGCATAGACAAGGCAATGAACTGCTTGAAAAAATGCCTCGAAGAAATGTGGTCTCATGGTGATGGAATGCCATGACGAATGCCTATGGCTATGGATTGTCTTGGCATTCCATCACCATGAGAGGGCATTTCTTTGAGGCATTTTTTCAAACAGTTCACTGCCTTGTCTATGCTACGACATTTTTCATACATGTCTACCAAAGCATTTTATCAAACAGTTCATTGCCTTGCTGCTATAGCTAAAAGCCTAAAATAGGTGCTTTCCAACAAACTATGGATGCTTGGAAAAATTCTATCAAAGCTTAATAGTAAGCAACAAGCTATGGTCTCATTGTTTTTTTTCACATGAAAATCAACACGATTTTATTCGCGTTTTTTTAAAGGTTTTAAAAGCATTTTTTGCCATTTTTTAGTTTTTGCCGATCAGACGAGAAGTTTCTAAGGGTCATGATGTCCGAGTAATAGCATGCTGAGGTTCGCAGCCATTTTGCACTTTGAACCCTTAAAGGATCGATCTGGTTGAACGTAGCTCGGAGCGATTGCGCATATTTGGGTGCGAAAGAGGACCATGCCTAGCATAAACATACCTATTCATACGTGTTGGAACAGTTCGTTTGGTCACACAAGCTGCAGAACGAAAGTTGCACCACTTTGCAACTTTCAACAACTTGCATTAGACAACTTTTTCCTCGAGTGAAAATTTGCCACCATAGGAAAAAGCCTCTGAGATAGCGAAAAACGAGCAAGTTTATTATAGACGGGCCCAACGTGATACCATAGGATTACACGATAAGTTTCTAAGCGTCACGGTGTCCGAGTAATAACATGTTGAATTTCATAGCCATTTTGCACTTTAGACCCTTAAGGGATCAATCTGGTTGAATGTAGCTCAGAGGGATTCCGCGTGTTTCGGTGTGAAAAAGGACCATGCCTAGCGTAAACATACCTATTCGGACGTGTTGGAACAGTTTGTTTGGTCACACGAGCTACAGAACGAAAGTTGCACCACTTTACAACTTTCAACTACTTGCATTAGACAACTTTTTCCTCGAGTGAAAATTCGCCACCATAAGAAAAAGCCTCTAAAATAACGAAAACCGAGCAAGGTTATTGTAGAGGGGCCCAACATGATCTTGTAGGATCAGACGAGAAGTATCTAAGCGTCACGGTGTCCGAGTAATAGCATTCTGAATTTCGCAGTCATTTTGCACTTTGGACCCTTAAGGGATCGATCTGGTTGAACGTAGCTCGGAGCAATTCCGCGTGTTTCCGTGTGAAAGAGGACCATGCCTAATGAAAAAATACCTATTCAGACTCGTTCGAACAATTTGTTTGTTCACACGAGTTGCAGAACGAAATTTTCACCACTTTGCAACTTTCAACTACTTGCATTTAACAACTTTTTCTTTGAGTGAAAATTCACCACCATAAGAAAAAGCCTTTGAGATAGCCAAAACCGAGCAAGGCTATTGTAGAGAGGCTCAACGTGATCCCATAGGATCAGATGAAAAGTTTCTAAGCATCATGGTGTCCGAGTAATAACATGCTGAATTTCACAGCCATTTTGCACTTTGGAATCTCAAGGGATTGATCTGGTTGAACGTAGCTCAAAGCGATTCCACGTGTTTCAGTGCGAAAGAGGACCATGCCTAGCGTAAACATACCTAGTCGGATGCGTTGCAACATTTTGTTTGGTCACACGAGCTACAGAACGAAAGTTGCACCACTTTGCAACTTTCAACTACTTGCATTTGACAACTTTTTCCTCGAGTGAAAATTCGCCACCATAGAAAAAAGCTTCTGAGATAACGAAAACCAAGCAAGGTTATTGTAGAGGGGCTTAATGTGATCCCATAGGAGCAGACAAGAAATTTCTAAGGGTCACGGTTTTCGAGTAATAGCATGCTGAATTTTGCAACCATTTTGCACTTTGGACCCTTAAGGGATCGATCTAGTTGAACGTAGTTCAGAGCGATTTCACATGTTTGGGTGCGAAAGAGGACCATGCCTAGTGTAAAAGTACCCACCCGGATGCGTTAGAATAGTTTGTTTGGTCACACGAGCTGCAAAACGAAAGTTGTACCACTTTGCAACTTTCAACTACTTGCATTTGACAATTTTTTCCTCGAGTGAAAATTCACCACCATAGGAAAAAGCCTCCGAGATAGCAAAAACTGAGCAAGGTTATTGTAGAAAGGCCCAACGTGATCTTATAGGATCAGACGAGAAGTTTTTAAACGTCACGGTGTCCAAGTAATAGCATGCTGAATTTTGCAGCCATTTTGCACTTTGGACCCTTAAGGGATCAATCTATTTGAATGTAGCTCAGAGCGATTCCGCGTGTTTGGGTGCGAAAGAGGAGCATTTCTAGTGTAAACGTACCCACCCGGACGCGTTGGAATAGTTTGTTTGGTCACACGAGCTGCAGAACGAAAGTTGCACCACTTTGCAACTTTCAACTACTTGCATTTGACAACTTTTTTCCCGAGTGAAAATTCGTCACCATAGGAAAATGCCTCTGAGATAGAGAAAACCGAGCGAGGTTATTATAGATAGGCCCAATGTGATCTTGTAGGATTAGACAAGAAGTTTCTAAGCGTCATGGTGTCCGAGTAATAGCATGCTGAATTTCGTAGCCATTTTGCACTTTGGACCCTTAAGGGATCGATCCAGTTAAACGTAGCTCGAAGCGATTTAGCATGTTTGGGTGCAAAAGAGGACCATGCCTAACGTAAACGTACCCACCCAGACACGTTGGAACAGTTTGTTTGGTGACATGAGCTGCAGAACAAAATTTGCACCACTTTGCAACTTTCAACTACTTGCATTTGACAACTTTTTTCCTGAGTGAAAATTTGCCACCATAGGAAAATGCCTCTGAGATAGCAAAATCTGAGCGAGGTTATTGTAGATGGGCCCAACATGATCTTGTAGGATTAGACAAAAAGTTTCTAAGTGTCACGGTGTCCGAGTAATAGCATGTTGAATTTCGCAGTCATTTTGCATTTTGTACCCTTAAGTGATCGATCCGATTGAACGTAGTTCGGAGCGATTCCGCGTGTTTGGGTGCAAAATAGGACCATGCCTAGCGTAAACGTACCTACCCAGATGCGTTGGAACGGTTTGTTTGGTCACATGAGCTGTAGAACAAAATTTGCACCACTTTGCAACTTTCAACTACTTGCATTTGACAACTTTTTCTCTAAGTGAAAATTTGCACCAGAGGAAAATGCCTCCGAGATAGCAAAAACTGAGCGAGGTTATTGTAGATGGGCCCAATGTGATCTTGTAGGATCAGCCGAGAAGTTTCTAAGCGTCACAATGTCTGAGTAATAGCATGCTGAATTTGGCAGGCATTTTGCACTTTGGACCCTTTAGGGATCAATCCGGTTGAATGTAGCTCTGAGCAATTCTGCGTGTTTTGGTGCGAAAGAGGACCATGCCTAGCATAAACGTACCTATTTGGACGTGTAGGAATAGTTTGTTTGGTCACACGAGCTGCAGAACGAAAGTTGCACCACTTTGCAACTTTCAACTACTTGCATTAGACAAATTTTTCCTCCAGTGAAATTTCGCCACCATAGGAAAAAGCCTCTGAAACAGCGAAAACCGAGAAAGGTTATTTTAGAGGGGCCCAACGTCATCCCATAGGATCAGACAATAAGTTTTTAAGAGTCATGAAGTCCGAGTAATAACATGCTGAATTTTGCAACCATTTTGCACTTTGGACCCTTAAGGGATCAATCCGATTGAACGTAGCTTAGAGCAATTCCATGTCTTTTGATGTGAAAGAGGACTGTTACTAAATTTCTACACATGCTGAAGTTTAGTTTAAATGGTAACATTGCATAAGATTTCACAAGCTGCTCATTTCTCATACATTTGCTTTCAGTTCATTTCTTTTTCCAATCATTTTTATTCTAGGCAAAAAGAGAGAAGAATAATGTTCATTGTATAAATCATCAACTGATATGTACAATTTTTATTTACAACTGATTAAACGAATGAACAGATAAAAGGCAAAAGTCTCTCACACAAAGATCGTGAGAGTGATCTTCACTTTCCTATGCAAATAAGAAAAAATGTAAGATTACAAATTGATGCATAGAGCATAAGATAGAAAGGAACCAACCATTGCCTAGGGGTATATGGCTGGCATAGGTCTGTTTCTGCTGGTATGAGTTTGCAGCCCAGGTGTCTCCTAATTTCCAGACATCTCCTTGTTCCTGAAAGTGAAAAGAAGCAATGGTTAGATCCAAGCGATCTAAGCAGTGATTGATTTACTCCTATGTATGCCTATGCATCAATCATTATCCTTATTTGAATAGGAAAGTAAATATCAAAACCATAAAGAAGATCATATGCGTTTCTTCAAGAGACAATTTTATTGCTAACTGTTTGCGTCATGTGTAGAAACAGGAAAAATTTTGTTGCTATTCATCAGTTTCAATATAGTGGAGTAAAATGCGGCTCCCGCAAGGGTAGAGCCCAACTCATTTAAGTTGTGCAAAGAATTTCAATGCTCAGTCATTAAAAGCAAGATAATGGTGATCCGCAAAGCAATCGTCAGGAGTGATCACAGTTTTCAACTAATGATATAATTCATGAAATCAGGAGTCCATAAAGCTTTAGAAATGCCTTTACAGAAGCTCGGCCAGAGAATATTCATGCTGGTTATGACAGGAAACACCAACAAAAAGAGAACAAATCATGTGTTTATACCAATACAATAGAGGGTTAGTTCTTTCTATTGCAGAATTTCACATATTTTCATAGCAACTTCCAGATTTTCAGATGAAGGTATTCGGAGGCACAGTTTTGCAGCCAAACCAATGAAAGTTTTTATATTCAGCAAGAGCAATAGAAAGTAGAGCTGAATATGTTATAACTACATGTGTCAATAGCATTACGGAGTTGAAATACAGAAAATTCTCATGGAAAACATGCTAAGCAAAAGAACTTTTGAAGACTGCATTATACAGATATGGAAAATATCAAAGCCATGGAAGCTCATTTAAAGGTGTTTTCATGGCGGCTGAGACAAGAACCAGAAGTAAAAAATACTCACAGAAAGATAAAATAACACCAGAGAGTTTTCAAGCCATGCCCAGAATGAAGGGTTTTCACAATGATTTTTCGTTTGCTGCTCATTTTCAGTCAAAATGTCTTCTATTTTCAAAGAAATGAAATACAGACCAGCCGCGGCCTTGATTCACAGAGGTTTATTTTATTCTTATTTATTTTACATATATCCATGGCACCCAAGATGAAGGCATTAGAGGTTCGAATACAAGCAAAAAACAAGGTTCCATGAAGCAAGAGTATCAGAACATGTAATGGTGTGGCCCAGCTCTCTAGAGCTTATAAAATACAAAAGGGAAACCAAACATGAAAGAGGCTTACCCTTTCCTTGCTACAAAAACACACATAGGCCACGCCCAGCTCTAATGGAGAGCTCCAAATGCAAAGCTCGAGTTTCTCACATGGCAGCTAGACAAAGACACAACAAAAACACAATACAGAAAGATGGAGAAAGAATGTCATAAATACTAATGGCCGCGCCTGGTAAAAGCTCCAAAAGCTTAAAAGCTTTCAAAAAATCAAAGAGGAATCTCCAGATTCGAAAGAAAACCAGACTTACCATGCTCTAATCTACAAGAAAATGGCATAGCACAGGGATCTCCAGCAAAAAATTCCAATCATTGAACTAGGGTTTCATTGATGGCGGTGGCTCTCATCTTCCAACAGCAATGAACCAAATGAAGTGAAGCTTATGCATTTGAATTAGGGTTATAACCCTAATAGGTTCGATGGAGAGTGAGGCTTTTTGCCTCAAGCTTTATTCAAAAGCTTTATTCATTTTCAAAGGAGGACGTGGCATTTCATGTGCCCTTTTTTCCCTTTATACCTAAGACTTAATCAAATACGGTTATGTATTTGATTTAATGTCTTTTAAAAAATTTGTATTTGAATTTAACTTTGTAAACTTTATTAAGTGATCATGTAATTCACTTTAATAAAGATATTCATAAAAAATGCAAAATAGACATTTACTCCTCCTTTATTTTTGCATTAATCCAATTGTAAATATTTGTTTTAAATGATGACATTATAAATCATTTAAAATAAAATATTTTTTTAAAATGCAAATGAAAAGTCTTGAGAATGCAATGTCAAATCATTAGGACTTGGTCAAAAACTGAAATCTTGGTGACTTGCATAAATTTTGGAGATGTGGCAAACTGTTTGTGCCAAGTGAATAAGTGCATTTTCGGATTTGGAGAGATAAGGGGTTGAAAATTCAAATTGTGTCTAGGTGGAAGGAGAGGTAGCATTTTGACATGCTGTTGATGTTTGTAATAAAACTAGACTCTTTCAATAGTCATTTGAGTCATTTTAGGGGTTGTTATGACCAAACTAGAGTGGTCATCATTAGCACTTGGACAGATAGGTCTTTTAGGCTATTTGGACTCCTTAGGTGGAGATTTTTAGTCCATTTTTGGAGGGATTTTTCTCACATCCGACCCCTGCATTTTGAAATGCAGTTTCTATTTTTGGGGGGTTTTAGGTGGGAGCTTTTCCTTTATATTGGATCTCCTTATTCATTTCAGGGGTTAGGAGGTTTTGGAGAAAGAAAGTGTTGTTGTGATCAGTTTGGATATCCTTGGTATTTCTTTGGAGTCTACTTCTCATGTGATCTATTTTGTCATTTGCCTTTGAGCATAATACAAATATTTTTAGATCTATCTTGAATTTTCATTGTTGTGTACTTGTGATTGATGTTGTTTTTGTGTTTCATTTCTTTAGAAGCCTTTAACTAATGTCTCATTTCAGTGCTTTCAAAAGCTAGTAAAAGTTATGCATAGGTCATGACCTGTATGTCTGATTGGTAGTTATTGAATGTGATTATTTTCCTTTCATAATATCCAGTTTAGAATCTTTTCATGAAATACTTATATGTGTTATCTTTCCACTAAGGTTGTATCATTATCATTTCTGGTTATCTACTCATTGTGTTGTTAGATTAAGTGGCTCCATATTATCATTTTTGGTGCATCACCTTTTCCATCCGTATTCTTTAAAGTTCTACAAATTTTTAGTCTCTTATCCCTTTTCCATCAAATTTCAGTTTTCTTTAAGTTAGGTGAAGTATCAAGTTGCATTCAATAGGAACCGGCCTAGAACCCGGAGGTTCAGTCACCTTCATATTTTACCCACAAGCTAGTGATTGTTCCCATGTTCTCCAGAATTTCTAAGTGTTTAGGTGCTTAGTTTTAGGGTGCAAATTCTGGAGTTA
>CM021107.1:456717950-456768072 GCA_007115665.2 Sequoiadendron giganteum
AATTTGCACCACTTTGCAACTTTCAACTACTTGCATTTGACAACTTTTTTCCTGAGTGAAAATTTGCCACCATAGGAAAATGCCTCTGAGATAGCAAAATCTGAGCGAGGTTATTGTAGATGGGCCCAACATGATCTTGTAGGATTAGACAAAAAGTTTCTAAGTGTCACGGTGTCCGAGTAATAGCATGTTGAATTTCGCAGTCATTTTGCATTTTGTACCCTTAAGTGATCGATCCGATTGAACGTAGTTCGGAGCGATTCCGCGTGTTTGGGTGCAAAATAGGACCATGCCTAGCGTAAACGTACCTACCCAGATGCGTTGGAACGGTTTGTTTGGTCACATGAGCTGTAGAACAAAATTTGCACCACTTTGCAACTTTCAACTACTTGCATTTGACAACTTTTTCTCTAAGTGAAAATTTGCACCAGAGGAAAATGCCTCCGAGATAGCAAAAACTGAGCGAGGTTATTGTAGATGGGCCAATGTGATCTTGTAGGATCAGGCGAGGAAGTTTCTAAGCGTCTGATAATACGAGTAATAGCATGCTGAATTTGTGGGCATTTTGCGCTTTGGACCCTTTCAGTGATCAATCAGGTTAGTAGCTGAGCAAATTACAGCGTGTTTTGGTGTGAAAGAGGACCATTGCCTAGCATAAGCGATACCTATTTGAATGATGTAGGAATAGTTTGTTTGGTCACCGCAGTACGAGAGAGCGAAAGTTCTGCTTGCAACTTTCAACTACTGCGATGAACAATTTTTCCTCCTGTGAAATTTAAGCCACCATAGGAAAAAGCCTACGAAAGCAGTAGCCAGAAAGGTTATTTTACTACAGGAATAGCGTCGTATCCGGATCCGGAACAATAAAGTTTTAAGAGTCATGAAGTCCAGGAAGTAATAACATGCTGAATTTTTGCAACCATTTTACTTTGGACCCATAAAGGGATCAATCCGATTGAGCATTAACCGACAATTCCATGTCTTTGATGCGAAAGAGGTACATTACTAAATTTCTACACATCCTAAAATTTAGTTTAAATGGTAACATTGCATAAGATTTCACAAGTTGCTCATTTCTCATACATTTGCTTTCAATTCATTTCTATTTCCAATCATTTTATTCTGAGCAAAAAGAGAGAAGAATAATGTTCATTGTATAAATCATCAACTGATATGTACAATTTTCATTTACAACTGATTAAACGAATGAACAGATAAAAGGCGAAAGTCTCTCACACAAAGATCGTGAGAGTGATCTTCACTTTCCTATGCAAATAAGAAAAAATGTAAGATTACAAATTGATGCATAGAGCATAAGATAGAAAGGAACCAACTATTGCCTGGGGGTATATGGTTGGCGTAGGTCTGTTTCTGCTGGTATGAGTTTGCAGCCCAAGTGTCTCCTAATTTCCAGACGTCTCCTTGTTCCTGAAAGTGAAAAGAAGCAATGGTTAGATCCAAGCCATCTAAGCAATGATTGATTTACTCCTATGTATGCCTATGCATCAATCATTATCCTTATTTGAATAGGAAAGTAAATATCAAAACCATAAAGAAGATCATATGCGTTTCTTCAAGAGACAATTTTATTGCTAACTGTTTGCGTCAAGTGCAGAAACAGGAAAAATTTTGTTGCTATTCATCAGTTTCAATATGAGTGGAGTAAAATGCGGCTCCCACAAGGGTAGAGCCCAACTCATTTAAGTTGTGCGAAGAATTTCAATGCTCAGTCATTAAAAGCAAGATAATGGTGATCCACAAAGCAATCGTCAGGAGTGATCACAGTTTTCAACTAATGATATAATTCATGAAATCAGGAGTTTGGAAAGCTTCAGAAATGCCTTTACTGAAGCTCGGCCAGAGAATATTCATGCTGGTTATGACAGGAAACACCAGCAAAAAGAGAACAAATCATGTGTTTATACCAACAGAATAGAGGGTTAGTTCTTTCTATTGCAGAATTTCACATATTTTCATAGCAACTTCCAAATTTTCAGATGAAGGTATTCGGAGGCACAGTTTTGCAGCCAAACCAATGAAAGTTTTTATATTCAGCAAGAGCAACAAAAAGTAGAGCTGAATATGTTATAACTACATGTGTCAATAGCATAATGGAGTTGAAATACAGAAAATTCTCATGGCAAACATGCTAAGCAAAAGAACTTTTGAAGACTGCATTATACAGATATGGAAAATATCAAAGCCATGGAAGCTCATTTACAAGTGTTTTCATGGCGGCTGAGACAAGAACTAGAAGTAAAAAATACTCACAGAAAGATAAAATAACACCAGAGAGTTTTCAAGCCATGCCTAGAATGAGGGGTTTTCATAGTGATTCTTCGTTTGCTGCTCATTTTCAGTCAAAATGTCTTCTATTTTCAGAGAAATGAAATATAGACCAGCCGCGGCCTTGATTCACAGAGGTTTATTTTATTCTTATTTATTTTACATATATCCATGGCGCCCAAGATGAACGCATCAGAGGTTCAAATACAAGCAAAAAACAAGGTTCCATGAAGCAAGAGTATCAGAACATGTAATGGTGTGGCCCAGCTCTTTAGAGCTTATAAAATGTAGAAGGGAAACCAAACATGAAAGAGGCTTACCCTTTCCTTGCTACAGAAACACACATAGGCCGTGCCCAGCTCTAATGGAGAGCTCCAAATGCAAATGTCGAGTTTCTCACATGGCGGCTAGACAAAGACACAACAAAAACACAATGCAGAAAGATGGAGAAAGAACGTCAGAAATACTAATGGCCGTGCCTGGTAAAAGCTCCAAAAGCTTAAAAGCTTTCAAAAAATCAAAGAGGAATCTCCAGATTCGAAAGAAAACCAGACTTACCATGCTCTAATCTACAAGAAAATGGCGTAGCACAGGGATCTCGAGCAAAAATTCCAGTCATTGAGCTAGGGTTTCCTTGATGGCGGTGGCTCTCATCTTCCAACAACAATGAACCAAATGAAGTGAAGCTTATGCATTCGAATTAGGGTTATAAGCCTAATAGGTTCGATGGAGAGTGAGATTTTTTGCCTCAAGCTTTATTCAAAAGCTTTATTCATTTTTCAAAGGAGGACGTGGCATTTCATGTGCCCTTTTTTCCCTTTATACCTAAGACTTAATCAAATACGGTTATGTATTTGATTTAATGTCTTTTAAAAATTTTGTATTTGAATTTAACTTTGTAAACTTTATTAAGTGATCATGTAATTCACTTTAATAAAGTTATTCATAAAAAATGCAAAATAGACATTTACTCCTCCTTTATTTTTGCATTAATCCAATTGTAAATATTTGTTTTAAATGATGACATTATAAATCATTTAAAATAAAATATTTTTTTTAAAATGCAAATGAAAAGTCTTGAGAATGCAATGTAAAATTATTAGGACTTGGTCAAAAAGTGAAATCTTGGTGACTTGCATAAATTTTGGAGATGTGGCAAACTGTTTGTGCCAAGTGAATAAGTCCATTTTCGGATTTGGAGAGATAAGGGGTTGAAAAGTCAAATTGTGTCTAGGTGGAAGAAGGAGAGGTAGCATTTTGACATGCTGTTGATGTTTTTTATAAAACTAGACTCTTTCAATAGTCATTTGAGTCATTTTAGGGGTTGTTATGACCAAATTGGAGTGGTCATCATTAGCACTTGGACAGATAGGTCTTTTAGGCTATTTGGACTCCTTAGGTGGAGATTTTTAGTCCAATTTTGGAGGGATTTTTCTCACATCCGACCCCTGCATTTTGAAATGTAGTTTCTATTTTTGGGGGGTTTTAGGTGGGAGCTTTTCCTTTATATTGGATCTCCTTATTCATTTTGGGGGGGGGAGTTTTGGAAAAAAAAAAAGTGTTGTTGTGATAAGTTTGGATATCCTTAGCATTTATTTGTAGTCTACTTCTCATGTGAGCTATTTTGTCATTTGCCTTTGAGCATAATACGGAGATTTTCAGATCTATCTTGGAGTTTCATCGTTGTGTACTACCAAATGACAAAGGTCTCATGGAAAAAGATGAACTGAAAGGAAAAATCTTGATCAAGATTATGAAGATTTTTTGTGATTGATGTTGTTTTTGTGTTTCATTTCTTTAGAAGCCTTTAACTAATGTCTCATTTCAGTGCTTTCAGAAGCTAGTAAAAGTTATGCATAGGTCATGACCTGTATGTCTGATTGGTAGTTATTGAATGTGATTATTTTCCTTTCATAATATCCAATTTAGAATCTTTTCATGAAATACTTATATGTGTTATCTTTCCACTAAGGTTGTATCATTATCATTTCTAGTTATCTACTCATTATGTTGTGAGATAAAGTGGTTCCATATTATTGTTTTTGGAGCATCACCTTTTCCATCCGCATTCTTTAAGTTTCTACAAATTTTTAGTCTCTTATCCCTTTTCCATCAAATTTCAGTTTCGTTAAGTTAGGTGAAGTATCAAGTTACATTCAATAGGAACCGGCCTAGAACCTGCTGGTTTAGTCACCTTCATAGTTTACCCACAAGCTAGTGATTGTTCCTATGTTCTCCAGAATTTCTAAGTGTTTAGGTGCTTAGTTTTAGGGTACAAATTCTGGAGTTAACAAGGACCATGCCTAACGAAAACATATCTATTCGAACGAGTTGGAAGAGTTTGTTTGGTCACACAAGCTGCAGAATGAAAGTTGCACCACTTTGCAACTTTCAACTACTTGCATTTGACAACTTTTTCCTCTAGTGAAAATTCGCCACCATAGCAAAAAACCTATGAGATTGCGAAAACCGTACAAAGTTATTGTAGAGGGGCCCAACGTGATCCCATAGGATCAGACGAGAAGTTTCTAAGCATCATGGTGTTCGAGTAATAGCATGCTGAATTTCGCAGCCATTTTGCACTTTGGACTATTAAGGGATTGATCCGATTGAGCGTAGTTCGGAGCGATTCCACGTGTTTGGATGCGAAAGTGGACCATGACTAGCGTACACGTACCCACCCGGACGCGTTGGAATAGTTTGTTTGGTCACATGAGCTGCCGAACGAAAGTTGCACCACTTTGCAACTTTCAACTACTTGCATTTGACAACTTTTTCCTCGAGTGAAAATTCGCCACCATAGGAAAAAGCCTCTGAGATAGCAAAAATCGAGCAGGGTTACTGTAGAAGGGCCCAATGTGATCCCATAGGATCAGACGAGAATTTTCTAAGCGTCACGGTGTTCGAGTAATAGCATGCTGAATTTCATAGCCATTTTGCTCTTTGGACCCTTAAGGGATTGATCCGGTTCAACGTAGCTCGGAGCAATTCCACGTGTTTGGGTGCGAAAAAGGACTATGCCTAGCATAAACATACCAACCCGGACGCGTTGGAGCAGTTTGTTTGTTCACACAAGCTGCAGAACAAAATTTGCACCACTTTGCAACTTTCAACTACTTGCATTCGACAATTTTTTCCCCGAGTGAAAATTCGCTACCATAGGAAAATGTCTCTGAGATAGCGAAAACCAAGCGAGGTTATTGTAGATGGGCCCAACGTGATCTTGTAGGATCAGATGAAAAGTTTATAAGCGTCACAGTGTCAGAGTAATAGCATGTTGAATTTCGCAGCCATTTTGCACTTTGGACCCATAAGGGATCGATCCAGTTGAATGTAGCTCGGAGCGATTCCTCGTGTTTGGGTGCGAAAAAGGACCATGACTAACGTAAACGTACCCACCTGGACACGTTAGAATAGTTTGTTTGGTCACACGAGCTAGAGAACGAAAGTTGCACCACTTTGCAACTTTCAACTACTTGCATTTGACAATTTTTTCCCCGAGTGAAAATTCGCCGACATAGGAAAATGCCTCTAAGATAGCAAAAACCGAGCGAGGTTATTGTAGATGGGCCCAATGTGATCTTGTAGGATTAGACGAGAAATTTCTAAGCGTCAGAGTGTCCAAGTAATAGCATGTTGAATTTCGCAGCCAGTTTGCACTTTGGACCCTTAAGGGATCGATCCGTTTGAATGTAGCTTGGAGCAATTCCGTGTGTTTCGGTGCGAAAGAGGAACATGCCTAGTGTAAAAATACCTATTTGTACGCGTTGGAATAGTTTGTTTGGTCACACGAGGTGCAGAACGAAAGTTGCACCACTTTGCAACTTTCAACTACTCGCATTTGACAACTTTTTCCTCGAGTGAAAATTCACCACCATAGGAAAAAGCCAATGAGATAGCAAAAACCAAGGAGGTTATTTTAGAGGGGCCCAATGTGATCTCATAGAATTAGATGAGAAGTTTTTAAGCATCCCGGTGTTCGAGTAATAACATGCTGAATTTCGCAGCCATTTTGCACTTTGGACCTTTAAAGGATTGATCCAATTGAACGTAGCTCGGAGCGATTCCACATGTTTTGGTGTGAAAGAGGATCATGCCTAGCATAAACATATCTATTCGGATGCGTTGGAACAGTTTGTTTGGTCACACGAGCTGTAGAATGAAAGTTGCACCACTTCGCAACTTTCAACTACTTGCATTTGACAACTTTTTCCTCGAGTGAAAATTTGGCACCATAGAAAACAGCCTCTGAGATAGCGAAAACCAAGGAAGGTTATTGTAGAGGGGCCCAACATGATCCCATAGGATCAAACAAGAAGTTTCTAAGCATCATGGTGTCCGAGTAGTAACAAGCTGAATTTCGTAGCCATTTTGCACTTTGGACCCTTGAGGGATCGATCCGGTTGAACGTAGCTCAGAGCGATTCCGCATGTTTCTTTGCGAAATAGGACCATGCTTAGCGTAAACATACCTATTCAAACGTGTTGGAACAGTTTGTTTGGTCACACGAGCTGCAGAACGAAAGTTGCACCACTTTGCAACTTTCAACTACTTGCATTTGACAACTTTTTCCTCGAGTTAAAATTCGCCACCATAGGAAAAAGCCTCTGAGATAGGGAAAATTGAGAAAGGTTATTGTAGAGGGGCCCAACGTGATTCCATAGGATCAGATGAGAAGTTTTTAAGCATCACGGTGTCCGAGTAATAGCTTGTTGAATTTCGCAGCTATTTTGCACTTTGGACCCTTATGGGATCGATCCGATTGAACGTAGCTCGGAGCGATTCCACATGTTTGGATGCGAAATTGGACCATGTTTAACTTAAACGTACCCACCCGGACGCGTTGGAACAATTTTTTTGGTCACACGAGTTGCAAAACGAAAGGTTCACCAGTTTGCAACTTTGAACTATTTGCATTTGACAACTTTTTCCCTAAGTGAAAATTCGCCACCATAAGAAAAGCCTATGAGATAGCGAAAATCGAGCGAGGTTATTGTAGATGGGCCCAACATGATCTTGTAGGATTAGACGAAAAATTTCTAAGCATCACGGTGTCCGAGTAATAGCAATATTGAATTTTGCAGCCATTTTGCACTTTGGACCCTTAAGGGATCGATCCGGTTGAACGTAGCTCATAGCGATTCTGCGTGTTTCGGTTTGAAAGAAGACCAATCCTAGCATAAACATACCTATTTAGACGCGTTGGAATAGTTTGTTTGGTCACACGAGCTGCAAAATGAAAGTTGCACCACTTTGCAACTTTCAACTACTTGCATTTGACAACTTTTTCCTCGAGTTAAAATTCACCACCATAGGAAAAAGCCTCTGAGATAGCAAAAATCGAGCAAGGTTATTATATAGGGGACCTACGTTATCCCATAGGATCATACGAGAATTTTCTAACCGCGACGGTGTCTGAGTGTTAGCATACTGAATTTCGCAGCCACTAAGCAATTTGGACCTGTTGACGTGTGTTTTATGACAACGCCAGCACAGAATAAAATGTCCAACGGCCACTCTATTCTCTCTTGATCAAAGTATTCCGCATGCTAAGATTGCATGAAAGTTCATGCATTCAACTCCAAGGTTCCTATAATGTGAATAGACTCAGTTGGTTGATGTGAATATGCTGGGTATTCCAAGGGGACTTACGTAATCATTCGATTTTATTTGCTCAAGCAAATGAAAGGTTTTGGCTATGATGCTCTGGCATTTGAACGGACCGGGAAATACTGAATTTAAAGGAGGTAGGGGTAGGAATTTTACTATCTATTTCTAAGGGTGGAATGTAAGGACTAGCTTTAACTATCTTCAAACCGAACTTTGTTTCGTCTCCCCTTCAGACAACTCTGACAAAGCTGGTGCAATCTTCAAAGGATAGATAGGATGTTCAAATTGAGATTCACCATGCGCACCCCTTCATAACGAAGCAAGTGGGCACACAAATCGCAATCGAAGTTAGGTGTTGAGATTCCAGTTGACCACGCAGGGGCAGACTTACCATTAGCAAGTCTGCCAGTGGTATGGATACGGGAAGATATGCTCAAACCAATGTCACATTCCACAATTAACACTACTTGCATGAAAACAAAATCTACTTTACTCTACTCTATTCGAATTGGAAAGACGAAAAGATCTCGTCAACTGCCCACAACACAAAATGAAGTCACCAATCAATGAAATCCTTATATCATGAGAGTCTTACACAACAATCTTTTACAAAAAATTTCAAAGGGAAAGTCTTTCTTTCCTTTCCAACTAAGCTAACTCCTAGCTCTACTTTAACTTCTATCTAGCTCAACTCTATCTCTGATTTCTATCGAACTCTGATATCTTCTAACTATTTTACAAATGAGGGGGGATACCCCTTTTATATCTAGCCCAGTCCAGTGGACGGCTTAGGTCGAAATACAATGGAAGGCTCAGATTGAGCCACCTAAGCTCTGATTAGGGTTTTAGCCCTAAAAACCGCCACTGAGAGGAGTGGGCAATGAATGCACCCTCCACTCCTCATAAATGAACCACTAACCACCATCAATGCACGTCGTCTCCCTCCAGAAGGTCATTGTCTAGAAGGGCGTTTCCTTTCTCCTTCTCACTGGCTGCAAACCTGATGAACCTGGCCAATACTGCCTCAACTTCCTGATCCGAAATGGGATCATCCTCAAGAGCTGCCTCAATCTCTTGTTGAAACTGAGTGTCCGTAGCAATCCCCTCATTTGTCTCCTGCTGATTTTTTGGCTGATTATCTTCTCGGGGCATGTTGATGCTCTGGCCCACTGATTCCCTACGAGGTGGCTAACTTGCCACTTGCACTGCCTATTCTGCCTGCAATCTCTCCCTCTGATCAGCAAACAGTGATATCTCCTATAGACTTGGAGAGTTTGCTCGAGATGGTGTATGCAAGGACTCCTCAACTCTCAAAGGCTCAGGCTGAACAGGCTCTTTTCCTCTCGGCTCTGGAGTTTGATCCACCTACCTTCTCTGCCTAACTGCTGGTGATCTGTGATCTCCCATCAAATTATATGTAAGGGGAATTGATCGTCCCTTAAGTCTGCTGACATGCCTCTCTACCCAACTCCGTGTAAATGCTAAGACCGGGATACAGAGTGTATCCAAGTCGGTGATCTCTGGCTCCGACCAATCTGGGAGTGGTAGAGGCGTATCTCTCACTATTTCGTAGTCAACCTGTACTATGTTTATGTCTTCTTCAATCTGATCCGGTACTAGGACAATCTCGCACTCTCTCACCATCACCAACGATATCTGAGAGAACATTCTTTTCCTAACCTTGACCTCACCCACTGCACTGGCCCAAAAGTCTTCGATCTGTGCCTTGTGCTTGAACTCCTCTGACAATATCCACCTGATGTTCCTGTGGGGATCGTAATGATGTCTGCTGGTATGGTAGGAAAGGTGGAAGAATTGGAGCTCATTCTCTGCCTCCCTACCTGCTTGCAGCGATGGGCAGATTTCGTCTGAATTCCCCATGGTAATTGGGAATTCGAGTCCACCTTTCTTCTTCTTCTTTTGGATCTTATCGTAGGCAATAAGTTGCCTAGATACTTCCAACATCACTATCCTGTTGGTGGGATACCGAGGCAATCTATAAGGATAGGAAGAGAATCCTTGCAGCCTTATGTAGGTGAACTTTGGAAATTGGATAAACCAACATCCAAATTTCTCGATCATTTCCTGTGCTTCCCTGGATATTCTGTGATGGGCTCTTTGCTGCAAGGTCCTCGTGATATGCATTGCGAAGGCGTCATTGACCCTTTTGTAATTAGTTGTGATTGTCAAATGCAACTGTGGACAAGCCTCATGTATTTTAAACTGATGGGAACCACATCCAATTGGTTCCTTGTAGGAGATCCCTCTGTACTTTGTCATGCGAGCCAGCATATAGACAAGGTAAGAGCTCATATAAAACATTTTCGTTCTCCTCACACCACGGAGTTGCTCATGAATGCAGTCACTGATCAACAGTGCCCAGTCCATGTGATCTTTGCTCTCTAGTACCAAGTTGACATAGTAGAACATCCAAGGTTCGAAGATGAACGCTTGGGGGCACCCTCCAACTCTGCTCAGCATCATAATGAGATCACCAAACTCCTGTCTCAAGTCCTCCGAAATTATCTGTTTGGGTAGCTTTGTACGTGTTGGTTTGGGCTTGATCATCCACCTGGTGTTTATCAAATCAGCACATCGGTCAGTTGTGGATGAATACATTCTTTCAGCCCTTTCTTTTGTCTTGTAGATCATCTTCTCATGCAATGGAATCCCAAACTCCTCCCCAATTGCTTTAGGTGTAAGGTTGGCCAATATCTTGCCATCCGGCGAAGTGATCGTTCTTTGCTCTGTGTTGCATTGGTGGGCGCATTCCATGATGAGCTCTGGACATCGGATAGTTGGCGGAAAACTGGCAGCGGCATACAATCCACACCTGACAATACTGTGTGAAGTCATTGATGGGTGATGGCCTCCAGTCCCCATTATCCTTCTTTTGCATGCCTCTAGGTTGAACGAGCCTAAATTTGTGTTAGCCAGCTTGCCCAACTTTGATGAGAATTTTGACTCTGGCAGGAAGGACTTGCTTAATTTCTTGATCACTGCTTGTCTGGATTCGGTGTGGTTGTTCCTGCCTACAGCTCTTCTGCTTGATTCAGCCATTCTGCAAAAAGGCAAGATAGTTAGAAAACAAGATTTTAAAATAATAAATAATCACTGTTGAGGGTATCAGCAGATTTTTAAATAAAAAGGCTGCAACACTTCTGCCATTTCCAACTGCCAACCTCAATCGTCTTGTTCACTTCAACTATGAAATTTCTGTATTTGCAGTAGCTCTTGAGACCTCTCTCAAATTCGTACTTTCTTCTAAAAAACGTACTTTCAGCAACTTGTAAATGCCTTCACAAATTCGAACTTTCAGCAAACTTGTGAACTTGGACTGTAGCACTTCAAATCGTACCTCCTCAGCAACTGCAAGACCTCAGCAAGCTAAATCGTACCTTTCACTTTCAGCCACTAGAATGAAACCTCTTCACAAAGTTGTACCTTCTCAGCAACTGCAGCAATTGGAAACTAGGAAGTTTGCACCTCTCAGCAACTGCAACTTCTCAGCAAAAACATACTTCAGCAGCTTCACACTTCACAAATTCGAACTCCTCCAGCAGCTTGAGAATATTTTACTTCTCTACAAACTCGTATTTCAGCTTCAGCAAATGCTCTGTATTCAGCAACTTGTGAGGAGAATGAAGAAGACTCATAATATTATAGCCAGGTCGAATTCCTGCAGAGGCTATACTTAGCATTTTTTTTGAATTCCACTTTCCCTCTCTTTTTCAATTGTAACACTTGTCATCTGAGGCATCGGAATCTCAAACTTCTAGAATTATGAATTCATCATCTCTGCACAGGCCTGCCTCATTGCATTTGACTCTTTAAAATATTAAATCACTCACTCCTTGGACAATTTTGAATTGTTTGGCTGAGACATTTTATCTCATCTTATCCTTGGCAAAATTATCCAGTTCAAACTTCTAGCGAAATACTTCTCATTCATTTTATTTGTTTGCCTTAGAGAAATTCTTTAACTTTGCCTTAGGAATTTTATCAAAATAGGCACCGGGCAAAATATCCACCAAAACGATATGGACACGGCATGGAGTAAGTTTGAATCATCTCTGGATTGCAAACGTTCAATACCTAGAAGAAAAATCCTTCCAGAATCCATTATTTTCATGTGTACCCGGATGAAGGGGTACTTTTAATTTTTATTATTTAAAAATAATAAAAATGGCTAAGGTTTATTTTTCTTTACATCCGGATGTCTTCCACTCCTACAATCTCAAGCTTCTCTGCCTCGGCATTATTCTTTGATTTTCCCTCTGAAGAATTTTTTCTCTGAAGACCCTTTTACTCTGGAAATTTAGCATTACCTGTAGGCGTATTTTCATTTTCTCTTTAGAAAATGCCTTAGGAATTTATTTTAAAATTTAGATTTTATCATCTTACCCTCTGAAGGGCGCATTTAGCATGCCATGCTTCCATTCTATTCCTTAGGCAATTCCACGCCTAGACTTCCTTTCTCATACTTAGCAATTTCTAGTTTCTAAGTCCTTGGGCACATTTCACATTGTGGGGAGGAAAATTACTCAACCCTTAGCCTTTTAAAAATCACGCCACCCTTAGTATTAACTTGCCTTTAGTGCATGGTGACCCTTCACCTTCCTTGAGCGCACTTCACATGGTGGACTTCCATTCCCAAGCGCATTTCACATGGTGAGGAGGAAACTTCTTTACCTTGGCGCTTTTCCCTTTTACCACTCAACGTTTCACCTTTTACCTTGTTACCTTATTACTTTAGGCGCATTTGCCATAGGGAAGGGGAACTTGTGGGCGCATTTTCCTTGGGTAGGAGGAATTTTCCATGCCTTGGGTGACTCATCACCTTCCTTGAGCGCATTTTGACTAGGCAACTTCCATTTCCAAGCGCCTTTCACATATGCAAAGGAAAGCGCCACTACCTAGTGACCTTTCATCTTCCTTGGCCGCATTTAGCCCATGCAACTTCCATGTTGGGTGCATTTGAGGGTGTTAGAAGGAATTCCACCCATATCTAGTGGCTCTTCACCTTCCTTGAGCGCATTTTGACTAAGTAGAGGGAAACTTCCTTTCCTTAGGCGCATTTAGCCTATGCAACCTCTAGATGAGGGCGCATTTTAGGGGTGTTCAAGGAATTTCGTGCCTTAGAAAGTTTTATCATGCCTTTGCCTCATGTGGGCGCATTTGACCTTTGCTACTTCCATTTTATCCTTGAAGGCGCATTCAGCATATCATGACGGGAATTCCATACTTAGAACATTTTTCCCTACCTCAGGCACTTTTGATGTATCTTCATGCCATTTATTACTTATAGGTTTTCAACACCCTAACCATGCCTTGGCTTTCTATTTTTAGTAAACTCGGGGAATTTAGGGTTTCATTGCATCTCATCTCGTTCTGAGTTGGAGCTGGCGTGGCTGCGCCTCCACTGACTTTTGTCACCTTGTTCATACCTTATCTGGCACAGTCTTGCTATTTATAGCCATTTGCTATTTTTAGCAAACCCTAAAATTGATCAATTTTTGTATCTTTGTTTGCTCTGAAATTCACTTCGCCTGTTCTTGATGCTGTAAGTGATCTGTTCATACCTGCCTTAGGCATGGTCCTGCTATTTATAGCCGTGCCCTGACTTACTAAAAATAGTAAGTTCTCCGATTTCACTCAAATTTTGCCAGTAAGTTGCTTGGATGATGCTGATATCGGTGGGGTACTTCATTCTGACAATTTCTGTATTTTACCCCCTATAAAAGTGGAAACCCTAATTGACTTGCATGTATCCCGGATGGTCTCCGTTTGGCTTTGTTTTTTCTGCATGTCGCTTTGTATGCTGAACTGAAGTGGTGGGTAGCCGCTGGACTGAAGCTGCTATTTATAGTAAGTGTCCGAAAAGTGGATCATCGGATGTCAGATGAGTTTGCATGTTACAGTACCCGTGGGATCTCAAAAAACCTAGAAAAACCCAAAAAATTGGTCAATGTTCCGGCACTGGCTAAAAATAGTAAGTCTCTTAAAAATGACTCATTCCATTTGCATGTCATACCATTGCGAAGCTCTCGCAAAACCCACATGGAATATTTGAACATGCACTGAAAATCACTGCATGCAAACCCTAAAAATAGCCTCTGAAGGCTGAACTCTGAAAGTCCTCATCCCGGTTTGCATGTTATACCGTTGCGAAGGTTTTTAAAAACCCAGATGGAATATCCAGACATGCACTGAAAATCACTGCATGCAAACCCTAAAAATAGCCTCTAAAGGCTGAACTCTGAAAGTCCTCATCCCGGTTTGCATGTTATACCATTGCGAAGGTTTTGAAAAACCCAGATCCATTCACCAGTCATGCATTGGAGAATTGTACGTTTAAATCCTGAAAATGGCCTCCGAAGGCTGAATTGCTAAAAATAGCCAGTGGTCTGAATCTGTTCAAATTTCACGTGTGGGTGCTCTGAAGCTGCCTGAATGTGTTGAAGTGGTTAGAATCCCGAAATCCTGAGGAAAAGACCTCAGATTAGGTACTTACTAGAAATAGTAAGCTGTCAGATTTCAATAGGATTTCAGTGGGATCCTGCCTTGAGCTTCTTGACTGCACTGTTACACTTAGATTTCACCTTGATAACTCTTTTTGACCTCAAACAAGCTTGAAGGATAGAAACCCTAATTTCGTAGACTTAGCAATCATTTAAAACTAGGTCAAAAGACGGGACATCCTCGGAAGGACAAAAGATCAGAGATAGAGAGACGCAAAGCCAAAAGACCAGAATGGAGCAAAAGTTAGGGGGTCCCCTGTAATACCCCTCTGTTTTGCTTCTACTTTCATGTTGTTTATGCTTTGCTTGGTTTACAGCTACTGTGATACTGGACATATTTTTATTATGATATTTTGATCGCTACTCTTGAGCGACAAACTATTACTATGTGATGTGATTATCTGATTTGATTTTAAATGCTTTGATGAATGAATGCTGACAGTAGAATTATCATGTGAGTATTTATGAAACTATTGATATGACGTTAGTGTCAGTCTTTGATGAGTGTATTCGTGAAGGAAACGGGTTCGCATCACTCGCTTGCGAGCGCCCTGCGATTCCGAGATTTCTTCTTCACGGTGTGAATTATATACTGCATATATTATGTTGATTATTTGATTACAGGTTGCAGGTACATGACATTGACTCCACCTGGTTCCACAGGTTTGAGCGTGTCGATCCAACGGTTAAGTTGAATGGGAGATAGTAGCTTGGTAACATGTGTCAGGCCTACACCCTAGCCTTAGTGTGTCGTCCGTTCTGATGTTTGAGTCATGTTGTATCTTATTGGATGTTATGTTATGTTTTGAAATGTGTTGAACCTTTAAATAGTTCTTTTGAAAATTGCATTGGCTGGAAGAAATGTTTATTTTATAGTATATTAATGTTATGCTTATTGGTTATTTTTAAAATGATTATTGAAATTAAACTTAAATTAATTAATTAATTAAATTTAAATCTCAAGGATTAAATTTAATTATTAAATAATTTTAAGTAAGCTAATTAAAGTTAAATTATTTAATTATTAAATTTAAATCCCAAGGGATTAAATTTAATTATTAAATAATTGTAAGTAAGTTAATTAAAGTTAAATTATTTATTTAATTAAATTTAAATCTCAAGGGATTGGATTTAGTTATTAGATAATTTAATAATAATTAAGGAAGTGTATTTGATTATTATATTAAATTAAATCAAAAAGGTAATTATGTGAAATTGAAAATTTTCTTTAAAGTCAAATTAGGGTCTTCCAAAGAGGAGAAATGAAATTATCTTGTAAATTCAATTCTTGCATTTGGAAGTGAATTAGGGTTGCATTAGGTTATTTTGGAATTTTGAGGAAATGATGTTTTATAAGATTAGGGCAGAAAAATTTGGGGATTCTTCTTCCTTCTTTTTTTCACAGGTATGAGATTTTTGGAGAGGGTTTGCACATGAAAGTTTTGAAGATTATTTTTTGTTTGGAGATTTAAATTGAAAGGAGAGAAAATTCTGTGGAGAAGGTGGAGCTAGTAGATTGAAGCTTGCTGGAAATTTCTTGGCATTGTGGGAAAAGAATTGTGAAGAGCTCAAAGGAAAGTCTGCATCAATAATCTTGGTGGCTGCAAATAACCAGGTTTTCCTTTTATTTTCTTGTTTTATTGTTCCTAGTTTAACCTATTTTGTTTAAATGAGAAGAAATTTGCAAATGGGGGATTTTCCTTGAAACCCTAGGTTAAACTCCAATAGTTTGGTGTTCAGATTTATTTATTTTTTGGAAATGCAAACCCTTTTAGAAAAATGGGGGAAGAGAAAACCAGGTCATTGTTTCAATCTTCTTGTGTTTAGAATTTTTGAAAACCCAAAGGAAAGGGAATGGTTTCATTTGTTTTCTGAATTTAATCTTTGTTTGGAAAGTTTTCAATGGTTGCAAAAGAAAATTATTTTCTGGTTGTTTATACATTATTTCTTTGATTACCCTAGTATAGAAAATTCTGGAAAAAAAAATTACATATATAATAATATACATTGCATATACCATTTTCTGGAAATAATATATGCAAATCTATATTATTATATATATAAAAATTTTTATATTTATTTTAAACTGTGTCATGCTATTTTTATTTGGTCGCGTACGGCCTGGGCATATCGTACCTGTGTACGAAATTTATTTTTTATTGAAAGAGAAAATTTTATTTTTTGGTGGGGGGCTCGGCCCCCACCCCTTTGTTTATTGGCGTAGTGGGTACGCGCAGTGCCCACTGGGCAGTGCGCCACCCGTACGGGGGACGCACTATCCAATGGGACTGCGGCCCCCGCTACCCCGGTCGTTGTACGTTAGTACAGTCGGCACAGGGTACGCCGACTGCGGGTGATTGCGGGACAGTACTGCGGACTGTCACATCCGCGTTTGTTTGGGTTTTGCTTTGTTTTAAATTTTTATTTATAAATTTTATTTTATATTTGGTTTTTTTTAAAATTTCGTTAACTTTATTTTATTTAATTTCGTTTTTTTATTTTATTTTAGTTTGTTTATTATTTTTTTTATATATAGGATATATAAAGTCTTTTTAATTAAAGTTTTCTGGCGTAATAGATTTTGTTTTGATTAAGATAAAAGTATGGAGTTAATTGTGCCTATTATTATGAGATGGTTTTTTCTTGTAGATGTGTGTATTTTTATACCTTGCTAAAACACGAGAGCATTCAGCTACTTAGACATTTAACTATAGTCGAACTCATTATTGCTCATGATTTGATGTAGTTGTAGAGATTATATTTTTTTAATAAAATTTTGATTGGTTGATATAAAGCCTTGAATGAATTATTTTACTTCACTGCGAAGAGCATTAGATTAGGAACATGGTTTTAGAATAACCAAATGTAGTATTTCCTTTTTCCAATGTATGAGTTCATTGATGTACCTTTTTATGAATAATTTGTGAATGATTGTTGAGAAGTAGAGTTGTGAAGTCTTCCAGTTACACGTGGGTCATTTCCTTGTTATAATATTGTTTTATTTCCCTTGGGTAGTGTTACATTTATCTTGTCCTCCTAGTATTGGAGTAGACTTCTTTGTGTTTCCTCCTAGGATTGGAGAGAGTGTATTGGTTCAATTCTGTAGCACTTGAGTAACCCTTGGAGTTAGTTTTTGTAGTGTGTTATCCAATTAGAAGAGTGGCTTTTGTTAGGGGCCGGAGCCCAAAGAGGTAAACCGGGAAACCTTCAGAAGTGATTTTAACAACTGAGAACTAAAGCAAATATACTTAGCATATTAGGATGTAGTTCACATTAACCAAGATAAATTAACCTCACTCATAGGCACAAGGGTTTGTTTAGACTTGGGGTGAGTGAGAAGGCCTGGAATGGCAAGATCACTACCTTGTCCTTATGAAAGGTAGTTGATTCCGCTTGAGTTAGTATGAGTGCCGGGATTCGGTTGAGGTCACCAGGATTTCCGGAACCTATGAAGAATGCCCAGAGGATATCTCATGACAAACCTTGCGATGACACTCTGTCTAGGATAACACCGTGTTTATGTTGTGCGTATGTTTTCTTTAGCACACTTGATTATATTAAGTCTGGGAGCAATGTAACCTTGATTAGTGTTTGTTTTATTGTACATATGTGTGGTTGAGTCAGTTTGTATCAGTATGAGTCTGCCTTTGGTTTGAGGTGGTAGGTTTCTCGTCCATGTTACTTGGTTACTATTTCCTAGCATGGGGGGTGGTCCTTCGGGCACCACATGGTTGGGTGGAACATGCACCATAACCGTTGGGTCCCCTTGATCTTCTGCACTTGGTGGCGAGACTTCTTGATGGACATCTCACTTGTCTTGCTTTTGGATTCTTGTATTTTGTATCTCATAATGTAATGATATTGTTTTACCCCTCTTGTGTATGAGGTGGACCTTGTAATAATCAGACTTATGTATTTGTACTCATTTCGGGAATGAGGATTGTAATAGAGCCTTTGTAATTGATTTATGTAAATGAATGCTTTATCATAACTCGTTTCTGTCTATGATGTTGAATGTTATTACTTGTGTTATTTACTTCCAATGTATTCTTGTTGATGTATGTTATTGGGGTTTTAAGTAATCTCAGTTATGTAACCCTAGGGGATGTTGTCAATTTAGTTGAACATGTGGGTTTAATTCACTTCTTTAAAAAAAAAAAATTAGTACGCTTGTTTAGTGAATTGAAACTTCCTCTAGGGTTGCGTGGCGGGGCATTACACATGGTATCAGAGCCTAGGTTTAAACACTGGGCACTCTGGGATTATGTTGTACCCATTAAGCTTAGTTGCGTAGGTTTTCAAGTGTACCTTATCTAATATCCCTTTTTGTGTCTGTGTAGGAGTATGCCTCCTAAACGCGGACGAGGGAGAGGATGTGGACGTGGTCGAGTAGAGGTACCTGCAGGGAGTCAACATGACTCTCCGCCGCATGTTACACTCATACCAGATCGGGAGGAACATCAGGCCTCACAGAATGGTCCAGGAGGCGGTGGACATCATGACCCTCCAGGGGTCGAAGCTGCCCGAAAAGCTTTGGAAGACGCTTTGGCACTTCTATGTCCGAAGCGGGTAGATGCAGAGGTTAACCCTGGGGCAAGAGTAGCTCCAGCACAGTCAGAGAGGTTAGCATCTTCTCATATGAGAGATTTGATTTGGTCACAACCACCACTATTTGATGGAGTAGGTACAGGTTTAGAGGCTGAGATTTGGCTGATAGGACTTGATCGATGCTTATCCATGCAGCCCTATGATAGTAATACTAAAGCGCGGTGCGCTATTATTCACCTTCGTGGTTTTGCAGCCACTTGGTGGAAGATAGAAGAGCAGAAGCTCCACATCGATATGAGTACTGTATCTTGGGAGATCTTTCTAGAACGATTCAGAGCCCGTTTTCTCTCAGATCACTGGCGTCAGCGTAGAGGCGATGAGTTCCATGCCTTACGACAGCTGGCCTTGACTGTAGACCAGTACGAGAGGCAGTTTTATGAACTTAAGCAGTTCACTGGGATTGGTGATGATGAGGGGATGCTCGTACAACATTTCATCAGGGGCTTAAACGCCCATATCAGTGGAGGAGTGCGGGTTTTTGAACCCAAGTCTATGGAGGTAGTTGTGGAGAAGGCACGGCTTGTGGAGGACAACCTGGGTATGGCACTGGGAGGTCAGGCAGGACTTGTTATTGGCAGTAATGCAGGAGCTGGGTCTAGTGTTCGAGGTGGTCATTCACAGGGAGCAGTGCCTCCTAAGACTCAGCAGGCATCAGCACAGGGTAGTCATCAGCAGTCTTCCCAAGGGAAGCGGAAGGGTTTTCAGCAAGGACAGAGTAACAGGAACTGGAGGCGCATGAAGCATTTCAATTCTGAGCAACCCGCTCAGAGTTTTCAGTCTACTTATAGAGGCAATGCTCAGCAGTCGAGTGCACCAGCAGGAGACAGAGGTCAGAGTAGAGGAACAGGTTGTTTCTCTTGTGGTCAGTAAGGCCATATTGCTAGGATGTGCCCCAATAAGAGCACATCGGGATTCACTTAGAGACCAGCGGCGTCAGAGCCGACAGTGGGTGATGCAGGCAGAGGGCACCGTGTATTCGCAGTGGTTGATAACCGCCAGGCAGAGCATCAGGGTACTGTTGTTGAGACTCAGGGTATGAAATTTGGTAACCCGGTTACTATTCTGTTTGATTCAGGAGCATCCGACTCCTTTATTTCTTCATCTATAGTGTCACGTTGCAGACTGGGAGCCGTAAGGCAAGGTGATAGGTGGCAGGTTGAGTTAGTGTCAGGTGCGAAGGTTGCATCACATTCCGTAGTGCCTGACTGTAGGTTGGAGTGTGGACCACTTTGTACCACTTTAGATCTTCGAGTTATACCTTTGGGATCGTATGATGTTGTCATAGGTATGGATTGGCTTAAGACTCACCGAGCTGTGATTGATTATCGACGGAAGTCGATTCGATGCGTTGAGGCATCTGGGAGTGAGATTGAGATCATAGGAGTTCAGAGGCCGATATCCTTGAGGATGATCTCAGCTATGCAGTTGAGGAGATGTGTTCGGCAGGGATGTCAGTTGTTTGTTGTTTCTATTGATGATTTGGGTTTAGGAGATGGAGAGGAGAAGGTATCTCTGGATAGTTATCCCGTTCTTCAGGAGTTCTCTGATGTCTTTCCAGATGACATTCCGGGAATGCCACCGAAGAGAGATATTGATTTTAAAGTTGACTTATTACCTGGATCGGAGCCTATTTCACAAGCTCCTTACTGTATGACCACTCAAGAGCTGAAAGAGCTTCGCTTGCAGTTAGAGGAATTGTTGGAGAAGGGATTTATTCATCCTAGTGTTTCTCCATGGGGAGCACCTGTCATTTTTGTGAAGAAAAAGGACGGTTCACTTTGGTTGTGCATCGATTACCGACAGCTGAACAAGGTAACGATTAAGAATCGTTATCCACTTCCCAGGATTGATGACTTGTTTGACCAAGTTAAAGGTGCCACAATCTTTTCGAAGATTGATCTTAAATCGGGGTACCATCAGCTCTGTATATTTGACGCAGATATCCATAAGACAGCGTTTCAAACGTGGTATGGGCACTACGAGTTTACTGTGGTACCATTCGGGCTGACGAATGCGCCATCTGTGTTCATGAGTTTGATGAATGGAGTATTCCGCACCTATCTTGATAGATTTGTTCTTGTGTTTCTTGACGACATACTGATATATTCCAGGACAATAGAGGAACATGTAGAGCATTTGCGTCAGGTACTTCAGTGTTTACAGGAGAACCAACTCTTTGCCAACTTGTCTAAATGTGAA
Organism: Sequoiadendron giganteum; assembly: GCA_007115665.2. NCBI lineage: Eukaryota > Viridiplantae > Streptophyta > Pinopsida > Cupressales > Cupressaceae > Sequoiadendron > Sequoiadendron giganteum. The sequence continues at coordinate 456,739,175 of CM021107.1, forward strand.
TTCTTCAAGTTTGAGATCATGTATCTTGGTCATGTGATCTCAGGAGAGGGAGTATCAGTGGATCCTTCGAAGATCCAAGCTATTTTGGATTGGCCTGCACCCACGAATGTGGCAGAGATTCATAGTTTTATGGGACTTGCAGGATATTACAGGAGGTTTGTTCAGAACTTTTCCAGAGTAGGTCACCCTATCACTTCTCTTCAAAGGAAAGGGAAGAGGTTCGATTGGATAGAGAAGTGTGAGTTAGCTTTTCAGGTTTTGAAGGATAAGTTGACCAGTGCACCGATTTTGGCAATACCTGATCCCGCAGGAGATTTCATGGTATGTACAGATGCATCCTTAGAGGGCTTAGGAGCGGTTCTGATGCAGGAGGGTAGAGTGATAGCATATGAGTCATGAAAGCTTAAAGATCATGAACTGAATTATCCCACACATGATCTTGAGTTAGCGGCAGTAGTCCATGCACTGACCAGATGGAGACACTTTTTACTTGGACAGAGATTTGAGCTTCATAGTGATCACAGGAGTCTCCAGTACATTTTCACTCAGCCGAACCTTAATGCTAGGCAGAGACGTTGGATGGAATTCCTTTGTGAGTATGACTTCGAGGTGAAGTACATTCAGGGGAGAGAGAACGTCGTAGCTGATGCACTCAGTAGGCGTAGGCATGTGTTATCTGAGATGACTCTCATGGTAGACTTACGGAGTCAGATTCTTGCTACTCTCCCAGCAGACGGTTGGTATCAGGATGTGAGAGCAGAGATTGAGGCAGGCAGACCTCTTGAGGTTAGATTCACAGGCTACTCAGTTGAGTCAGATGGGCTACTCAGGCATTCTGAGCGTATTTATATACCTTCAGCAGGTGGGCTTCGCACTTTGGTTGTAACAACCCCAAAACCGGGTAAACAAAAAATTTTCTATTTTCACTAATAAGATACAAGGAAATACAATTAAACGACAAAGTAAATAACTTTTCTTTTCATTCTAATTGAACATTTCATCATAAAGAAATAAAAGACACGATACATCATTGTTCTATTTTCCAAGTAAATAACAGAGTACGCTTTCATGATTACTTTTCTTCAAAATAAAAAGCAAGGTAAGAATCTTACAAGTTTCAAACATAGCTCGGAAGCTTTTGAGCAAATAGGAATAAGACTGTCCAGGATCTTCCCTTTCAAACCTTGGTTCATCAGAAGTCTTAAGGTGGAGGGGAAACATCACTCAGGTGCTTTTCCACCAACCACGGACTTATATTGCGGTCCCCCGCACGTTTACTGTTAAGTAGACGGCCCTCCCTTCTTCGAGGAGATTGGTTGGGTAACCGGTTCTGTATGACCAACTGAGCATAGTGTGTAATCCTACATAACTAAATCCTTGTGTCCTCACAATCTCAATCTAGCATGTAACCTGGATTACTGTGAACTGACAGTGTAATTCGTCTCACAGTCTAAGTGGACGTTAGGTATACTACACTACTTTGGCCAAAGCATTTCGGCAGTACTTATACTGACGGTCATCTATCACTTGCACTAAGTCAGGTTTGGTTTGACTTAAGGCTGCCTTATCCTACGCGTAGGTTGAGTCCTTCAGTGGGTAGTCAATCACCCTAGACTTCCTACTTCAACTACTTAAACAGGAAATGGAGTACAGTCAACAAGGGGTCCCTCTGGTACTTCCCAACATGGAAATCTTTATCCATGGAGTACGTAGCTTTCTCTAGTTAACCTATTTAACTCTAAAGCTTTAGACTACCTTGGTTCTGAATCCACCCTCGTCCTAGTATTAATAACTAATCCCTTTCCTTTACTTAAGGAATTCAAGCAGTATTCAAGCAATACAAATTATAAGGTACTTTACTAAAAGTAAACAAATATTTCCCTTTCAAATTCATCTATGATTTCAAACTGATTCGTTTCAACATGCTTTTAAGTTATTCCAATTCATCAAGTTCTCTAAGCTATTTCAAAAGCTTTTCTAAGGAAATTAAACTATTCCCCAATTTGACCAGCTCTTTAAGCTATCTCTTAAATTCAATAAGCCTTTTCTAAGGAATTAAACTATTCCCAATTCAGCAATTTCATAGAACATAGAGGTTTCTTATTATTTTTCCTTTCATAAAGCAAGACATAATCAAGCAATCTAATCATACATTTTAAAATAAATGACAGAAAATCTATCAACATATATCTCATGCCTGATTTCCTTTTGCGTATGAGCTTGATCGGTAGCTTCAATCCTTGCTCCACCGTCCTTCGCAGCCTTCTCTCAGCTTAAGCAAATACTACTTTCAGGTAAATGCAAAAAGTTGTTCTCAGCAATACTGTCTCTCAGCAATACTGTCTCAATTGCAAATGATTTTCACAAAATGGCAATGGCTTTCACAAAAATGGCAATGGCTCTCATAAAATGACAATGGCTTTCATAAAATGGCAATGGCTTTCACAAAATGACAATGGCTTTCATAAAATGGAATTTCAAAACACAGAAATACCACAGCACTGTATTTCGAATTTTCCAAGGCAAGGAGAGTGAATGAAAAATTGAGTGTTTTTCAACAATGAGTGAGAACCTATTTATAGGTTTCGAATTCTCATGTTTCCTACCTTGTAGGCATGAGAATTCGACACCTCTCATTTTGAAAATGTCAAAATCCGCAGTGGCAGTCGAATAGCCAAACACACAGCAAAAGAGTTGATGATTCAACATAATTTCTCAAGAATGTTTCAACATATCACATGCCAATTTCGTGGATCAACCACGTACAGGTTAAACATTCAACTTGCCTTCAAAAATGGCGGACTGCAACACAAATGGCGTCCAAAGTTTTCGGTTTGAAAACGTCAAGGGTTTTTTTGCAATTGCTGTTACCTTTCTTCCACCCACGCGTCCACAATGGTGGCGCTTTAGCATCCGCGACCAAGTCTTTCAAGTGTGAGCTGGGCGCGGACTGTATTTGCTGAAGTTTTTCGCCATTTCTTTGCTTAACACAGTCGCGCGATTTCTTCACGGGAAGAAATCCGCGATTTTTCAAATGTTTCTTTTATACTTTCCAAAGTCTATAGTTCATACTTACATTTCCTTAAATGATTTTTATAAATTTCCATTGGTCTTTACAAAATTTCGAAATTCTTTTTCCTTTTAATATTTTCCAAGTATTTCAATATTTCGAATTTCCTTTGTATGGTTTGCAAAGTATTTACCAAAGACTATGAAAGTCTTATTACCTTTATTTCCAAAGGTAAATAAACTCAAATACCTTTATAAGATAAATGTAAATTTAAATGCCAAAGATTATAGTTTATATAAAATCTTTCCAAAGTTTTAGATATTTTAATATTCTCATTAAAATGTATTAATATATTTTGTATTATATTCAATACAATATTATTATAGTTTTTAACTTACCTTTCTTTAAATATATAAATATATCTTTATAATATTCAAATATTATATTAGATATAATAATATATTATATTATCGATAAAACTATAATAACATCGATATTAAATATATTATTAAATATATTAATTAACTTACCCAGTTTACACTTAAATATATCTATACATGTTTATTTTCAAATCTCCAATTACGTGTATTATAGGCCAGTCAGAGCACCTCTAATAGACGTAATTGCATAAACACGTATTTATACATTTAACTGTAAATTCCAGGCATCAGTAACTTATCAGTTCACATTTCACATTCAAGGCTCACAGAACAGTAAGTCAGTCAATCAAGGAACACCACTCATAAAGCATGAAGAAGTAATCATAACTCCTAAGCCTAAGGATGACTTATCATGACAACTTAATCTGACTCAGTTCCTAAAATCCTTAGTGAAGTGTGTGTATGCTCATACGATCAACTTTACCGGTTAGTCGACCAAGTTCCTCTTCCTGAGTGATATTTCCCCTCCACCTGGAGGAATAGCTCCTGTTCCTGCATCCATGGCACAAAACCACGGCAGTCAAATGCTCACAATATTTGCAGTATATATAAATCAAATATATAAAACAAGACTAATTACTTTCCTCTATTCATTGTTTTATTCAAGAATAACATCAATCAAGAATACAGAATGAGCCAAACATAACATGTAAACAGGATTTCATATTGACAACAAAGTTCAATCACATTTATTCATTCAAAACCTTCCTTACAATCAGAATGCTCTAAGCATTACTAGAATAGTAACTATACAAATTCCGGGTTGTAACATTGGTTTTGACTGAGGCACATCGTGCACCATATTCCGCCCATCCTGGTGTGAAGAAGATGTACGCAGACTTGCGCCAGTTGTATTTTTGGCCAGGAATGAAGCGTGATATTGCAGATTTTGTTGCTAGATGTTTGGAGTGTCAGTGAGTGAAGGCCGAGCATCATCACCCAGCCGGTCTTCTTCAGCCACATTTTATACCGGAGTGGAAGTGGGATATCATCTCATTGGATTTCATTGTTGGTTTACCCAACTCCTCGCGACGACATGATGCTATTATGGTTACGGTCGATAGGTTGACGAAGGTAGCACACTTCTCGCCTATGCGTTCTACCTATAATGCATCATCAGTTGCTAGAGTGTTCATGGAGGATATTGTGAGGTTGCACGGTATTCCGCGTCGAATTATTTCTAACAGGGATCTAGTGTTTACTTCAGCTCTTTGGACGTCATTGCAGCATGCTATGGGAACACAGTTGAACTTTAGTTCAGCATATCACCCAGAGACAAATGGACAGACTGAGAGGGTTAATCAAATCCTCGAAGATATGCTACGCATGTATGTAATGGACCAGCAGACACAATGGGAGGATTACCTCTATCTAGTGGAGTTTGCTTATAATAATAGTTACCAGAGTTCCATTGGCATGGCACCTTTTCAGGCTTTGTATGGCCGTCCTTGTCGTACACCTTTGAGTTGGGATCGATTGGAGGATAGAGTGTTATTGGGACCAGAGATGTTACAGGATATGGAGCAGCAGGTGGATCGGATTAGAGAGCACCTAGTAGCAGCTCAGGATAGACAGAAGAAGTATGCGGATGCGCATAGGGTGGATCGTCAGTTTTCTGTAGGCGACAGAGTATTCTTGCGGGTGCATCCGCGAAAGAGTCCAATCCAATATGGAAAGGGTTCTAAGTTGGCGCCTCGATTTGTCGGACCTTTCGAGATACTCGAAAAGATTGGTCCAGTTGCTTACCGTCTTGCTTTGCCACCCAGTCTTGCACGAATTCACGACGTTTTCCATGTTTCAGTTCTTTGACCTTATCATCCTGATGTGACTCACGTCCTTGATTGGAATTCTTTACAGGTAGAGGACGGGCAACTGGCTTTAGAGCCCGTGGCCGTGATGGAGCACAGAACGCTCGCTCTTCGAGGGCGAGATATTGATCAGGTTCGAGTGCAGTGGGATCCCAGGGATGATGCTTCATCCACTTGGGAGGATGCAGTTAGGATGAGGGAGTTATACCCCTACTTGTTTGCAGGCTTCTAGGAGTAAGCCTAGTCCTTGGGGGGGAGGATGTAATACCCCTCCGTTTTGCTTCTACTTTCATGTTGTTTATGCTTTGCTTGGTTTACAGCTACTGTGATACTGGACATATTTTTATTATGATATTTTGATCGCTACTCTTGAGCGACAAACTATTACTATGTGATGTGATTATCTGATTTGATTTTACATGCTTTGATGAATGAATGCTGACAGTAGAATTATCATGTGAGTATTTATGAAACTATTGATATGACGTTAGTGTCAGTCTTTGATGAGTGTATTGGTGAAGGAGACGGGTTCGAATCACTCGCTTGCGAGCGCCCTGCGATTCCGATATTTCTTCTTCACGGTGTGAATTATATACTGGATATATTATGTTGATTATTTGATTACAAGTTGCAGGTACATGACATCGACTCCACTTGGTTCCACAGGTTTGAGCGTGTCGATCCAACGGTGAAGTTGAATGGGAGATAGTAGCTTGGTAACATGTGTCAGGCCTACACCCTATCCTTAGTGTGTCGTCCGTTTTGATGTTTGAGTCATGTTGTATCTTATTGGATGTTATGTTATGTTTTGAAATGTGTTGAACCTTTAAATAGTTCTTTTGAAAATTGCATTGGCTGGAAGAAATGTTTATTTTATAGTATATTAATGTTATGCTTATTGGTTATTTTTAAAATGATTATTGAAATTAAACTTAAATTAATTAATTAATTAAATTTAAATCTCAAGGATTAAATTTAATTATTAAATAATTTTAAGTAAGCTAATTAGAGTTAAATTATTTAATTATTAAATTTAAATCCCAAGGGATTAAATTTAATTATTAAATAATTGTAAGTAAGTTAATTAAAGTTAAATTATTTATTTAATTAAATTTAAATCTCAAGGGATTGGATTTAGTTATTAGATAATTTAATAATAATTAAGGAAGTGTATTTGATTATTATATTAAATTAAATCAAAAAGGTAATTATGTGAAATTGAAAATTTTCTTGAAAGTCAAATTAGGGTCTTCCAAAGAGGAGAAATGAAATTATCTTGTAAATTCAATTCTTGCATTTGGAAGTGAATTAGGGTTGCATTAGGTTGTTTTGGAATTTTGAGGAAATGATGTTTTATAAGATTAGGGCAGAAAAATTTGGGGATTCTTCTTCCTTCTTTTTTTCACAGGTATGAGATTTTTGGAGAGGGTTTGCACATGAAAGTTTTGAAGATTATTTTTTGTTTGGAGATTTAAATTGAAAGGAGAGAAAATTCTGTGGAGAAGGTGGAGCTAGTAGATTGAAGCTTGCTGAAAATTTCTTGGCATTGTGGGAAAAGAATTGTGAAGAGCTCAAAGGAAAGTCTGCATCAATAATCTTGGTGGCTGCAAATAACCAGGTTTTCCTTTTATTTTCTTGTTTTATTGTTCCTAGTTTAACCTATTTTGTTTAAATGAGAAGAAATTTGCAAATGGGGGATTTTCCTTGAAACCCTAGGTTAAACTCCAATAGTTTGGTGTTCAGATTTATTTATTTTTTGGAAATGCAAACCCTTTTAGAAAAATGGGGGAAGAGAAAACCAGGTCATTGTTTCAATCTTCTTGTGTTTAGAATTTTTGAAAACCCAAAGGAAAGGGAATGGTTTCATTTGTTTTCTGAATTTAATCTTTGTTTGGAAAGTTTTCAATGGTTGCAAAAGAAAATTATTTTCTGGTTGTTTATACATTATTTCTTCGATTACCCTAGTATAGAAAATTCTGGAAAAAAAAATTACATATATAATAATATACATTGCATATACCATTTTCTGGAAATAATATATGCAAATCTATATTATTATATATATATAAATTTTTATATTTATTTTAAACTGTGTCATGCTATTTTTATTTGGTCGCGTACGGCCTGGGCATATCGTACCTGTGTACGAAATTTATTTCCGTCTGAAATTTATTTTTTATTGAAAGAGAAAATTTTATTTTTTGGTGGGGGGCTCGGCCCCCACCCCTTTGTTTATTGGCACAGTGGGTATGCGCAGCGCCCACTGGGCAGTGCGCCACCCGTATGGGGGACGCACTGTCCAATGGGACTGCGGCCCCCGCTACCCCGGCCGCTGTACGTTAGTACAGTCGGTGCAGGGTACGCCGACTGCGGGTGACCGCGGGACAGTACTGCGGACTGTCACATCCGCGTTTGTTTGGGTTTTGCTTTGTTTTAAATTTTTATTTATAAATTTTATTTTATATCTGGTTTTTTTTTAAATTTCGTTAACTTTATTTTATTTAATTTATTTAATTTAATTTAATTTTAGTTTGTTTATTATTTTTTTTATATATAGGATATATAAAATCTTTTTAATTAAAGTTTTCTGGCGTAATAGATTTCGTTTTGATTAAGATAAAAGTATGGAGTTAATTGTGCCTATTATTATGAGATGGTTTTTTCTTGTAGATGTGTGTATTTTTATACCTTGCTAAAACACGAGAGCATTCAGCTACTTAGACATTTAACTATAGTCGAACTCATTATTGCTCATGATTTGATGTAGTTGTAGAGATTATATTTTTTTAATAAAATTTTGATTGGTTGATATAAAGCCTTGAATGAATTATTTTACTTCACTGCGAAGAGCATTAGATTAGGAACATGGTTTTAGAATAACCAAATGTAGTATTTCCTTTTTCCAATGTATGAGTTCATTGATGTACCTTGTTATGAATAATTTGTGAATGATTGTTGAGAAGTAGAGTTGTGAAGTCTTCCAGTTACACGTGGGTCATTTCCTTGTTATAATATTGTTTTATTTCCCTTGGGTAGTGTTACATTTATCTTGTCCTCCTAGTATTGGAGTAGACTTCTTTGTGTTTCCTCCTAGGATTGGAGAGAGTGTATTGGTTCAATTCTGTAGCACTTGAGTAACCCTTGGAGTTAGTTTTTGTAGTGTGTTATCCAATTAGAAGAGTGGCTTTTGTTAGGGGCCGGAGCCCAAAGAGGTAAACCGGGAAACCTTCAGAAGTGATTTTAACAACTGAGAACTAAAGTAAATATACTTAGCATATTAGGATGTAGTTCACATTAACCAAGATAAATTAACCTCACTCACAGGCACAAGGGTTTGTTTAGACTTGGGGTGAGTGAGAAGGCCTGGAATGGCAAGATCACTACCTTGTCCTTATGAAAGGTAGTTGATTCCGCTTGAGTTAGTATGAGTGCCAGGATTCGGTTGAGGTCACCAGGATTTCCGGAACCTATGAAGAATGCCCAGAGGATATCTCATGACAAACCTTGCGATGACACTCTGTCTAGGATAACACCGTGTTTATGTTGTGCGTATGTTTTCTTTAGCACACTTGATTATATTATGTCTAGGAGCAATGTAACCTTGATTAGTGTTTGTTTTATTGTACATATGTGTGGTTGAGTCAGTTTGTATCAGTATGAGTCTGCCTTTGGTTTGAGGTGGTAGGTTTCTCGTCCATGTTACTTGGTTACTATTTCCTAGCATGGGGGGTGGTCCTTCGGGCACCACATGGTTGGGTGGAACATGCACCATAACCGTTGGGTCCCCTTGATCTTCTGCACTTGGTGGCGAGACTTCTTGATGGACATCTCACTTGTCTTGCTTTTGGATTCTTGTATTTTGTATCTCATAATGTAATGATATTGTTTTACCCCTCTTGTGTATGAGGTGGACCTTGTAATAATCAGACTTATCTATTTGTACTCATTCCGGGAATGAGGATTGTAAGATCCTTTGTAATTGATTTATGTAAATGAATGCTTTATCATAACTCATTTCTGTCTATGATGTTGAATGTTATTACTTGTGTTATTTACTTTCAATGTATTCTTGTTGATGTATGTTATTGGGGTTTTAAGTAATCTCAGTTATGTAACCCTAGGGGATGTTGTCAATTTAGTTGAACATGTGGGTTTAATTCACTTCTTTTAAAAAAAAAAATTAGTACGCTTGTTTAGTGAATTGAAACTTCCTCTAGGGTTGCGTGGCGGGGCATTACATCCCCATCTTGGATGGGGTGATGTGTGAAAAAGGTCACAATAGGACCCTTAAAGGATCGATCTAGTTTAACGTAGCTCAGAGCGATTCCACGTGTTTGGGTGAGAAAGACGACCATTCCTAGCATAAACGTACCCACCCGGACGCGTTGGAACAGTTTGTTTGGTCACACGAGCTATGGAACAAAAGTTGCACCACTTTGCAACTTTCAACTACTTGCATTTGACAACTTTTTCCCCGAGTGAAAATTCCCCACGATAGGAAAATGCCTCCGAGATAGCAAAAACCGAGCGAGGTTATTGTAGATGGGTCCAACGTGATCTTGTAGGATTAGATGAAAAGTTTCTAAGCATCACGGTGTCCGAGTAATAGCATGCTGAATTTCACAGCCATTTTGCACTTTGTACCCTTAAGGGATCAATACCGTTGAACTTAGCTCGAAGCGATTCTGCGTGTTTCAATGTGAAAGAGGACCATGCCTAGCGTAAATATACCTATTCGGACATGTTGGAATAGTTTGTTTGGTCACACGACCTGCAGAACAAAAGTTGCACCACTTTGGAACTTTCAAGTTTCAACTACTTGCATTTGAAAACTTTTTCCTAGAGTGAAAATTCGCCACCATAGGAAAAAGCCTATTAGATAGCAAAAACCAAATGAGGTTATTTTAGAGGGGCCCAACGTGATCTCATAGGATCAGACAAGAAGTTTCTAAGCATCGTGGTGTCCAAGTAATAGCATGCTGAATTTCACAGCCATTTTGCACTTTGGACCCTTAAGGGATTGATCTGGTTGAACGTAGCTCAGAGCGATTCCACGTGTTTGGGTGTGAAAAATGACCATTCCTAGCATAAATCTACCTATTTGTATGCTTTGAAAAAGTTTGTTTCATCACACTAGCTGCAGAACGAAAGTTGCACCACTTTGCAACTTTCAACTACTTGCATTTGATAAAATTTTCAACGAGTGAAAATTCGCCAACACAGAAAAATACCTCCGAGATAGCGAAAACCAAGCAAGGTTATTATAGATGGGCCTAACATGATCTTGTAGGATCAGACAAGAAGTTTCTAAGCATCATGGTGTCCGAGTAATAGCATGCTAAATTTCGCAGTCATTTTGCAAATTGGACCCTTAAGGGATCGATCCAGTGGAACGTAGCTTGGAGCGATTCCGCGTGTTTTGGTGCGAAAGCGGACCATGCCTAGCATAAACGTACCCACCCGAATGCGTTGGAACAGTTTATTTGGTCACACGAGTTGCAAAATGAAAGTTGCACCAGTTTGCAACTTTCAACTATTTTCATTTGACAAATTTTTCCCCGAGTGAAAATTCGCCACCATAGAAAAATGCCTCCGAGATAGCGAAAACTGAGCGAGGTTATTGTAGATAAGCCCAACATGATCTTGTAGGATTAGATGAGAAGTTTCTAAGTATCACGATGTCCAAGTAATAGCATATTGAATTTCGGAGCCATTTTGCACTTTGGACCCTTAAGGGATCAATCCGGTTGAACGTAGCTCGGAGTGATTCTGCGTGTTTCTTTGCGAAAGATGACCATGCTTAGCATAAACATACCCCCCCGGACGCGTTGGAACAATTTTTTTGGTCACACTAGCTGCAGAACGAAAGTTGCACCACTTTGCAACTTTAAACTACTTGCATTTGACAACTTTTTTCCTGAGTGAAAATTCGCCACCATAGGAAAATACCTCCGAGATAATGAAAACCAAGCGAGGTTATTGTAGATGGGCCCAACATGATCTAGTAGGATCATACAAGAATTTTTTAAGCGTCACGGTGTCCGAGTAATAAAATGCTGAATTTCACAGCCATTTTGCACTTTAGACCCTTAAGGGATCGATCCAGTTGAACGTAGATCAAAGCGATTCCGCATGTTTCGGTGCAAAAGAGGACAATGCCTAGCGTAAACTTACCCACCCGGATGCATTGGAACAGTTTGTTTGGTCACATGAGCTGTAGAACGAAAGTTGCACCACTTTGTAACTTTCAACTACTTGCATTTGACAAATTTTTCCCTGAGTTAAATTTCGCCAGCACAGAAAACTGCCTCTGAGATAGCGAAAACCGAGCGAGGTTATTTTAGATGGGCCCAACGTGATCTTGTACGATCAAACAAGAAGTTTATAAGCATCACGGTGTCCAAGTAATAGTACTTTGAATTTCATAGCCATTTTGCACTATGGACCCTTAAGGGATCGATCCAGTTGAATGTAGCTCAGATCGATTCCACATGTTTAGGTGCGAAAGAGGACCATACCTAGCATAAACGTACCCAATCGGACGCGTTGGAATAGTTTGTTTGGTTACATGAGGTGCAGAACGAAAGTTGCACCACTTTGCAACTTTCAACTACTTGCATTTGACAACTTTTTCCCCGAGTGAAAATTCACCACCATAGAAAAATTCCTCCGAGATAGCGAAAACCGAGCGAGATTATTGTAGATGGGCCCAACATGATCTTGTAGGATCAAACGATAAGTTTCTAAGCATCACAGTGTTCGAGTAATAGCATGCTAAATTTTGTAGCCATTTTGCAAATTGGACCCTTAAGGGATCGATCCGGTTAAATGTAGCTCGGAGCGATTCCGCATTTGTGGGTGCGAAAGAGGACCATGCCTAGTGTAAATGTACCCACCTGAATGCGTTGGAACAGTTTATTTGGTCACACGAGCTACAAAATGAAAGTTGCACCAGTTTGCAACTTTCAACTATTTGCATTTGACAACTTTTTCCCCAAGTGAAAATTCGCCACCATAGGAAAATGCCTCCAAGATAGCGAAAAAAGAGCAAAGTTATTGTAGATGGGCCCAACATGATCTTGTAGGATCAGACGAGAAGTTTTTAAGCATCACGGTGTCCAAGTAATAGCATGTTGAATTTCGCAGCCATTTTGCACTTTGGACCCTTTAGGGATCGATCCGGTTGAATGTAGCTCGGAGCGATTCCCCGTGTTTTGTTGTGAAAGATGACCATGCTTAACGTAAACGTACCCACCTAGACACGTTGGAACAGTTTGTTTGGTCACACTAGCTGCAGAACGAAAGTTGCACCACTTTGCAACTTTAAACTACTTGTATTTGACAACTTTTTCATGGAGTGAAAATTCGCCACCATAGGAAAATGCCTCGGAGATAGCAAAAACCAAGCGAGGTTATTGTAGATGGGCCCAACATGATCTAGTAGGATCAGATGAGAATTTTGTAAGCGTCACGGTGTCCGAGTAATAAAATGCTGAATTTCACAGCCATTTTGCACTTTAGACCCTTAAGAGATCGATGCAGTTGAACATAGATCAGAGCGATTCCACGTGTTTCGGTGCGAAAAAGGACCATGCCTAGCGTAAACGTACCCACCCAGATGCATTGGAACAGTTTGTTTGGTCACACAAGCTGCAGAACGAAAGTTGTACCACTTTCCAACTTTCAACTACTTGCATTTGACAACTTTTTCCCCTAGTGAAAATTCGCCAGCACAGGAAAATGCCTCCAAGATAGTGAAAATCGAGAGAGGTTATTGTAGATAGGCTTAACATGATCTTGTAGGATCATACAAGAAGTTACTAAGCATCACAGTGTCTGAGTAATAGCATTCTGAATTTTGCAGCCATTTTGCTTTTTGGACCCTTAAGGGATCGATCCGGTTGAACGTAGCTCGGAGCAAATCCACGTGTTTGGGTGCGAAAGAGGACCATACCTAGCGTAAATGTACCCACCTAGATGTGGTGGAAAAGTTTGTTTGGTCACACGAGCTGTAGAACAATAGTTGCACCACTTTGCAACTTTCAACTACTTGCATTTGACAACTTTTTCTCCGAGTGAAAATTCGCCACCATAGGAAAATACCTCTGAGATAGCGAAAATCGAGCAAGGTTATGTAGATGGGCCTAACGTGTTCTTGTAGGATTAGACAAGAATTTTCTAAGCATCACGGTATTCGAGTAACAGCATGTTGAATTTCAAAGCCATTTTGCACTTTCGACCCTTAAGGGATCGATCTGGTTGAACGTAGCTCGGAACGATTCCGTGTGTTTAGGTGCGAAAGAGGACCATGCCTAGTGTAAATGTACCCACTCGAACGTATTGGAACAGTTTGTTTCATCACATGAGCTGCAGAACGAAAGTTGCACCACTTTGCATCTTTCAACTACTTGCATTTGACAACTTTTTCCCTGAGTGAAAATTCGCCACCATAGGAAAATGCCTCCAAGATAGCAAAAATTGAGCGAGGTTATTTTAGATAGGCCCAATGTGATCTTGTAGAATTCAAGGAGAAGTTTCTAAGTGTCACGGTGTCCGAGTAATAGCATGTTCAATTTCATAGCCATTTTGCTCTTTGGACCCTTAAGGGATCGATCCGATTGAACGTAGCTCGAAGCGATTCCGCATGTTTGGGTACGAAAGTGGACCATGCCTAGCATAAACGTACCCACCCAGACGTGTTGGAATAGTTTGTTTGGTCACACGAGCTGCAGAACGAAAGTTGCACCACTTTGCAACTTTCAACTACTTGCATTTGACAACTTTTTCCCCGAGTGAAAATTCGCCACCATAGGAAAATGCCTCTGAGATAGTGAAAACCGAGCGAGGTTATTGTAGATGGGCCCAACATAATCTTTTAGGATCAAATGAAAATTTTAGAAGCATCACGGTGTCCGAGTAATAGAATGCTCAATTTCACAGCCATTTTGCACTTTGGACCCTTAAGGGATCGATTCAGTTGAACGCAGCTCGGAGTGATTTCGCGTGTTTCGATGTGAAAGAGGACCATATCTAGTGTAAATGTACCCACTCGGATGCATTGGAACAGTTTGTTTGGTCACACGAGCTGCAGAACGAGAGTTGCACCACTTTGCAACTTTCGACTACTTGCATTTGACAAATTTTTTCCCAGTGAAAATTCGACACTATAGGAAAATGCCTCTGAGATAGCAAAAAACCGAGTGAGTTTATTATAGACAGGCCCAACGTGATCTTGTAGGATCAGATGACAAGTTTCTAAGCATCACGGTGTTTGAGTAATAGCAATATTGAATTTCGTAGCCATTTTGCACTTTGGACCTTTAACAGATCGATCCGGTTGAACGTAGCTCGGAGCTATTCTGCATGTTTCGGTGCAAAGAAGACCATTCCTAGCATAAACATACCTATTTGGATGCGTTGGAACAGTTTAATTTGTCAAACGAGCTACAAAACGAAAGTTGCACCACTTTGCAACTTTCAACTATTTGCATTTGACAATTTTTTCCTCGAGTTAAAATTCGCCACCATAGGAAAATGCCTTCGAGATAGCGAAAAACGAGCGAGGTTATTGTAGATGGGCCCAACTTGATCTTGTAGGATCAAACGAGAAGTTTCTAAGCATCAATGTGTCCGACCGAGTAATACCATGCTGAATTTCACAGCCATTTTGCACTTTGGACTCTTAAGGGATCGATCTGGTGGAACGTAGCTCAGAGCGATTTTGCATTTTTTGGTGCGAAACAGGACCATGCCTAGCGTAAATGTATCCACCTGGATGCATTGGAACAGTTTGTTTGGTCACACGAGCTGCAGAACGAAATTTACACCACTTTGCAACTTTCAACTACTTGCATTTGACAACTTTTTCCCTGAGTGAAAATTCGCTAGCATAGAAAAATGCCTCTGAGATAGCAAAAACCGAGCGAGGTTATTGTAAATGTGTCCAACATGATCTTGTAGGATCAAACAAAAAGTTTCTAAGCAACACAGTGTCTGAGTAATAGCATGTTGAATTTGACAGCCATTTTGATTTTAAGACCCTTAAGGGATCGATCCGATTGAACATATATCAGAGCAATTTCGCGTGTTTCAGTGTGAAAAAGGACCATGTCTAGCGTAAAAGAACCCACCCGGACATGTTGGAACAGTTTTTTTGGTCACACAAGCTATAGAACAAAAGTTGCACCACTTTGCAACTTTCAAGTATTTGTATTTGACAACTTTTTCCCCTAGTGAAAATTTGCCAGCACTGGAAAATGCCTGCGAGATAGCGAGAATCGAGTGAGGTTATTGTAGAAGGGCCCTATTAACTCCAGAATTTGCACCCTAAAAACTAAGCACCTAAACACTTAGAAATTCTGGAGAACATTGGAAAAGTCACTAGCTTGTGGGGTAAACTATGAAGGTGACTGAACCTCCGGGTTCTAGGCCGGTTCCTATTGAATTTTCGAAAATGGATCACCTATTCTACTTGAAAAACTTACAAACTGATAGGGAAAGAGATAGAAAGACTTTAATGAAATTCTTAAAACTGTTAAAAGAAGGTGATACACCAAAGAAAGATGGAGGACCTGATATTTTGATAAACACAATTACAGAACTTATAACATGTTATTGATCACAGCTTCTAATGGTAACTGTATGCATAAAAATGTTTCATATGAAGATCTATATGAACTAAAACTGAAAGGACTGAATCACAATCAGTAAAACTTCAATAAAACACAACATATAACCTATGCAAGATGAGGAATACGCAGAAATGAGACATTAAATCTTAAGGCTATTAAAAGAACACAAAAAAATAGCATCAATCACACAAGATACACCTGATAAACAATAGAAGTAGGCCAAACTCCAATGTATTAAGCTCTAAAAGGCTTCTCCACAATTAAGTCCTCTAATACAGCTAGAAAGAAATAAGCACAATCCACAAAAATGCAAAGGCTCTGCTCTCCCCAAAACTCTCTCAAAAATGACAAAGGAGGTCCAATATATAGGAAAAACTCCCACCTAAGACCCCTAAAATGCAGGGGTCGGATGTGAGAAAAATCCCTCCCAAAAAGGACTCAAAACCTCCACCTAAGAAGTCCAGATAGTCTAAAAGACCTATCCGTCCAAGGACTAAAAGTGATCACTCCAGTCTGGCCATAAAAGCCCCTAAAATGACTCCAATGACTCATAAAAGAGTCCACCTTTAAAACAAACACCAAAAAACATGTCAAAATGCCACCTCTCCCTCTTTTCCCAAGTCACAACTTGACTTTTCAATCCCTTATCTCTCCAAATCCGAAAATGGACTTATTCTCTTGGCACTAACAGTTTGCCACATCTCCAAAGTTTATGCAAGTAACCAAGATTACATTTTTTGACCAAGTCCTAATGATTTGACATTGCATCCTCAAGACTTTTCATTTGCATTTTTTAAAAATATTTTATTTTAAATGATTTATAATATCATCATTTAAAATAAATATTTTACAATTGAATTAATGCAAAAATAAAGGAGGACTAAATGTCTATTTTACATTTTTAAAATAACTTATACTAAGGTGATTTTTATTGATCACTTAATAAAGTTTTTTTACAAATTTAACATTTGAAAATGCAAAATAAAGGCATATGAAATGCCACGTCCACCTAGTAAAAGGAATAAGCTTTTTTTTTTTTGATAAAGGAAAGAAACCTAAGGCAAAAACCACGGCCCCCTTTGTTCGAACTTTATAGGGTATCAAAACCCTAAAAAACATAAAAGATATTCATTTCTACTTCATCTTATTTTTTTTGCTGAGGAAGATGAGAGCCGCCGTCATGCTGCTGGAAACCCTAACCGCCATCTCTGGTGCTGGAAATGCTCTGTGTTTTCGCCATTCTGAGGTCTTTTGATAGAGTTTCTTTAAAATCTGAAAATGGCAAGTCGGTCGTTCTGTTGGATCTCCTTATCCTTAATGACTTACAAAAAGCATTTCAAAGCTCACAAGCCACCATTCGAATCTTCTGATGATTGTTTTTAAGAGCTGCAAGACTCACTGCTTCTCGCCATTATGAAGGATTTCTGAAACTTGCATCCTCAAGACTTTTCATTATTGTTTACAAATCTGGAAAACAATTCTCATTTTTTCCAAAGCCTTTCGAAAGCTTGTAGGGCACGGCCATAGCATATATCTGATGATCTTTATTGTAAAATGTGTTCTTCTGTTTGTGGTTTCCTGACTGACTGCCATGAGCAACCTGGGCGAGCTTTTGTCTTTTGGAAAAAACGTGGGAAACAAAAATGCTCATGATCTCGCCAAAATTTCTTTCCATACAGTAGAACTGGTAAGTTTATATGTTCTTCTCTGTGTGTTTATAGCTCAAAAATCTCATTATCATTAGCTGCAAGATACTCCATTTGTTGTGATGCCATTGTGACTACCTTCTATTGTCTTTTGCTGGGTAAGAGAGATTAACACCTATTGTTGTTGTATCTTTGATATCATTTGAAGGTTCTTTTTGACGCAATATATTGTGCATTCTCTGTCGCTTTTCACTCACTGTAATTTCATCTTCAACACCTGGATGTATTTCTCTGTTACTTTGAAGAGAACACTTGCTCTTTGAGAAAAAGACTGCCGAGCTAAGAAACTACTTTCGTGGCTGCAAAACTGCTCTCAGTTGGCTCGAACTGGTCTTTTCTTTCTTTGGAGACTGCTGGCCGCCATTGGCTGAATGTCCTTTTATTTACCTTTCGTGTTTCTGGGCAAGCTGTTGCTGTTTGAGAATATGATTTATATTGTGAAGTATTTCTGTAGAAACATGTCTTTATGATAAAAGGTTTCAATGCTATGAATAACACGTCCCTTTAATATAATATGATCTGTTTGATCCTGGAACCTGTAAGATAACCATTCTTATGCGCATGTCGGGCTCATACCCAAAGGGAGCCACTGTTAGGGGCACATACGCATTAGAATAGTTATCTTCTTGCACACTTGCACACACACATTAGCAATAGACTCTTCTTTTCATCATTCTAGCACTAAAAATGATCTTTACTATCTTTGATATATTATTCAGAAAAGGGGAAAGATAGTCTATATGGGGGTAGCTGGTTATAGGTATTCAGTCATTGTTTAGATCTCCCGAGATCTAACCCCACCATTCTTTTCTTTCTCATGCAGGAAATAGAAAAGCAAAACCTAGCAGATCGGGAGCTGGACCAGGAGCAACATCAAAAATCACTTAACCATTCAAAAAGCTGAAAAGGCAATGACTGGTTACCTCTAACCCTACCTTCATATATGTCATATCTTTAAATCTTCTAAATATATATGAAAGGCAACAGTTACACTCACGGCTTGTGTGAGATCTCTTACTTTCAGTATTTCAATTCATTTAATCAGTTGTAAATAAAAATTGTACATATTAGTTGATGATTTATACAATGAACATTATTCTTCTTCCTTTTGCTCAGAATAAAATGATTGGAAATAGAAATGAACTGAAAGCAGATGTATGAGAAATGAGCAACTTTGTGAATTCTTGTGCAATGTTACCATTTAAGCTAAATTTCACCATGTGTAGAAATTTAGTAACAGGCCCAACATGATCTTGTAGGATCATACGAGAAGTTACTAAGTGTGCGGTGTCCGAGTAATAGCATGCTGAATTTTGCAACCATTTTGCTCTTTGGACCCTTAAGGGATCGATCCGGCTGAACGTAGCTCAAAGCAAATCCACGTGTATGGTGCGAAAGAGGACCATGCCTAGCGTAAACGTACCCACCTAGATGCGGTGGAACAGTTTGTTTGGTCACACGAGCCGTAGAACGATAGTTGCACCACTTTGCAACTTTTAACTACTTGCATTTGACAACTTTTTCCCCGAATGAAAATTTGCCACCATAGGAAAATGCCTATGAGATAGCAAAAACCGAGCGATGTTATTATAGATGGGCGCAACATGATTTTGTAGGATCAGACGAGAAGTTTCTAAGCGTCACGGTGTCCGAGTAATAGCATGCTAAATTTCACAGCCATTTTGCACTTTGGACCCTTAAGGGATCGATCTGGTTGAACGTAGCTCGGAGCAATTCCACATGTTTGGGTACGAAAGAGGACCATGCTTAGCGTAAATGTACCCACCTGGACACATTGGAACAGTTCATTTGGTCACATGGGTTGCACAACGAAAGTTGCGCCACTTTACAACTTTCAACTACTTGCATTTGACACTTTTTCCCCAAGTGAAAATTCGCCACCATAGGAAAATGCTTCCGAGATAAAGAAAACCGAGCGAGGTTATTGTAGATGGGCCCAACATTATCTTGTAGGATTAGATGATAAGTTTCTAAGCATCACGGTGTCCGAGTAATAGCATGTTGAATTTCACAGCCATTTTGCACTTTGGACCTTTAAAGAAAGGATCCAGTTGAACGTAGCTCGGAGCGATTCCACGTGTTTGGGTGCGAAAGAGGACCATGTCTAGCATAAACCTACCCACTTAGACTCATTGGAACATTTTGTTTGGTCACACGACCTGCAGAACGAAAGTTGCACCACTTTGCAACTTTCAACTACTAGCATAGGAAAATGCCTCCGAGATAGCGAAAACCGAGCGAGGTTATTGTAGATGGGCCCAACGTGATCTTGTAAGATCAAATGAAAAGTTTCTAAGCATCACGGTGTCCGATTAGTAGCATGCTAAATTTTGCAGCCATTTTGCACTTTGGACCCTTAAGGGATCAATCCGGTTGAACGTAGCTCGAAGCAATTCCGCGTGTTTGGGTGCGAAAAAGGACCATGCCTAGAAAAAACAAGTTAGGTTATTGTAGATGGGCCCAACATGATCTTGTAGGATCAGACAAAAAGTTTCTAAGCGTCACGGTGTCTGAGTAATAGCATGCTGAATTTCGTAGCCATTTTGCACTTAAGCCCTCAAGGGATCAATCCGGTTGAACCTAGATCGGAGTGATTCCGCATGTTTCGGTACGAAAGGGGACCATGCCTAGCATAAAAGTATCGACCCAGACGTGTTGGAATAGTTTGATTGGTCACACGAGCTGCAGAACGAAAGTTGCACCACTTTGCAACTTTCAACTACTAGCATAGGAAAATGCCTCCGAGATAGCGAAAACCGAGCGAGGTTATTGTAGATGGGCCCAACGTGATCTTGTAAGATCAAATGAAAAGTTTCTAAGCATCACGGTGTCCGATTAGTAGCATGCTAAATTTTGCAGCCATTTTGCACTTTGGACCCTTAAGGGATCAATCCGGTTGAACGTAGCTCGAAGCAATTCCGAGTGTTTGGGTGCGAAAAAGGACCATGCCTAGAAAAAACAAGTTAGATTATTGTAGATGGGCCCAACATGATCTTGTAGGATCAGACAAAAAGTTTCTAAGCGTCACGGTGTCTGAGTAATAGCATGCTGAATTTCGTAGCCATTTTGCACTTAAGCCCTCAAGGGATCAATCCGGTTGAACCTAGATCGGAGTGATTCCGCATGTTTCGGTACGAAAGGGGACCATGCCTAGCATAAAAGTATCGACCCAGACGTGTTGGAACAGTTTGATTGGTCACACGAGCTGCAGAACGAAAGTTGCACCACTTTGCAACTTTCAACTACTTGCATTTGACAACATTTTCCCTGAGTGAAAATTCGCTAGCACAAGAAAATGCCTCCAAGATAGCGAAAATCGAGCGAGGTTATTGTAGATGGTCCCAATCTTGTAGGATCAGACGAGAAGTTTCTAAGAATCACGGTGTTCGAGTAATAGCATGCTAAATTTCATATCCATTTTGCACTTTGGACCCTTAAGGGATCGATCCGGTTGAACGTAGCTCGAAGCGATTCCACGTGTTTGGGTGCGAAAGAGGACCATGCCTAGCGTAAACGTACCCACCCGAACGCGTTGGAATAGTTTGTTTGGTCACACGAGCTGCAGAACGAAAGTTGCACCACTTTGCAACTTTCAACTACTTGCATTTGACAACTTTTTCCCCGAGTGAAAATTCTCCAGCACAAGAAAATGCCTCCGAGATAGCGAAATTGATCGAGGTTAATGTAGATGGGTCCAACATGATCTTGTAGCATTAGACAAGAAGCTACTAAGCATCATGATGTCCGAGTAATAGCATGCTAAATTTCGCAGCCATTTTGCACTTTGGACCCTTAAGGGATCAATCCGGTTGAATGTAGCTCGGAGCGATTTCGCATGTTTGGGTGTGAAAGAGAACCATGCCTAGCCTAAACGTACCTACCCTGACACGTTGGAACAGTTTGTTTGGTCACACGAGCTGCAAAATGAAAGTTGCACTACTTTGCAACTTTCAACTACTTGCATTTGATAACTTTTTCCCTGAGTGAAAATTTTCCAGCATAGGAAAATGCCTCCGAGATAGCAAAAACCGAGCGGGATAATTGTAGATGGTCCCAACATGATCTTGTAGAATCAGACGAGAAATTTCTAAGCGTCACGATGTCCAAGTAATAGCATTTTGAATTTCACAGCCATTTTGCACTTTAGACCCTTAAGGGATCAATTCAGTTGAACGTAGATCAGAGTGATTCTGCGTGTTTCGGTGTGAAAAAGAACCATGCCTAGCATAAATGTACCCACCTGGACGCGTTGGAATAGTTTTTTTGGTCACACGAGTTGCAGAATGAAAGTTGCACCACTTTGCAACTTTCAACTACTTGCATTTGACAACATTTTCCCCTAGTGAAAATTCGCCAGCACAGGAAAATGCCTCTGAAAGAGGGAAAATCGAGCGAGGTTATTGTAGATGGGCCCAACATGATCTTGTAGGATCATATGAGAAGTTACTTAGAATCACGGTGTCCGAAGAATAGCATGTTGAATTTCTCAGCCATTTTGCTCTTTGGACCCTTAAGGGATCGATCTGGTTGAACGTAGCTCAGAGCGATTCCACGTGTTTGGGTGTGAAAGAGGACCATGCCTAGCGTAAACATACTCACCCGGATGCATTGGAATAGTTTGTTTGATCACACGAGCTGCAGAATGAAAAATGCACCACTTTGTAACTTTCAACTACTTGCATTTGACAACTTTTTCCCCGAGTGAAAATTCGCCAGCACAAGAAAATGCCTCCGAGATAGCGAAAATTGATCGAGGTTATTGTAGATGGGCCCAACATGATCTTGTAGGATCAAACGAGAAGCTACTAAGCATCAGGGTGTCCGAGTAATAGCATGCTGAATTTCGCAGCCATTTTGCACTTTGGACCCTTAAGGGATTGATCCGGTTGAATGTAGCTCGGAGCGATTCCGTGTGTTTGGGTGTGAAAGAGGACCATGCCTAGCCTAAACGTACCCAACCGAGCACGTTGGAACAATTTGTTTGGTCACACGAGCTACAAAACGAAAGTTGCACCACTTTGCAACTTTCAACTACTTGCATTTGACAACTTTTTGCCCTAGTGAAAATTCGCCAGCACAGGAAAATGCCTCCGAGATAGCGAAAATCGAACGAGGTTATTGTAGATGGGCCCAACATGATCTTGTAGGATCAGACGAGAAGTAGGTAAGCATCAGAGTGTCTGAGTAATAGCATGTTGAATTTCGCAGCCATTTTGCACTTTGGACCCTTAAGGGATCGATCCGGTTGAACGTAGCTCAGAGCGATTCCGCGTGTTTTGGTGCGAAAGAGGACCATGCCTAGCATAATCGTACCCACCTTGATGTGTTGGAACAGTTTGTTTGGTCGCACGAG
Source organism: Sequoiadendron giganteum (assembly GCA_007115665.2). Taxonomy (NCBI): domain Eukaryota; kingdom Viridiplantae; phylum Streptophyta; class Pinopsida; order Cupressales; family Cupressaceae; genus Sequoiadendron; species Sequoiadendron giganteum. The sequence goes on from CM021107.1 coordinate 456,762,144, forward strand.
CTGCAAAACGAAAGTTGCACCACTTTGCAGCTTTCAACTACTTGCATTTGACAACTCTTTCCCCGAGTGAAAATTCGTCAGCACAAGAAAATGCCTCTGAGATAGCAATAACCGAGAGAGGTTATTGTAGAGGGGTCCAACGTGATCTTGTAGGTTCAAACAGATATTTCATAATCACCATGGTTTACGAGTAATACCTTGTCAAATATTGTTGCCCTTTTGCATTTTGCACCCTTAAAGGATTGAGTCGGTTGAACCATAGTAGTTGTTTTGTTGAATTTCATACCCTAAGGTATGTTAGAGATGACCTAGGTTGCATCGATTTCTAGTTTAAATGCCTTAGAAATATTGTTGTAGGGCAGTTTCACGTGGAAATGCATATATGATGAGTAAAGGAAGTATGGGAAAGCTTATGCAGCCCTAGAGATCATCATTTTCAGTACATGCAAGGACATGCACGTAGAGGTGATTTTGACAGGTTTGGTGTTTTGCTTATTGTAAGAACGCTTATATCTTTGTTGTCAAACATATTGCACCCGTATGCTGAAATATAGAATTTTAGCAGTCTGATGACACATTGGAACTAATTCCAGGCTATGGGTATCCTATAAGGAATTAGACCTCCAGATTCTAGGCTGGTTCCTATGGATTTTTCTGATTAATATCTTGGTAAAATGCTGAGAAAAATGATAAAAAGACTTAAACTGGAAGCAGAACTATGAAGCTTAAAAAAATAAAATGGTGATGTTTACACCTGAAAATAATGATCTAAAATGGAAGTTTGGTTCACAATTGCTTCTCAGAATATCTAAATTGCACATCAAAATATGAACAGTTGAATTCATATAAATGTTTCATACAAGGGTTCATAAAACTATTTTCTTTTAGAGGAAAAGAACAGTGTTCTCACAATTAAGAAAATGATCTTAATACGAACTCGATGTATGACCTACGAATTAAACTTGAATGCATACATATATTTATGGTTGAGAAAGAAAGATAAAGGTTTCAATGCTGAAACACAAGATAATTCGATCAAAATCAATCACAACACTGATGCCTAAAAGCTTGAAGGCAAAACCTGACACTATTGAGAAGATAAAAGGAAAAACTCCATGCTAAAAAACCGAGGTAACCTGTAAAACCTGCTATGTATTAATCTGGAAAAATCAATGCTGAGTTACAAACCCTTCACTTTGCAGAGTGCAAAGGAGAAAAATAAGAACTAACTGAAAAACAGATAAGTTTTTCAATATATACAAAAGCCTTTCCAAAAGGCATGTAAAAAGAACTCAAAGTTCAACTCCAAGAAATGGGTGAAAACTCGAAAGCCAATTCCGAGCAGAAGAAAATATCTCTGAAAAGAAGGCCCAAAACCATGCAAAAACAAGTCCAGTTAAGTGCAAATCACCGCCAAGTCATAACTGCAACATGGGAGACTCTAACTGAACTATAAATCCCACAAAAGGTGGGCCCAAGCATGCAAAAGTTACCTTGTTTGTATCAATCTGCCCATGCAAAATGAAACTCCATCTTTGCCTTATTCTATGCTTGCATTTATTGGATTTATTTAATTCAATGTTATTTTGCCTAAAAATAGAAATATTAATCAAATGATTTATAATTTTATCATTTAATTAATACTACTTTACATGGGTAAGCAAAAAATGACATTAAATTGATTTGAATTTAATCAATGCAAGCATAGTCTATGTATATCACAAAAATGCATGATAAATTACACTATTTACCTTAACATATCTTAACATATCTTGATCCAATAGCATTTTTATGGTTAATATTTTGGCCATTCAACATTTTCGGGCACTTTATTTTGAAGGGATTAACTTTAATGATAAGGCAAAATAACCCTATGTCGAATTAGGGTAGATAACTCCAATCTAACCCTAAACGAGTCTCTATTTCGCATTTGACAATTTGCTGAAGGAAACTCATGAGGAAAAACAACGCCACCAATGATGGAGTTTGGGTTTTGCAGAATATAAAGAAAACAGGTCTTATGGCTCCTTCGTAGCATGAAACTTCTATGGCATACAAGGTAAGGTCATTTTAACTCTCTTCATGGCCTCCGTAACTCAGCTTTCCTCTGTGAATTGAAACATTTTTTGAACTTGAAGGCCGCGGGCTTTGCTTTCCTGTAGCATTTCTTTGCTTTTGACACTTCCTTTTGTTTCTCCTATGATCATTTTGGTCGCCATGGGAGAGAACTCGAGCCTTCTATCTGGTAACTCGGTGAACTTGGCCGCCATACTTAGTCTTCAACCGGCATTTCACGGTGAGTTCCTTTGTTGCTGGCGCTGTGTTATATCCTGTGCCATTTTGACTGTATTTATTGGGCCGCCATGGTTCTTGGTATGATTTCGAACTGGAGCTTTCTGCTTTCCTTTTCTGTGTATACAATGAGGGCTTTCTTCTCCTTTCCATGCAATCACTAATTTTGATCATTCTACCTGAGTGGGTAAGTCTTTTCTGTCATAAATCTGCTTGAGACCGAATTTCTTCTTTACTGGCGTGTATGAGAGCTCCCTTGTCCATTTTGTGCATTTCTGAAAAAAAATCACTTGCTTCTAAAAACCTCTATGCAGAGAAAAGATTGTTGTCTTTTATTGAAAACATAATTAAACCTATGCAAGCCGTGCCATGAGTATGAGCTTGATTCTATGTCATTAATTTAAAAAACCTATCATGGGTACACCAGCAAAGTGGAAAACTAGTATTTTGAATAAAAACCCTCATGTGGGTTTTTTCCATTGCTGAAGCTATCATTTTTCAGGTCTTTCAAAAGCTGTCATGACAATAATTTGTTGATTTCATTCCTTCAAATGGAAGTTACTGCTGCTTCATCGCTTATTTATATTTCACAGTCACCACATCTTCGAGGCACAATACCGATTCATTATATTATTCACTGTGCTGTCAAGATTTGGGTTTCTTTCTATTTCTGAAGGCTTCCTTTTGATGATGATATCGCCTACTGCAAATGATTATGGTATTATATTGATAGTGTCTATCTTTTATTATAGCACAATAATCTCTTATTGATCCCTGTAACCAGTCACTAGAAAGCTCTTTGCTCCTATTGTAGTATGATGTGTACTGTCTACATGCTTTCCCTATTTATCTTGCTACTATTGAATGTTGTTCATTTCTATTGCTGCTCTTTTGATGATTTCAACTGTGCATTTCTGTAGTGTCTTTCTATTATGGTGCTTGGATTTCGTGAAAAAGACTAGAGGCCATGACTTTCATATCTCCTGATAGCTACTGACAAGAGACTATTCCTCTCTGTGAATGTATGAGGGTGTGTTGCAATATTTCTGGGCTCAACCCAAGAGCACCCTTCCATGACTTCTGTAAAGATGAATAAAAATAACACTGCTGATGCGTTTCTGGGCCACTGTCAATGTTGAGTAACTATTAATTGCCTTTGTGACTGCAATATTCATGCTGTATATTGGTAAAACTAGTTTGGTTCTTTTAGCTTATTGTGTACATACATTGTTCCTTGACTGAAAACCTAGTTCAAAGGCATTTGACTACCACCATTTGTTCACAGGCTGAACCTTACACTGACATATTGAAAAAAACATTGAATTGCATCTTTAATTATGTATTATGGAACTGTTACCCTCTACTCTCAGCAAAATGAGACTGGCTGTCATGAATGAAATCTTTTCATTGTGTTGATTCAAATTCATTGTGATGCTGAAAGATACTATGGGCAGGCATGATAGTTGCCTTAGTGACTGTAATATTCATTTATATTTGACTGTCCTTCCGCTGCAAATTGCCACAGAGCTTCCTTAAAACACCTTGCATACTTCTCAGCTCTTTTCACAATTTAATCACCTTTTGCTGCACTTAATATTTGCTGCTGAAAGTTATCACGATAATGGGACCTGAATGTTTTCTCCTCTGTAAAATACATACTGATTCTTCTTTACCTCTTTCAGCATGAAAAAAGGTATTGAAGACAAAAATGCTTATCTTGAGCTAGGATGGTAAACACTCCTTGCCTCATGTGAAAACAATCTAAAGCTTCATGAAAGAACTGCATGTTTGCTATTTTGTTTCTGTTCTCTTTAGTGTAAAGAGGCTCGATACCTCATTTGGATATAACATGAAAATGTTAAGTAGAGCTGAAACAGAAAATTAACGAAATTGATGAGTCCTTGACTTACTTTTCTGAGTCTCTTTGGAATAAGGCTGCTTATTATGTTCTTTATTTTCAGCAACTCTTAATGACTACTATGTATTTATGAACTCTTGTATGTCACTTGAAAGTGTATCCTTTTGATATGCCGGGCTCAACCCTTGTGGGAGCCCGTTTTACTCCACATATCTGATAAGATGATCTCGTACATAATGCACCTGTTCCTGCACAGTGAACAAACATGTTAGCAAAATAAAAGAAGCTGAAAGCTTCCTCTTTCTTTATATTGTTTGAATTTTCGTAATCATTTAATAGATGCCTGATCGACTGTATCTTATATTTCTGTTAGTAGCGCAGGCATATGATAGGATTTGATTTGCATTGCTCTACAAACATTTCCCTCAAACTTGCAGGTACGCGGAGCTGGAGCTGAAAATGGAGACGGAGCTGGCACCGCAACTGGCGTCACAACTGAAAATCTCAACTGTCAACGATTCGTCATTCCAGGCAATGACGAATCACTTTCTACCCTATGCTTTCTCTATTTTCAGATGTATAATTTTCTTTTACTCATGCATCTCCTTCTTGATTATAAAAAATCAAATAATGAGTTACTCCCATGGCTTGTGTGGGATTCTGGTTCGCATATCATGAATAAAACAGCAAACATTATGCAAACTTGTGATGTAATTTTGAAGTGTTTCTGCATAATATCATTGAAATATACATTGTCATGAAATAATGCACAATATGAGTACTTCAGCATAAATTTTTAAACATCTTGTAAACCTCTTAGTCTGAATTTGCAATTCATTTCTACCTGTTTGAGCTGGTGGCGGAAAATAGGTAACAATCTTATATAAGGAGATACCACAACCACCATGCTTATGTTGCTAATAGTATTGCTTTCCAAATATTTTAAAGAGGGCATATATACATTGACAGAGCAAATCAATAACAAAGATAAAAGGATACCATACAGAGCTTAGAGTATGCTTTGATAATTTGAACAATAGTCACAATTGTGTCAAAAAGAGAATATAAGGGCAAGGACAATGTCTAATAGGTAGAGATCAAAAGGGACTATGCCAATAAACTCAAAGGAGTAGATTTGATACTGAAAAGGAGTAAAGTGATGGCGTATGACAGTTAATTGGAAAAAGATAGCAACAACATATCAAATCATCAAGAGATAACACAAATTGAAAAACCCTAGATGTTCAGATAGAGGAACCATTCAGGATTTCAAGGAAGATCACTGCTAACAGTTGGTTAGAGTATTTGAAAGTCCATCAAAAGGTTTTGTGAATGAGGTTAGATAGTCTTTAGATGAATATAATATTTTCTTTTGTGGCTTTTGGGTTAGACAAGCATCATGAATGTATGAACACAAGGGAACTATGAAGGGTTACTGTACATGGCAATGTGCAAATAAAAAAGACAGATTAGAAATGAGTAGTGATTAGTTGCTAAGTACAGTGAGTGTGTGATTATAAAGTGCTTGACAATCAAATTCACTCACCACAGTCAATGTCCTATGACTGTCAAGTCTATGTCAGTCAGTGTCTCAAGACTCCAAGAGTTATGGTTGTGTATGCAACATCAGGTCCTTATGAATGTGGAGTCTTCAATTAACTCTTTAAATGTAAACCATAAAGCATTACAAGTACTTTTAAATGTAATATACACATTTGATTGAGGCATATATTAAGGAATATACACATTTGCATGTATTAATTTCTCATGATTTTAATA
>CM021107.1:456768172-456805047 GCA_007115665.2 Sequoiadendron giganteum
TTGTTTGGTCACATGAGCTGCAAAACAAAAGTTGCACCACTTTGCAACTTTTAACTATTTGCATTTGAAAACTTTTTCCCTGAGTGAAAATTCGCAATGATAGGAAAATGCCTCTGAGATAGCAAAAATAGAGCAAGGTTATTGTAGATGGGCCCAACTTGATTTTGTACGATCAGACGAAAAGTTTCTAAGCGTCACGGTGTTCGACCAGGTAATAGCATGTTGAATTTCACAGCCATTTTGCACTTGGACCCTTAAGGGATCGATCTGGTTGAACGTACCTCAGAGTGAGTTTGCGTGTTTCGGTGCGAAAGAGGTTAATGCCTAGCGTAAACGTACCCACTTGGATGCATTGGAACAGTTCATTTGGTCACACTAGCTACAGAACGAAATTTGCACCACTTTGTAACTTTCAACTACTTGCATTTGACAACTTTTTCTCTGAGTGAAAATTTGCTAGCATAGGAAAATGCCTCCGAGATAGCAAAAACTGAGTGAGGTTATTGTAGAAGGGCCCAACATGATCTTGTAGGATCATATGAGAAGTTACTATGCGTCACAGTGTCCGAGTAATAGTATGCTAAATTTCACAGCCATTTTTCTCTTTGGACCCTTAAGGGATCGATCCAGTTGAACGTAGCTCGAAGCGAATCCACATGTTTGGGTGCGAAAGAAGACCATGCCTTTCTTAAATGTACCCACCCGGATGTGTTGGAATAGTTTGTTTGGTCACACGAGCTATAGAACAAAAGTTGCACCACTTTCCAACTTTCAACTAGTTGCATTTGACAACTTTTTTCCCTATTGAAAATTCGCCAGCATAGGAAAAATGCCTCTGAGATAGCGAAAATCAAGAGAGGTTATTATAGATCAGCCCAACATGGTCTTGTAGGATCATACGATAAGTTACTAATCATCACGGTGTCCGAGTAATAGCATGTTGAATTTTGCAACCATTTTGCTCTTTGGACGCTTAAGGGATCGATCCGATTGGACGTAGCTCGGAGCGAATCTACGTGTTTGCGTGTGAAAGAGGACCATGCCTAGCGTAAACATACCCACCTTGATGCATTGGAATAGTTTGTTTGGTACAATGAGCTATAGAACGATATTTGCACCACTTTACAAGTTTCAACTGCTTACATTTGACAACTTTTTCCCCGACTTAAAATTCGTCAGCACAGAAAAATGCCTCCGAGACTGCGAAAATCGAGTGAGGTTATTGTAGATGGTCCCAACATGATCTTGTAGGATCAGACGAGAAGTTTTTAAGCATCATGGTGTTTGAGTAATAGCATGGTGAATTTTGTTGCCATTTTCCACTTTGGACCCTTAACGGATCGATCTAGTTGAACGTAGATCAGAGCGATTCCGCATGTTTCAATGCAAAAGAGGACCATGTCTAGTGTAAGAGTACCCATTCGGATGCGTTGGAATAGTTTGTTTGATCATACGAGTTGCAGAACGAAAGTTGCACCACTTTGCAACTTTAACCTACTTGCATTTAAAAACTTTTCGCTCAAGTGAAAATTCGCGACCTTAGGAAAAAGCCTCTGAGATAGTGGAAACTGAGAAAGTTTATTGTAGAGGGGCCCAACATGAGCCCATAGGATTAGATGAGAATTTTTTAAGTGTCACGGTGTCCGAGAAATAGCATGCTGAATTTCGTAGCCATTAAGCAATTTGGACCCTTAAGGGATGGATCCGGTTGAACGTAGCTCAGAGCAATTCCGCATGTTTGTGTGTGAAAGAGGACCATGGCTAGCGTAAACGTACCCACCCGGTCAAGTTAGAACAGTTTGTTTGGTCACACGAGCTGCAGAACGAAAGTTGCACCACTTTGCAACTTTCAACTACTTGCATTTCACAACTTTTTCCCCGAGTGAAAATTTGCCACCATAGGAAAATGCCTCTAAGATAGTGAAATCCGAGCTAGGTTATTATAGATGGGCCTGACATGATCTTGTAGGATCAGATGAGAAGTTTCTAACCATCACGATGTCCGAGTAATAGCATGCAAAATTTCACAGCCATTTTGCACTTTGGACCCTTAGAGGATCGATCCGGTTGAATGTAGTTCAAAGCGATTCTCCGTGTTTGGGTGTGAAAAAGGACCATGCCTAGCGTAAACGTACCCAACTGGATGTGTTGGAACAGTTTGTTTGGTCACACGAGCTGCAGAACGAAAGGTGCACCACTTTGATAATTTCAACTACTTGCATTTGACAACTTTTTCTCCAAGTGAAAATTCACCACCATAGGAAAATGCCTCTAAGATAGCTAAAATCGAGCGAGGTTATTGTAGATGGTCCCAACGCGATCTTGTAGGATTAGACGAGTAGTTTCTAAGTGTCACGGTGTCTGAGTAATAGAATGTTGAATTTCACAGCCATTTTGCACTTTAGACCCTTAAGGGATCGACCCGTTTGAGCGTAGCTCGAAGCGATTCCGCGTGTTTGGGTGTAAAAATGGACCATGCCTAGCGTAAACGTACCCACCCGGACGTGTTGGAATAATTTGTTTGGTCACACGAGCTGCAGATCGAAAGTTGCACCACTTTGCAACTTTCAACTACTTGCATTTGACAACTTTTTCCCCAAGTGAAAATTGCCACCATAGGAAAATGCCTCTGAGATAGTGAAAAGCGAGTGAGGTTATTGTAGATGGGCCCAACATGATCTTGTCGGATTAGATGAGAAGTTTCTAAGCATCACGATATCTGATTAATAGCATGCGGAATTTCGCAGCCATTTTGCACTTTGGACCCTTAAGGGATTGATCCGGTTGAACGTAGCTCGGAGTGATTCTGCGTGTTTGGGTGTGAAAGAGGACCATGCCTAATGGAAACTTACCCACCCAGATGCGTTGAAAAATTTTGTTTTGTCACACAAGATGCAAAACAAAAGTTGCAACACTTTGCAACTTTCAACTATTTGCATTTGACAACTTTTTCCCCGAATGAAATTTCACCATCACAGGAAAATACCTATGAGATAGCTAAAACCAAGCAAAATTATTGTAAATGAGCCCAACCTAATCTTTTAGGATCAATCGAGAAGTTTCTAAGCGTCACGGTGTCTGAGTAATAGCATGCTGAATTTCTCGGCCATTTTGCACTTTGGACCCTTAAGGGATCGATCCGGTTGATTGTAGTTCAGAGCGATTCCGCGTGTTTGGGTGCAAAGAGGACCATGCCTAGCATGAACGTACCCACTTAGATGCATTGGAATAGTTTGTTTGGTCACACGAGCTACAGAACGAAAGTTGCACCACTTTGCAACCTTCAACCACTTACATTTGACAACTTTTTCCTCGAGTGCATATTCGCCACCATAGGAAAATGCCTCCGAGATAACAAAAACCGTGTAAGGTTATTGTAGATGGGCCCAACATGATCTTGTAGGATTAGATGAGAAGTTTCTAAGCATCACGATGTCCAAGTAATAGCATGTTGAATTTTGCAGCCATTTTGCACTTTGGACCCTTAAGGGATCGATCCGGTTGAACGTAGCTCAGAGCGATTCCGTGTGTTTCATTGTGAAAGAGGACCATGCTTAATGTAAATGTATCCACCTTGATGCATTGAAACAATTTTTTTGGTCACACTAGTTGCAAAACGAAAGTAGCACCACTTTGCAACATTAAACTACTTGCATTTGACAACTTTTTCTCCGAGTGAAAATTCCCCACCATACGAAAATGCCTCCGAGATAGCGAAAATCGAGCGAGGTTATTGTAGATGGGCCCAACATGATCTTGTAGGATCAGACGTGAATTTTCTAAGCATCACAGTGTCCGAGTAATAAAATATTGAATTTCGCAGCCATTTTGCACTTTAGACCCTTAAGAGATTGATTTAACTGAACATAGATTAGAGCGATTCCGCATGTATCGGTGCGAAAGAGAACAATGCCTAGCGTAAACATACCCATCCAGATGCATTGGAACAGTTTGTTTGGTCACACGAGCTGCAGAATGAAAGTTGCACCACTTTGCAACTTTCAACTACTTGCATTTGACAATGTTTTCCCTAAGTGAAAATTCGCCACCATAGGAAAATTCCTCCGAGATAGCAAAAACCGAGAGAGATTATTGTAGATGGGCCCAACGTGATCTTGTAGGATTAGACGAGAAGTTTATAAGGTTAAGAGATCGATCCGGTTGAACGTAGCTCGGAGCAATTCCACGTGTCTAGGTGCAAAAGAGGACCATACCTACCAAAGACATACCCAACCGGATGCGTTGGAGCAGTTTGTTTGGTCACACGAGCTGCAGAACGAGAGTTGCATGACTTTGCAACTTTGAAATACTTGCATTTGACAACATTTTTCCCGGGTGAAAATTCGCCACCATAGAAAAATGCCTCGAAGATAGCGAAAACCAAGAAAGATTATTATAGATGGGCGCAACATGATCTTGTAGGATCAGACGAGAAGTTTCTAATCATCACGGTGTCCGAGTAATACCATGCTGAATTTCACAGCCATTTTGCACTTTGACCTTTAAGGGATCAATCTGGTTGAACGTAGCTTAGAGCGATTCCGCGTGTTTGGGTGCGAAAGAGGACCATGCCTAGCAAAAATATGGCCACTCGGATGTGTTGGAATAGTTTGTTTGGTCACACGAGCTGCAAAACGAAAGTTGCACCAGTTTGCAAATTTCAACTATTTGCATTTGACAACTTTTTCCCTGAGTGAAAATTCGCCACCATAGAAAAATGCCTTCGAGATTGCGAAACTGAGCGAGGTTATTGTAGATGGGTCCAATGTGATCTTGTAGGATTAGATGAGAAGTTTATAAGCATCACGGTGTCCAAGTAATAGTATGTTGAATTTCGCAGCCATTGTGCACTTTGGAACCTTAAGGAATCGATCTTGTTGAATGTAGCTCGGAGCGATTCCGCATATTTTGTTGCGAAAGATGACCATGCTTAGCATAAACGTACCCACCTGGATGCGTTGGAATAATTTGTTTGGTCACACTAGCTGCAGAACGAAAGTTGCACCACTTTGCAACTTTCAACTACTTGCATTTGACAACTTTTTCCCCAAGTGCATATTCGCCACCATAGGAAAATGCCTCCGAGATAGCGAAAACCGAGCAAGATTATTGTAGATGGGCACAATGTGATCTTCTAGGATTAGATGAGAAGTTTCTAAGCGTCACGGTGTCCAAGTAATAGAATGTTGAATTTTGCAGCCATTTTGCACTTTGGACCCTTAAAGGATCGATCCGGTTGAACGTAGCTCGGAGCGATTTCGCGTGTTTCATTGTGAAAGAGGACCATCCTTAGCGTAGACATACCCACCCTGATGTGTTGGAACAGTTTGTTTGGTAAGACTAGCTACAGAACGAAAGTAGCACAACTTTGCAACTTTCAAGTACTTGCATTTGACAACTTTTTCCCCGAGTGAAAATTCGCCAGCATAGGAAAATGCCTTTGAGATAGTGAAAATCGAGCGAGGTTATTCTAAATGGTCCCAACATGATCTTGTAGTATCAAACAAGAAGTTTCTAAGCATCACGGTGTCCGAGTAATAGCATGCTGAATTTCGCAGCCATTTTCCACTTTGGACCCTTAAGGGATCAATCCGGTTGAACATAGATCAGAGCAATTTCGCGTGTTACAGTGCAAAAGAGGACCTTGCCTATCGTAAAAATTGCCACTCGGACATGTTGGAGCAATTTGTTTGGTCATACGAGCTACAAAATAAAATTTTCACCACTTTGCAACTTTCACCTACTTGCATTTGACAACTTTTCCCTCGAGTGAAAATTCACCACCATAGGAAAAAGTCTCTGAGATTGTGAAAACCGAGCAAGGTTAATGTACAGGGGCCCAACATGATCCCATAAGATTAGACGAGAAGTTTCTAAGCAACACGGTGTTCGATTAATAGTATGCTGAATTTTGCAGCCATCAAGCAATTTGGACCCTTAAGGGATGGATCCGGTTGAACGTAGCTCAGAGCGATTTTGCATGTTTGGGTGCGAGAGAGGGCCATGCCTAGCATAAATGTACCCACCTAGATGCGTTGGAATAGTTTGTTTGGTGACACGAGCTATAGAATGAAAGTTGCACCACTTTGCAACTTTCAACTACTTGCATTTGACAACGTTTTTCCCGAGTAAAAATTCGCCACCATAGGAAAATGCCTCTGAGATAGCGAAAATTGAGCGAGGTTATTATAGATGGGCCCAACATGATTTTGAAGGATTAGACGACAAGTTTCTAACCATCACAGTGTCCGAGTAATAGCATGCTGAATTTCGTAGCCATTTTGCACTTTGGACCCTTAAGGGATCAATCCGGTTGAACATAGCTCGGAGCGATTCCGCGTGTTTGGGTATGAAAGAGGACCATGCCTAACGAAAAATTACTCAACTGGACGTGTCGAAATAGTTTGTTTTGTCACACGAGTTGCAAAACGAAAGTTGCACCACTTTTCAACTTTCAACTATTTGCATTTGACAACTTTTTCCCCGAGTGAAAATTCACCACCATAGGAAAATGCCTCCAAGATAGGGAATACCGAGTGAGGCTATTCTAGATGGGCCAAACATGATCTTGTAGGATCATACGAGAAGTTTCTAAACTTCACGGTGTCTGAGTAAACGTCACGGTGTTCGAGTAATAGCATGTTGAATTTCACAGTTTGTTTGGTGACAGGAGCTGCAGAACGAAAGTTTCACCACTTTGCAACTTTCAACTACTTGCATTAGACAACTTTTTCTTTGAGTGAAAATTCGCCACCATAGGAAAATGCTTTCGAGATAGTGAAACCAAGCGAGGTTATTGTAGATGGGCCCAACGTGATCTTGTAGGATCAGAGGAGAAGTTTCTAAGCGTCACGGTGTCCGAGTAATAGCATGGTGAATTTCGCAGCCATTTTGCACTTTGGACCCTTAAGGGATCAATCCGATTGAACGTAGCTCGGAGCAATTCTGTGTGTTTGGGTGCGAAAGAGGACCATGCCTAATGAAAACTTACCCACCCGGATGCGTTGGAAAATTTTTTTTGGTCACACGAGCTACAAAATAAAAGTTGCACCACTTTGCAACTTTCAACTACTTGCATTTGACAACTTTTACCTCGAGTGAAAATTTGCCACCATAGGAAAAAGCCTCTGAGATAGCAAAAATCAGGCAAGGTTATTGTAGAGGGGCCGAACGTGATCCCATAGGATCAGACGAGCTGCAAATCAAAAGTTGCTTCACTTTGCAACTTTCGACTACTTGCATTTGACAAATTTTTCCCTGAGTGAAAATTCGCCACCATAAGAAAATGCCTCTGAGATAGCGAAAACCAAGCGAGGTTATTATAGATGGGCCCAACATGATCTTGTAGGATTAGACGAGAAGTTTCTAAGCATGATGATGTTCGAGTAATAGCATTCTAAATTTTAAAACCATTTTGCACTTTGTACCCTTAAGGGATCAATCTAGTTGAACATAGGTCGGAGCGATTCCGCGTGTTTAGGTGTGAAAGAGGACCACGCCTAGCGTAAACGTACCCAACCAAATGTGTTGGAACAATTTTTTTGGTCACACGAGCTGCAAAATGAAAGTTGCACCACGTTGTAACTTTCAACTACTTGCATTTGACAACTTTTTCTTTGAGTGAAAATTTGCCACCATAGGAAAATACCTCCGAGATAGCAAAAACTGAGTGAGGTTATTGTAGATGGGCCCAATGTGATCTTGTAGGATCAGACGAGAAGTTTCTAAGCATCATGGTGTTCGAGTAATAGCATGTTGAATTTCACAGCCATTTTGCACTTTGGACCCTTAAGGGATCGATCCGGTTGAACGTAGCTCAGAGAAATTTCACATGTTTAGGTGTGAAAGAGGACAATGCCTTGCGTAAACATACCCAAAGGGATGTGTTGAGATAGTTTGTTTGGTCATACGAGCTACAGAAAGAAAGTTGCACCACTTTGCAACTTTCAGCTACTTGCATTTGACAACATTTTCCCCGAGTGAAATTTTTCCACCATAGGAAAATGCCTCCGGGATAGGAAAAACCGAGCGAGGTTATGATAGATGGGCCCAACGTGATATTATAGGATCAGATGAGAATTTTCTAAGCATCACAATGTCCGAGTAATAGCATGCTGAATTTCACAGCCATTTTCCACTTTCGATCTTTAAGGGATAGATCCGGTTGAGCGTAGCTCGAAGCGATTCCATATGTTTGGGTGCGAAATAGGACCATGCCTAGCGAAAACGTACCCACCTGAACACGTTGAAATAGTTTGTTTGGTCACATGAGCTGCAAAACGAAAGTTGCACCAGTTTGCAACTTTCAACTATTTGCATTTGACAACTTTTTTCCCGAGTGAAAATTCGCCACCATAGGAAAATGCTTCCGAGATAGCAAAAAATGAGCGAATTTATTGTAGATGGGCCCAACATGATCTTGTAGGATCATACGAGAAGTTTCTAAGCATCACGGTGTCCAAGTAATAGCATGGTGAATTTCGTAGCCATTAAGCAATTTGGACCCTGAAGGGATCGATCCGGTTGAACGTAGCTCGGAGCGATTCCGCGTGTTTCGTTGCAAAAGAGGACCATGCTTAGTGTAAACCTACACACCCGGATGCCTTGGAATAGTTCGTTTGGTTACACTAGCTGCAGAACAAAAGTTGCACCAATTTCCAACTTTCAACTACTTGCATTTGACAACTTTTTCCCCAAGTGAAAATTTGCCAACATAGGAAAATGCCTCCGAGATAGCGAAAACCGAGCAAGATTATTTTCAATGGGCCCAATATGATCTTGTAGGATTAGACGAGAAGTTTCTAAGCATCACGGTGTTTGAGTAATAGCATTCTGAGTTTCACAGCCATTTTGCACTTTAGACTCTTAAGGAATCGATCCGATTGAACGTAGATCAGAGCGATTCCACGTGTTTCGGTGTGAAAGAGGACCGTGCCTAGCGTAAATGCATCCACCCGGACGTGTTGAAAAAATTTCTTTGGTCACACAAGTTGTAGAACAAAAGTTGCACCAGTTTCCAACTTTCAACTAGTAGCATTTGACAACTTTTTACACTAGTGAAAATTCGCCAACACAGGAAAAATGCCTCCGAGATAGCGAAAATCGAGAGAGGTTATTGTAGATCGGCCCAACATGATCTTGTAGGATCATACGATAAGTTACTAATCATCACGCTGTCTAAGTAATAGCATGCTGAATTTCATAGCCATTTTGCTCTTTGGACCCTTAAGGGATCGATGCGGTTGAACGTAGCTCGGAGTCAATCCACGTGTTTGGGTGGGAAAGAGGACCATGCCTAGTGTAAACGTACCCACCTTGACGCATTGGAATAGTTTGTTTGGTACAACGAGTTGTAGAACGATAGTTGCACCACTTTGCAACTTTCAACTACTTGCATTTGACAACTTTTTTCCCGAGTTAAAATTCGTCAGCATAGGAAAATGCCTTCGAGACAGCAAAAATCGAGCGAGATTATTGTAGATGGTCCCAACATGATCTTGTAGGATCAGACGAGAAGTTTCTAAGCATCACGGTGTCCAAGTAATAGCATGCTGAATTTTGCAGCCATTTTCCACTTTGGACGCTTAACGGATAGATCCGGTTGAACATAGATCAGAGCGATTCCGCGTGTTTCAGTGCAAAAGAGGACCATGCCTACCATAAGAGTACCCACCCAGACACGTTGGAACAGTTTGTTTGGTCATACGAGCTGCAGAACGAAAGTTGCACCACTTTGAAACTTTCAACTATTTGCATTTGACAACTTTTCCGTCGAGCGAAAATTTGCGACCTTAGGAAAAAGCCTCTGAGATAGCGAAAACTGAGAAAGGTTATTGTAGAGGGGCCCAACGTGATCCCATAGGATTAGATGAGAATTTCTAAGCGTCACGGTGTCCGAGTAATAGCATGCTGAATTTCGCAGCCATTAAGCAATTTGGACCCTTAAGGGATGGATCCGGTTGAACGTAGCTTGAAGTGATTCCGCATGTCTATGTGCGGAATAGGACCATACCTAGCATAAAAGTACCCGCCCGATCACGTTGGAACAGTTTTTTTGGTCACTCGACCTGCAGAACGAAAGTTGCACCAATTTGCAACTTTCAACTACTTGCATTTGACAACTTTTCCCCCGAGTGAAAATTTGCCACCATAGGAAAATGCCTCTAAGATAGTGAAAACCGAGCGAGGTTATTATAGATGGGCCTGAGGTGATCCTTTAAAATCAGACGAGAAATTTCTAACCATCACGGTGTCCGAGTAATAACATGCAAAATTTCGCAGCCATTTTGCACTTTGGACCCTTAAAGGATCGATCTGGTTGAATGTAGCTCGGAGCGATTCCGCATGTTTGGGTGGGAAAAAGGACCATGCCTAGTGTAAACGTACCCACCCGGACGTGTTGGAACAGTTTTTTTGGTCACACGAGCTGCAGAACGAAAGTTGCACCACTTTGCAACTTTCAACTACTTGCATTTGACAACTTTTTCTCCGAGCGAAAATTCGCCACCATAGGAAAATACCTCTAAAATATCGAAAACCAAGCGAGGTTATTTTAGATGGGCCCAACCTAATCTTGTAGGATCATATGACAATTTTCTAAGTGTCACGGTGTCTGAGTAATAGCATGTTAAATTTCACAGCCATTTTGCACTTTGGACCCTTAAGGGATCGACCCGATTGAACGTAGCTCGAAGCGATTCCGCGTGTTTGGGTGTGAAAATGGACCATGCTTAGCGTAAACGTACCCACTCAGATGCATTCAAATAGTTTGTTTGGTCACACGAGCTGCAAATCGAAAGTTGCACCAATTTGCAACTTTCAACTACTTGCATTTGACAACTTTTTCCCTGAGTGAAAATTGCCACCATAGGAAAATGCCTCCGAGATAGCGAAAATCGAGCGAGGTTATTGTAGATGTACCCAACATGATCTTTTAGGATCAAATGAGAAGTTTCTAAGCATCACGATGTCCAATTAATATCATGCTGAATTTCCTAGCCATTTTGCAGTTTGGACCCTTAAAGGATCGATCTGGTTGAACGTAGCTCGGAGCGATTCCACGTGTTTGGGTGCGAAAGAGGACCATGCTTAACGAAAACTTACCCACCCAAATGTGTTGGAACAGTTTGTTTTGTCACACGAGCTGCAAAATGAAAGTTGCACCTCTTTGCATCTTTCAACTATTTGCATTTGACAACTTTTTCCCCGAGTGAAAATTCACCATCACAGGAAAATGCCTCTGAGACAGCAAAAACCGAGCGAAGTTATTGTAAATGGGCCCGATGTGATCTCCTAGGATCAATTGAGAAGTTTCTAAATATCACGGTGTCCGAGTAATAGCATGCTGAATTTCACAACCATTTTGCACTTTGGACCCTTAAGGGATCGATTTGGTTGAACGTAGCTAAGAGCAATTCCACGTGTTTCGGTGCGAAAGTGGGACCATGCCTATCATAAACGTACCCACCCGGACGCGTTGGAACAGTTCATTTGGTCACAGTAGCTACAAAACGAATGTTGCACCACTTTGCAACTTTCAACAACTTGCATTTGACAACTTTTTCCTCGAGTGAAAATTCGCTTGCACAGAAAAACGCTTCCGAGATAGCAAAAACCGAGTGAGGTTACTGTAGATGGGCCCAACATAATCTTGTAGGATTAGACGAGATTTTTCTATGTGACACAGTGTCCGAGTAATAGCATGTTGAATTTCGCAGCCATTTTCCACTTTAGACCCTTAAGGGATCAATCCGGTTGAACGTAGATCAGCGCAATTCCGCGTGTTTCAGTGCGAAAAAGGACCATGCATATCATAAACGTACCCATCCGGACGCGTTGGAACAAATTTTTTGGTCACACGAGCTGCAAAACAAAAGTTGCACCACTTTGCAACTTTCAACTACTTGCATTTGACAACTTTTTCCCCTAGTGAAAATTTGCCAGCATAGGAAAATGCCTCCGAGATAGCGAAAATCGAGCGAGGTTATTGTAGATGGGCCCATTATGAGCTTGTAGGATCATACGAGAATTTTCTAAGCATCACGATGTCTGATTAATAGCATGCTGAATTTCGTAGCCATTTTGAACTTTGGACCCTTAAGGGATGGATCCGGTTGAATGTAGTTTAGAGCGATTCCGCATGTTTGGGTGTGAAAGAGGACCATGCCTAGCGAAAATGTATCCACCCGGACGTGTTGTAACAGTTTTTTTGGTCACACAAGTTGCAGAATGAAAGTTGCACCACTTTGCATCTTTCAAATACTTGCATTTGACAGCTTTTTCCCCGAGTGAAAATTCGCCACCATAGGAAAATGCCTCTGAGATAGCAAAAACCCATTGAGGTTATTGTAGATGGGTCCAACATGATCTTGTAGGATTAGACGAGAAGTTTCCAAGCATCACGGTGTGCAAGTAATAGCATGTTGAATTTCACATCCATTTTGCACTTTGGACCCTTAAGGGATCGATCCAGTTGAACGTAGCTCGGAGCGATTCCTCGTGTTTGGGTGCAAAAAGAATGATGTCTAAAGTAAACATACCCATTTGAACGCGTTGGAACAGTTTGTTTAGTCTCACGAGCTGCAGAACGAAAGTTGCACCACTTTGCAACTTTCAACTACTTGCATTTGACAACTTTTTCCCCGAGTGCATATTCACCACCATAGGAAAATGCCTCCGAGATAGCGAAAATCGAGCAAGGTTATTTTAGATGGGTCCAATGTGATCTTGTAGGATTAAATGAGTAGTTTCTAAGCATCATGGTGTCCGAGTAATAGCATGCTAAGTTTCGCAGCCATTTTGCATTTTGGACTCTTAAGGGATCAATTCGGTTGAACGTAGTTCAGAACGATTCCGCATGTTTGGGTGTGAAAGAGGATCATGGATAGTGAAAACGTACCCACCCAAACACGTTGGAGTAGTTTGTTTGGTCACACGTGCTTCAAAACGAAAGTTGCACCACTCTGCAACTTTCAATTATTTGCATTTGACAACTTTTTCCCCGAGTGAAAATTCGCAACCATAAGAAAATACCTCCGAGATAGCAAAAACCGAGCGAGGTTATTGTAGATGGGCCGAACTTGATCTTGTAGGATCAAATGAGAATTTTCTAAGCCTCACAGTGTTCGACTGAGTAATAGCATGCTGAATTTCACAGCCATTTTGCACTTTGGATCCTTAAGGGATCGATCCGGTTGAACGTAGCTCGGAGTGATTTCGCATGTTTCAATGTGAAAGAGGTTCATGCCTAGCGTAAACCTACCCACCTGGATGCATTGGAATAGTTAGTTTGTTCACACTATCTATAGAACAAAAGTTGCATCACTTTGCAACTTTCAACTTCTTGCATTTGACAACTTTTTCTCCGAGTGAAAATTTGCTAGCATAGAAAAATGCCTCCGAGATAGCGAAAACAGAGCGAGAATATTGTAGATGGGCCCAACAAGATCTTGTCAGATCAGATGAGAATTTTCTAAGCGTCACGGTGTCCGAGTAATAGCATGCTGAATTTCGCAACCATTTTGCATTTAAGACCCTTAAGGGATCAATTATGTTGAATGTAGATCGGAGCGATTCCGCGTGTTTCAGTGTGAAAGAGGACCATGCCTAGTGCAAAAGTACCCACCCGGATGTGTTGGAATAGTTTGTTTGATCACACAAGCTGCAGAACGAAAGTTGCGCCACTTTGCAACTTTCAACTATTTGCATTTGACAACTTTTTCCCCTAGAGAAAATTTGCCAGCACAGGAAAATGCCTGTGAGATAGCGAGAATCAAGCGAGGTTATTGTAGAAGGGTGCAACATGATCTTGTAGGATCATACGAGAAGTTACTAAGCGTCATTGTGTCCGAGTAATAACATGCTGAATGTCGCAGCCATTTTGCTCTTTGGACCTGTTGACGTGTTTTTATGACGACATCAACACAGAATTAAGTTGTCCAACGGTCACTCTATTCTCTCTTGATCAAAGTATTCCGCATGCTAAGATTGCGTGAAAGTTCATGCGTTCAACTCCAAGGTTCGTTTTATCGCGAATAGACTCAGTTGGTTGATGTGTATATGCTGGTTATTTCAAGGGGACTTACGTAGTTGTTCAATCACAGTGAAACAATGAATGATTTTGATGATATTGCTCTGCTGTTCGAATCGATCGGGAAATACTGAATTAAAGGCAAAGGAATAGGAATCCTACAATCTATTTCTAAGGATGGAAGGCAAAACTAGCTTTAACAATCTCCAAACCAAACTTTGTATCGCCTCCTCTTCGGAAAACTCTGACAAAGCTGATGCAATCTTCAAAGGATAGGTAGATATTCAGATCGAGATTCAACATGCACACCCCTTCACCACGAAGCAAGTGGACACACAAATCGCAACCGAAGTTAAGTGCTGAAATTCCAGTTGACCACGCAGGGCAGACTTACCGTCAGCAAGCCTGCTAGTGGTATGGATATAGGGAGATATGCTCAAACCAATGTTGCATTCCACAATTAACGCTACTTGCATGGAAACAAAATCTATTCTACTTTACTCTATTCGAATTGGAAAGACGAACAAGCCTTGCTAGCTACTCACAATAGAAGATAGAACCACCAAACAATGATAAATCTTTATATTATGAGAGTGTTCACAACAACTTCTTACAAAGTCCTCAATGGGAAAACTTCCTTTCCTCCTCAATCTAAGCTAACCTCTAAGCTAAATGCTATATGCCTTCTATTCTCTAGCTCAACTCTATCTTTGATTCAATTCTAGTTCTAATGAATTACAAATGAGGGTGGATACCCCTTTTATAATAAACCCAGTCCAGTGGACGGTTCAGATCTGATTACAATAAAGTGCTCAGATTGAGCCACCCATGCCCTAATTAGGGTTTATGCCCTAAAAACCGCCACTGAGAGGAGTGGGGCAATGAATGTGCAGAATATTCTCCACTCCTCTATAGGACCACTACCTGTAATCAATGCACATCATCCTCCTGTAGCAGATCGTCATCCAGAAGAGCATTTCCTTTCTCCTTCTCGCTGGCTGCAAATTTGGTGAACCTCGTTAATACTTCCTCAACTTCCCGATAGGAGATAGGAGGAATGTGATCCAACTGAAACTCTAAAACTGCAACTGTTTGCCCATGCCGGGCACATGATTTCTTCCAGGCAACAAGGGCATCCTAGGTGTTTTGTATGATACTGGAGAATGTGGCAGTGTTCTCGAAATCATCATGAGTGAAGGTTTTCACCTCAAAGAAGAATGGCGCCAATCTGTCCTTTAGTCCTTCTGCAGTTATCTCTTCAGAAGTCAACCTCCTGGCAAAGATTGCCTCCAATGTCTTGAGAACTCCATGCAAGATGTTCGTCATGGCCTTCCTGACCCTGACCGAATCTGCTTGAGATGCATCATAGAATCCCCGGCCTGTGACTATTGAAGAATACCATCTGGCAAAGTCGTATCTATCTCCCTGCTGCATAACACCTCCCTCAACCAAAGTGTGTTGAGGTATGCTCATCAAAGCCCCTAGACGGAGAACAACTCTCGTCTGATAGATGTGAGCCTCACCCCAAGCATGGTTAACTGCCTCCACTCTAGCCATAATATCGGAAGCTTGCCCATAGGCATGTGCAAGATCTTCCATAAACTTTCTTGTCTCTGTACGCACACTGGCAACCCACGTGTCTGCCTGCTGTGCCATTCTCCTTAAATCTTCTAATCCACTGATTGACTCCCTGGAAAACTCAGCTGGGAGCTCGATTGCAGGATTTTCTTGCCCGCAAGGACGGGACAAGTGCTGCATGTAGCCAATCAGTGTCCGATGGTCTACCTTTAACCTTTTGTACTTGCCCTCAACATGGGACAATCTATCCTTGAGTGCCCAATAGGAATTATCGCAATCCTCTACCACCTGTGCCCCAGTAGGGCGGCCTAGTTCCATGGTTATCACAATATAGTTCTCAAGAACGGCCTTGTCTCTATCACATTCCTCCCGTGGAATTGCCATATGCAAGGTTCGGGATCCATCCTCCTTCGTGGATATTCTGGAAAACTTCCTAGCCTTCTTCTTCGTGGGAGGTTCATTGATCCTTTGCAGCAATTCCTCCATCTCGACTGCAGGATCAGTCTCATCCACAAGATCACGCCTCATCCTATCCCTCAGCCAGTCTGGCACCTCCTGTCATGTGTCTGTCATGATGAAAGGTTGCTCTACCTCGGCCTCTACTTCATGGCCCTCGTTCTGACGAGGCTCATCATCATCTATGGGCTCAGTGTCTCCTGAGCTCTGTGCATCTCGATCGGAAGCATCATCATCCTCGAGAGCTACCTCAATCTCATGCTGAAACTAAGTATCTGTGGCAGTGCCTTCATCGGTCTCCTGCCGGTTCTCCTGTTGATTATCCTCTCAGGGCACGTTGATGCTCTGGCCCATGGACTCCCTACGAAGTGGCTGGCTCTCTATTTGAACTGCCTATTCCGCCTATTCTGCCTGCAACCTCTCCCTCTAATCAGCAAATAGGGACACTTCCTGTATGCTTGGAGAATGCGTTCAAACCGGCATGTGCAAGGATTCTTCAACTATCACAAGCTCCGGTCGAGCCGGCTCTTTTCCCCTAGGCTCTGGAGTTGGATTACTCCATCTCCTCGGATCAGTTGTCTGCAGTCTGCTGTCTCCCATCAAATTGTAGGTAAGGGGAATTGACCTTCCCTTTAGTCGGCTGACATGTCTCTCTATCCAACTCCGTGTAAATGTCAGGACTGGGATACAAAGTGTATCCAAGTCGGTGATCTCTGGCTCTGACCAATCTGGGAGTGTCAAGGGCATGTTTCTTACTGTGTCGTAATCAACCTGTACAACGTTTATGTCCTCCTCAATCTGATCTGGCATAGGAATAATCTCGCATTCTTTGATCATTGCCAATGGTATCCGGGAAAACATCCTCTTTCTGACTTCGACCTCATCTACTGCACTTGCCCAGAAATCTTTTATTTGTGCCTTGTGCCTAAACTCCTCTGTCAATACCCACCTGATATTTCTATGAGGATCGTAGTAGTGTCTGCTGGAATGGTAAGAAAGCTGAAAGAACTGGAGCTCCGCCTCTGCCTCCCTTACTGCCTGCAGTGATGGGCATACTTCGTCTGAATTTCCCATAGCAATCGGGAACCCAAGTCCGCCCTTTTTCTTCTTCTTTTGGATCTTACCATAGGCAATTAGTTGCCTAGAAACTTCCAGCATCACTACCCTGTTCGTGGGATATCGAGGCAACCTGTATGGGTAGGAAGAGAATCCCTGCAGCCTTATGTAAGTGAATTTTGGGAATTGGATAAACCAACATCCAAATTTCTCAATCATTTGTTGTGCTTCCCTCGATATTCTGTGATGGGTCCTTTGCTGCAAGGTCCTCGTGATGTGCATAGTAAAGGCATCGTTGACTCTTTTGTAATTAGTAGTGCTTGTCAAATGCAACTGCGGACAAGCCTCGAATATTTTGAATTGTTGAGAACCGCAACCAATTGGTTCTTTGTAAGAGATCCCCCTATATCTTCTCATGCAAGCCAGCATATAGACGAGGTAAGAGCCCATATAAAATGTTTTAGTCCTCCTCACATTACGGAGCTGCTCATGTAGACCATCACTAATTAACAGTGCCCAATCCATGAAATCCTTGCCCTCCAGTACCAAGTTGATAAGGTAAAATATCCAAGGTTCGAAGACGAACGCTTGGGGACACCCTCCAACTCTACTCAACATCATAATCAGGTCGCCAAACTCTTGCTTCAAGTCTTTGGAAATTATCTGTTTGGGCAACTTCGTACGAGTTGGTTTGGGCTTGATCATCCACCTAATGTTTATTACATCAGCACACCGGTCCGTTGTAGATGAATACATTCTGTCAGCCCCGTCCTTCATTTTGTAAATCATTTTCTCGTTGGTGGGGATCCCGAATGCCTCTCCGATTGCTTGTGGTGTCAGGTTAGCCAGCACCTTGCCATCTGGCGCAACGATCGTCCTCTTCTCTGAATCGTAGTGGTGAGAGCATTCCATAATGAGCTCCGGGCATCGGATGGCTGGTGGAAAATTTGTAGCTGCATATAACCCACTTCTAACAATGCTATGTGAAGTCACTGATGGGCAATGGCCTCCAGTCCCCATTATCCTTCTTTTGAACGCCTCCAGGTTAAATGAGCCCAGGTTTGTGTCTGCCAGCCTACCCAACTTTGATGTGAATTTTGATTCTGGCAGGAAAGACTTGCTTAATTTTTTGATTACTGCCTGTCTGGACTCTACGTGGATGTTCTTGCCTATAGCTCTTCTGCTTGACTCGGCCATTCTCAACTGCGCCTGTTTACTTCAAGGTTTTCTTAGAAGTTTCTCTACTTGCAGCAACACAATGTCAGATGCTGGGAAATGTTTGCCTGCAGCTATTCGCCCTCAACAGATTTGAAACTTCTTTCTTCAAGTTCGTACTTCACACTTTACTTCTCAGCAACTTAGAAATTTTCTCTTCTTGAATTCGTATCTTCACAGCAGGTTTGTAAATTCGTACTTCAGCATTTAGTAATTTTAGATCTTTGCATGCAATTTTATACCTCTCAACAACTTTACTCTTTGGTAAATCAAATCGCACCTTTCATCAAGTTGAGGACTCAAATCATCTTTTCAGCCTTTAGCAACTGGGGACTTAGAAGTTAGCACTTGTAGCAACTCACTCCTCTTCACAAGCTCGACTCCTTTAGCAACTTCAAACTCTCACTTTGCAAGCTCGTACTTCAGCCTTAGCAAATATTTTGCACTTAGCAATCTGTGAGAAGAATGAAAAAGGACTCAAAATCTTATAGCCAGGTCGAAATCTAGTAGAGGCTATACTTAGCACATTTTTGAATTCCATTTTCCCTCTCTTTTCTAGTCGCAACACTTGTCATCCGGAGTATCGGAATCTTGAGCTTCTAGAATTTTGAAATTCCATCACTCTTGCACAGGCCTGCTTCATCATATTTGCTTCTTTAAAATATTAAACCAATCACCCCTTCGAACAATTTTACTTTATCCGGCTAAGTCATTTGATTTCATGCTGTAAAATCACTCAAGTCATCCAGTTCAATTCTTGAGCTAAAACATCCTTCGAGAAGAGATATTCATCTCTTTTGCCTTAGAGAAATTTTAAACTTGTCTTAGGAAATTCATCAAAACAGGCACCGAGTAAAATTCTCTATCAAAACGACACAAGCGAGGTGTGGAGTAAGTTCAAATCATCTCTGAGTTGCAAATGTTCAATACCCAGAAGAAAATTCCCTTCAAAACTTATAGTTTTCATGTGTATCCGGATGAAGGGGTACGTTTAATTTTTATTATTTAAAATAATAAAAAGGCTAATGTTTTTTTTTTTTCCCTTCCGGATGTCTTTCACTCCTGCAATTTCGATCTTCTCGGCCTTGGCAAATTATCTTGATTTTTTTTTTAAGAATTTTCCTCTGAAGATTTTTTTTGTGTACCTTTGGCAACTGGCATCATCCTCTAGGCGTCTTCTTTATTTTTCCCTTAAGAAAATGCCTTAGGAATATTTTATTAAATTAACTCACCTTTGTAGCCTTGGGCGCAAATCTCATGTAGCGGAGGAAATCTTACCTTAAGAGTGCACTTCACACCTCATGATTCCATTTAAATTTAAATCCCTTAGGCCTTCCCACGCCTAGGCCTTTTTTATCACATTTTTCACAAACAAGGGCGCATTTTGCCTATTGTGAAGGAAATTTCAGACTTTAGCGCACTTCACTTTTGCCTTACCCACGTTTTTCTCGAGTGGCCACCTTGGGCGCATTTTCTATAGTAAAGAGGAGAAGAAAATAAAATTACGCCCCTCTTAGTATTATTCCCTTCTAGGCATATTTCACAAGGTGACCCTTTGTATCCTTCTAGCGCATCCCTCAAGTGTAGCTTCCACCTTCACCTTTTTACCTTTCATGCTTACCTTTTACTTGGGGCGCAAATGCCATGAAGAACTCTCACGCCTAGGGTGGCTCTTCACCTCCTTTAGGCACATATAGGCCAAGCAACTTCCATTTCCCAAGTGCATTTACTAGTGCTAGGATGGAAAACCCACGCCTTTCAAGTGTCTTTTCACCTCCTTTAGGTGCATTTAAGGGGGTAGACTTCTATTTCAACCTTGAGCGCTTTCCTCTTCACCCCATGCCTAGCTAGTGGCTCTTCAGCTTCCTTGGGCACATTTAGCCTTGTAGACTTCCATCTTAGGTGCATTTCATGGTGGTCAAGGAAAACCCACGCCTTTCAAGTGTCTTTTCACCTCCTTTAGGTGCATTTGCTAGTGCTAGGAGGAAACTTCTTTGCCTTAGTGAATTTTTTGATGTGTTTTCGGTGACCCTTCAGCTTCTTTAGGCGCATTTTGCCTTGTAGACTTCCATCTTAGGCGCATTTGAGGATGCCTTAGGAAATTTTGATGCCTTGGGGAAATTTCGATGCATTTCTGGTGACCTTTCACCTTCCCTGGGCGCATATAGCCCTTGCTCAAGGAAATCTCACACTTAGAAAATTTTGAAGCTTTCATTCCTCCGGGGCGCATATGAAGGTGTTTGCCTGTCAGTTATGTTTGTAAAATTTCCAACGCCCTTTATGCCCTAGCCTAGCTTTCTATTTTTAGCAAATTCGGAGAAATTAGGGTTTCATTGATTTTCACCCTGTTCTGAACTGGAACTGGCGTGGTTGTGCCTCCATCGGGTGCTGTCATCCTATTCATATCTTATCTGGTGCAATACATGCTATTTTTAGCCATTTGCTATTTTTAGCAAACCCCAAAATTGACCAATTTTGTATCTTTGTTTGCTTTGAAATTTGTTCCACTTGTACTTGATGCTGAAAGAGACTCATTCACACATTTTTCCTGACGAGGACGTGCTATTTTTAGCCATGAGGTGACTTGCTAAAAACAGTAAGTATTCAGATCGTGTTCAAATTTTACTGGCCGGTAGCCTGAAGGATGCCGATTCCGGTGGCGTGCTTCGCTCTGTCATTTCTGCATTTTGCTTCATCTATTTTAGACGTGGCAGGGGAAACCCTAATCTGATCTGCATGTGCTCCGATTTGTTCCTGGCTGTCCTTGATCGTGCCTAATTGCACCTGATTGCTGGACTGGAGTGGTGGGTAGCTGCTGGGATGATATTGCTATTTATAGTAAGTGTCTAGAAAGTGGTTACCCAGATGTCGGGTGAGTTTGCATGTCACAGTGCCCGTGGGATCTCAAAAAACCCAGAAAAACCCAGAAAACTGGTCAAAGTTTTGGCACTGGCTAAAAATAGTAAGTCCTTGAAAACTGACCCGATCCATCTGCATGTCATATCATTGCGAAGGCCTCGCAAAACCCACATGGAATATCTAAATATGCACTGAAAATTCATGCATGCAAACCCTAAAAATAGCCTCGGGAGGCTGAACTTTGAAAGTCACCATCTCGATTTGCATGTAACATCATCGCGAAGGTCTTTGAAAACCCAGATCAATTCCCCTGTCACTCACCGGAGAATTGCTCGTTTAAATCCTGAAAACAGCCTCTGAAGGCTTAACTGCTAAAAATAGCCAGTTGTCAGAATCCATTCAAATTTCGCGCGTAGGCATTCTGAAGCTGCCTGACTGTGGTGGAACTGACAGAATTCCAAAATCTTGATAAAATAGCCCCAAATTAAATACTTACTAAAAATAGTAAGTTGCCGGAATATAGTGAAAATCTAGTGGGACCCTGCTGGAAGTCTTCTGACTGCTGTATTAAGCTCAAATTTCAATTTTACAACTCAGTTTGACCTTTAATAAGCTTGACAAATGAAAACCCTAATTTCACAGACTTGAACAATACTTCAACCCAGGTCAAACGACGAGACATCCCCGAAAGGACCAGAGATAGAGAGAGAGAGACGCACTAACCAAAGCCAAATGACCAGAATGGAGCAAAAATTAGGGGGTCCCCATCTGGATGGGGTGATGTGTGAAAAAGGTCACAACAGGACCCTTAAGGGATCGATCCGGTTGAACGTAGCTCAGAGCGATTCTGCATGTTTAGGTGTGAAAGACGATCATTCCTAGCATAAACGTACCCAAAGGGATGTGTTGAGATAGTTTGTTTGGTCACACGAGCTGCAGAACGAAAGTTGCACCACTTTGCAAATTTCAACTGCTTGCATTTGACAACATTTTTCCCGAGTGAAAATTCGCCACCATAGGAAAATGCCTCCGAGATAGCAAAAACCGAGCGAGGTTATGATATATGGGCCCAACGTGATCTTGTAGGATCAGACGAGAAGTTTATAAGCATCATAGTGTCTGAGTAATAGCATGATGAATTTTGCAGCCATTTTCCACTTTCGATCTTTAAGGGATAGATCCGGTTGAGCGTAGCTCGAAGCGATTCCGCGTGTTTGGGTGTGAAATAGGACCATGCCTAGCGAAAACGTACCCACCCAGACACGTTGGAATAGTTCATTTGGTCACACTAGCTGCAGAATGAAAGTTGCACCACTTTGCAACTTTCAACTACTTGCATTTGAAAAAAAATTTCCCCGAGTGAAAATTCGCCAACATAGGAAAATGCCTCTGAGATAGTGAAAACTGAGCGAGGTTAATTTAGATGGGCCCAACATGATCTTGTAGGATTAGACGAGAATTTTCTAAGCGCCACGGTGTCCGAGTAATAGCATGCTGAATTTCGCAGCCATTTTGAACTTTAAACCCTTAAGGGATCAATCCGATTGAACGTAGATCGGAGCGATTCCGCGTGTTTCAGTGCGAAAAAGGACCGTGCCTAGCGTAAACGTACCCACCTAGATGCGTTGGAATAGTTTGTTTGGTCACACAAGCTGCAGAATGAAAGTTGCACCACTTTTCAACTTTTAACTAGTTGTATTTGACAACTTTTTCCCGTAGTGAAAATTCGCCAGCATAGGAAAAATGCCTCTGAGATAGCAAAAATTGAGAGAGGTTATTTTAGATCAGCCCAACATGATCTTGAAGGATCACACGAGAAGTTACTAATCATCATGGTGTCTGAGTAATAACATGCTGAATTTCACAGTCATTTTGCTCTTTGGACCCTTAAGGGATCGATCCGGTTGAACGTAGCTCAAAGTGAATCCACGTGTTTGGGTGCAAAATAGGACCATGCCTAGCGTAAACGTACCCATCTTGATGCATTGGAATACAATAATTACTACTGATATAATCAACACACAAAACGATTGATTCCAACACAAAGTCTGGCATGCAATCTTCTTCTTTATTGATTAGATCTGAATTCACAATATTGAACACAAAGTCTCAATGCTTGTTTCAAAATAGCAGCACTTCGTTGCAAAATCTCAAAAGGTAAATATTACAAAGGAAATCCCTCTTATTTATAGAAAGGAGGGAAGAGCAAAATTAGGGAATCAGATGAGTAAAAATAGGAAACCCTAATCTAACTGAGTGTAATTTATTTCTACGTAATCGCACCTCATATTTTGGTGCAATTACGTTTTACAAAAAGACACCTAAAGTGTCAAAAACTATTTACAATGTGCAAAAAAGGGGACACCACAAATAGTGAACATTGGAGACGAAAAGAAGAGTATTGTTCTTTGCTTTGGGCGCAAAAGTCTTCATATTTCTTTGCTGTCTCTTTGAAGAACTTATCATCTGGTCCGACTGTAAAATCCACCAGTGTATGTATTTTGGTAATCAACTTCTTTGCAGATGAAGAAACCTTTTTACATCTTTCAAGATGAGACTTGAAACAATCAAGTGAAAGCCGTAGATCACATACAGTGTATAAGGTGTTTTTAGTAAAACCTTTGTCATCCACCAACTTCATGAAGGCTTCTTTATACACTTGAATTATTGCGCTGAGGGGAAGGAAGGTGTGCTCATTATCAAGAAGATCACTTGGCAACTCTTCCATTCCATTTACCAGAAGAACCCGGTACCCTTCAACATCTTCTTGTGCCTGGTGAATGTCATCAATTAGAAACTTCAATACCTGGATTCTGTGCTTGAGCGATTCTTTTGTTTCAACATATTTCTCCTTCCCAGGTATTACTCCATTTTTTACCAATTGGCTGATCTTGGATTCTTTCATTTTCAGTCATGATGATAAAGTCCTTTCCATATTGGATAGATCTCTCACAAGTGATCCTTCTTCTTTGTTAAGCTGAGTCTGCAGCTGGGCTATTTGTATTTTCTTCTCACTTGCGATGGTGATGACCTGCGTTCCATGATCTACGATCTCTTCAATAAACTCATTTAAGATTTTACCCTTGGATGCAAGCTTTTCTGCCTTTTGAACAGCTGGTTCTTTGGCATTTACCAAGGTCATACATTGGGCATCACCCATTGAAGATCCCGCTATGTTTCTCAAAATGTTTGCATAGTGTTCAACTTTCTCTTTGTATAGATTTTTGGCTTGCTCCATCTTGTCAAGCCTTCCTGCTAGAGCATCTAATACTACTTGGGCATCTACTTTTGCACTTTCATTTGTCACCTTCCCAAGTTGTATTCTCTGAATGGTATAATCTTCCATGTTCACATCTCCCTCTGGTTGTGGAGGAAAACCTACCTCAACAAACTTTTGACCAGCTTTATCAACCTGCAGCCTTGACAATACTTTAGCCTTTTTCTTTTCTTTGTTCTTGGGAGCAGGTATTTCTTCCAAGTCCAGCTCATCAGGGGAGATCATCTTCTTTTTCCATTTAGGAACCTGTCACACCAACCAAGGAGGAAGGGAAGAAGTATACACATCACTTGTTACTGCTAATTCCTGAGCTGTAGGGGCTTTTTGAGGAATAGTTGAAACAGTAACTATGGGTGCCATTGTAGTCATTATGGGCCCAGTTGTTTGTACGCCAAGCTGATTCTGCAAAGATTCATTCATAAATCTATCAAAATCAGCCTCCGAAGAAATGTCAAAAGATGGAGATGAAAAACTAGGGAGAGAAACTGGCGAACTAGATAGGTCATTGATATTTTTTGATCGGCCAATTGCAGGAGAAACCAACACTGTTGACCCTACTGGTAGGAAAGAAACATCTTCCCCCCCTATAACCATGGTAGGAAGAGGAGAAGAAGGAATGGGTGGAACGGGAGATTTTGGAAGTGAAGGAATATGAGGAAGTGAAGAAACTGGAACTTGTTCGGTTTCACCTTGAGGAGGTGACAAAACCTGCTCACCCTCTTGGTATCCCTCAACTTCTTGTGCTGATTGCTCCTCTTCTCCATTTGATGCGGTTTCTCCAGAGTCCTCATCATCTGATTCTTCAGATTCAAACTCTGTATCTCCTCCTTCTTCATCTGAAGACAACTCCTCGGAAACAAGCTCTCTCTCTTCAGCATGAGATGTAGTAGCTCTTGTCTCTTGTGTTTCATTAGTTTGTGGAGTACTCTTCCCCACAGTGAACTTAATCCTTGGCACTCTTCTTGACGAAGAAGGGTTTGCGGCCTATTTTTATTTGGCGCAAGATTCTGGCGGTGGAGTAGAATTCTCTTTAGGGAGCTCACCTTCAGAATCTGTGTTGAAGTTTTTTATTTGAAAACCATGCTTGGCGAGCCATTCTGCTGTGTTGTGTAGGATAGGGGCCAACCTTTCTCTCATATAAACACATTCTTTTTTGGACCATTGTACTGGTGGCAAAGGTTTCCCGGCAATGTTGTCCTCGTCATAGGCAGAATTATGGACGTCACCCAGATCCGTGAAATCCTCAGGTAAATCAGCTATTTGGAGAGCCCTGATTTGATCAATTGTCAACCTGCAGAAATCCATTTTCCGTACATCTTCTTCATCTCTGCACTTTGCCCATATGTCTTCAAAATGGTAGACATGGCTATGACCTTTCTTGAGTTTCTTCTTGACATCCCTAAAGTCAAAATCACGCCTGTACCTATAGGTCTTGATAGTATTGATCTGCATCTCAACTGAAACATTTTTGGCCTTCTGCACTATTTTGATAGTATACCTTCCAATGGTTATTGGAAACTTAAACCCTGGCTTATGATTCTTTTGTCGTTCCTTGTGCACCGAAATTGATTGCTTGCACAACTCCATAAGAATCCATTTATCTGATGGGTATCTAGGAAGCATATAAGGGCATCCTGTGAAACAACCTACCCTTATGTAAGTGAAGGTTGGGAATTGTAGAAACACACATCCAACCTTGCTGACCGCCTTGTAAGCTTCATCTGAAATCCTCTTCTTTTCCAGAGTTGGATCAAAAGTAAATAGCAAAGGAGCAAAGAAGGCATCTGTGACTCTTCTAAAATGATGGAAGCTTTCCCTCAGGTTCAATTGGTAATAATAGTCATAAATTGGGGTAGAATGCCTATTACCTTTGGTGGATAAACCTGGAAACTGTCTCATCACCGCTGCTGAGTACACCAAGAAGGAAGTCATATAAAACTTTAAGGTGGTAGGCACCTTGATCAGCTGATCATGAATTTCGTCACTGATCTGCGTTCCCCAATCAATGTGCACTTTCCTCCTTCGGATAATCCGGATGTATTCATACATCCAATCTTGGAAATAAGAAGAACCAGGCAAGCCCTTTACTCTGCTTAACAAGGTAATCATATCTCTTACATCCTCTTTGAAGTCACTCGTGGGGAGTCCCTTAGGCCATCTAGAAACAACATGCCGAGGGGTCTTCAACCACTATGAGTTAATCAATGTTTTGGCTTTGACTGGATCATTGTCAAATATTTCTTGAGCCCTTTGTATTGTGATAGGGGTGTATTGTTCCATTTGTGGCACCTTGAAGACCATGTCAAAAAACTCACCATCAAGCCTCATTATTACATGTCCTGTTGAATCCCTTACCATTCTGTCTTCTTCAATGTAGTGTGCAGCTACCTGAAGTACAAACTCCGTGTGATGGGCTGAAGTTGGAAAATTCGAAACTATATGAAGATTGCTATGTACGATGGCTTTCAAATTTTCATCACACGACCTCTGTTGAATCCTCTTCACGAAATCAGCTAGATCTTGATGGCCGATTTCAGTGTCTTTGATTTCATCTACCTTAGACAACACCACGGTTGGAGGGAAAATGCCTTGGTACTTATACTTCATCTTCTCCCTATCTTTAGGAGATGCTGATGATGTTTCAGCTGACATTTAGGAGAGCAGAGACCAATGTAATTCTTATCTCCGAAGATCCTTGACGAAACCTTAGAACAAATTGCAAGAATGGCGGATGCAATGATTATCAGGAAAAATGTCACATGGGAAAGCATGAGATGATCAAGGCGATATG
Organism: Sequoiadendron giganteum; assembly: GCA_007115665.2. Taxonomy (NCBI): domain Eukaryota; kingdom Viridiplantae; phylum Streptophyta; class Pinopsida; order Cupressales; family Cupressaceae; genus Sequoiadendron; species Sequoiadendron giganteum. The sequence continues at coordinate 456,795,434 of CM021107.1, forward strand.
GAGTTACTATGTTTTGGTCGAGTGGCACAAAAAACAAGGAGTGGAAATGAGCAAGGACGCGAAAATGAAGAAGAAACACTATTTTGAGTGTTAGGAAAAAATTGCAGTTTTTTTGGTGCTCGGACGGTGAAAATCACCGCTCGAGCACCAAAGTGATATGTCATCTTGGTGTCGAAGCAGTGAAAAACATCGCCCGAGCACCAAGGTTAACACTTGTGAAATTTTAGGGATATTAGGTATTGGTGTCGGGGCGGTGAAAATCACCGCTTCGACACCATGTAAAAAAAAAGGTTTGGTGTCGTGGCGGTGATTTTCACCGCTCCAACACCAAAAGGTTTTTTTTTCGTTTGTCGTGTGTTCGGTGTCGAGGCGGTGATTTTCATCGCTCGAGCACTAAACTTTGCAAGATAGTTTGGTGTCATGGCGGTGATTTTCACCGCCCGAGCACCGATATGCTTGGTGACTTGGGTGACGGTGTTGATAAATCTCGACCGCGCATCGAAGGCAAAAGGGACTAACACGTTTGGCGAATGGGAGGACTTTACCACGAAATGAAAAGGTTTTAAACTTTAGCAAAAGGCGTGAGAAGGGCATGAGAAAGACACGAAGGAAAAGAAGAAGACAAAGCGACATGAAGGAGAGGAGAAGAATACCGAAAACAACAGGAAATTCGAGGGTGTTTAAACGTAAACAAAGAAAACTTAAATCAACTATAACAAAAAGACAAATGTACCTGAAACAGTTATGACGAGGATCACGGTGCAGTTCACGCGCTTAGAGGAAAAACCGGAATTTGATCTCAATGGGAAGCAGCTAGAGATGGCACGAGAGCCAAGTATGGAGGAGGTTAGTTAGCAAACAATGAAGAAATAACTCTTAATTGAGTTAATAAAACCTATTAGTGAACTTAAGTCGTGTGCATTGAATGCGGCCAATAACTTAGACATAACTCACAAAAAGGTGCAGTGGCGGTGAAATTCATTGCTCGAGCATCGAAATAAAAATAAAGCCCTTTGGTGCAATGGCGATGAAAAACATCGCCCGAGCACCAAACTTACAAAACGAAAATAGGTGCAGTGGCAGTGATTTTCACCACCGTTGCACCAAAAATAGTTTGGTGGAAATGGTGCTACAGCGGTGAAAAACACCACCCGAGCACCAAAAATAGGAAAAATAAACTAACTCCTGGGGAGGAAAAAGCAGTTAGCTTTAAGCTTGAACTTGAGCCTATCGTCGCCTACCCGGACTAGGTAGGTTTAGGGACTTCATAAAATGATTTTGTGCCTCGTTTTGAGTGCTTGAAACACACAGTCCTAGGAAACGGACTAGTTTCGTAGGGGGGTTATCCGTGAATCGAGTGCAACTAGATCTTGTGATAACACTGTAGAACGATAGTTGCACCACTTTACAACTTTCAACTACTTGCATTTGACAGCTTTTTCCCTGAGTTAAAATTCGCCAACACAAGAAAATGCCTACGAGACAGCAAAAATCGAGCGAGGTTATTGTAGATGGTCCCAACATGATCTTGTAGGATCAAACGAGAAGTTTCTAAGCGTCACAGTGTCCGAGTAATAGCATGCTGAATTTCGCAGCCATTTTCCACTTTGGACCCTTAACGGATCGATCCGGTTGAACGTAGATCGGAGTGATTCCGCGTGTTTCAGTGCAAAAGAGGACCATTCCTAGTGTAAAAGTACCCACTCGGACGCATTGGAATAGTTTGTTTGGTCATACGAGCTGCAAAACGAAAATTGCACCACTTTGCAACTTTCAACTACTTGCATTTGACAACTTTTCCGTGGAGTGAAAATTCGCGACCTTAGGAAAAAGCCTCTGAGATAGCGAAAACCGAGAAAGGTTATTTTCGAGGGGCCCAACGTGATCCCCTAGGATTAGAAGAGAATTTTTTAAGCCTCATGGTGTCTGAGTAATAGCATGCTGAATTTTACAGCCATTAAGCAATTTGGACCCTTAAGGGATGGATTCGGTTGAACGTAGCTCGAAGCGATTTCGTATGTTTGGGTGCGAAAGAGGACCATGGTTAGCATAAATGTACCCAGCCGGTCGTGTTGGAACAATTTTTTTGGTCACACGAGCTGCAAAACGAAAGTTACACCACTATCCAATTTTCAACTACTTGCATATGACAACTTTTTCCCCGAGTGAAAATTTGCCACCATAGGAAAATGCCTCTAAGATAGCGAAAACCAAGCGAGGTTATTATAGATGGGCCCAATGTGATCTTATAGGATCAGACAAGAAGTTTTTAACCATCACGGTGTCCGAGTAATAGCATGCAAAATTTTGCAGCCATTTTGCACTTTGGACCCTTAAGGAATGGATCCGGTTGAACGTAGTTCAGAGCGATTCCGCGTGTTTGGGTGCGAAAAAGGACCATGCCTAGTGTAAACATACCCACTCGGATGTGTTGGAATAGTTTGTTTGGTCACGCAAGCTGTGGAACGAAAGTTGCACTACTTTGCAACTTTCAACTACTTGCATTTGACAATTTTTTCTCCGAGTTAAAATTTGCCACCATAGGAAAATGCCTCTAAGATAGCGAAAACCGAGTGAGGTTATTTTAGATGGGCCCAACGCGATATTGTAAGATCAGACGAGAAGTTTCTAAGTGTCACGGTGTCTGAGTAATAGCATGTTGAATTTCATAGTTATTTTGCATTTTGGACCCTTAAGGGATCTGTTGACGTGCTTTTTATGACGACATCAATACAGAGTAAAAATGCCCAACGGTCATTCTATTCTCTCTTGATCAAAGTATCCCGCATGCTAAGATTGTGTGAAAGTTCATGCGTTCGACTCCAAGGTTCCTTTAACGCGAATAGACTCAGTTGGCTAATGTGAATATGCTGGGTATTCAAGGGGACTTACGTAATTGTTCGACTTTGTGAAGCAGTTAGGACATGAATGATTTGACAATATTGCTCTGATTCCTAAATTAACTGGGAAATACTGAATTTACAGGGATAGGGATAGGGATTCTACAAATCTACTTCTAAAGGGGTGGAGGACGAGGATTGACTTAAACAATCTTCAAACCAGACTTTGCTTCGTCTCCTTTCGGACAACTCGGACAAAGTTGGTGCAATCTTCAAAGGATGAGAAAGGTGTTCAAATTATGACAAAACATTTACATACCATCACCACGATGCATACGGACATATGAGCCACAATTGAAGTTAAGTGCCAATACTCCAGTTGACCACGCAAGGCGAACTTACCATCAGTAAGCCCGCTAGTGGTATGGATGAAAGATGTGCTCAAATCGCAATGCCACACTCCACAATTAACAACTATTTGCATAAAACAAAGTCTACTCTACTCTATCCACTTGAATTGGAAAGATGAACAAGCCTTGCTAGCTACTCACAATAGAAGATAGAACCACCAAACAATGATAAATCTTTATATTATGAGAGTGTTCACAACAAATTCTTACAAAGTCCTCAATGGGAAAACTTCCTTTCCTCCTCAATCTAAGCTAACTTCTAAGCTAAATGCTATATGCCTTCTACTCTCGCTCTGATTCAATTCTTGATCTAATGTCTAATCTAATTAATTACAAATGAGGGGGGATGCCCCTTTTATAGTTAGCCCATTTCAACGGACGGCTCAGATTGAATTGCAATGAAGGGCTCAGATCGAGCCACCTATGCCCTGATTAGGGTTTCTGCCCTAAAAACCACCACAGAGAGGAGTGAGCAATGAATGCACAGAATATTCTCCACTCCCCTACAGGAATCATAATGAGCAATTAATGCCCACTACCATCATCAAGAAGATCCTCATCTATGAGAGCGTTCCCATTGGCCTTCTCCCGGATAGCAAACTCGATCAACCGGGCCAATACCGCTTCGACCTCCTGGGCAGAAATCGGTGGAATATGGTTGAGCTGGAACTCCAAGACTGCTACGGTCTGTTTGTGCCGGATGTAAGACTTCTTCCATGCCACCAAGGCGTCCTGGGTATGCTGAATAATACTAGAGAAAGTGGAGACATTCTCAAAGTCATCCAGGACAAGCGACCTCGCAGCTGAGAAGAACAGAGCCAGTTTATCTTTCAAGCCATTAGCAGTTATTTCCTCTGGGGCCAACTTTCTAGCAAATATGGCTTCTAATGTATTAAGGACTCCTTCCAAGATGTTACCCATTGCTTTCCTCACTCTGGCTGAATCTGACCTTGCTGCATCGTGAAATCCACAGCCTGTGACCATCGAGGAGTACCAACTGGTGAAATCATACCTGTCACCATCCTGAATCACACCTCCATCCACCAAAGTTTGCAGAGGTATATGCATCAAAGCCCCCAAACGAAGTACAGTCTTCGTCTGATAGATGCGGGTATCGCCCCAGGCCTGATCCACCATGTCAATCCGTGCCAAAATACTTGAGGCCTCCCGATAAGCATTGGCGAGGTCCTCCATGAATTTCCTTGTCTCAGTACAAACATGGCTAACCCACTTGTCCGCTTCTGTTTCCATCTTCTTTAAATCCTCTAAGCCAACAACTAACTCCCTCAGAAGCTTTGGTGGGCGTTCTACTATTGGGTTTGCCGGTTCACCTGGACGTGCTAGACTCTGCACATATCCTATCAAGGTTTTGTGCTCCTTCTTCAATTTCTTATACTTCCCTTCCGTGCGGAGCAACTGATCCTTCAGTGCCTAATAGGAGTTATCGAACTCCTCAACAATTTGGGCTCCCGTAGGATGACCCAACTCTACGATGGTGATCACATAGTTCTCGGGCCTCTCCTCGGCTCGATCATACTCCTCCCTCGGAACAACCACCTGAAGCGTGCGAGAGCCTGACTCATCAGTCGAGATCTTCGAGAATTTCCTGGCCCTTTTCTTTTCTGGTGGCGCACTGATCCTCCTGAGAAACTCCTCCATCTCGATGGCTGGATCCGTATCATCCTTGGGTTCTCTTCTCATTCTGTCTGAAAGCCAATCCGGCACCGTCTGCTGCGGGTTGCAAATGACTAGGGGCTGCTCTTCCGTTGCATCCACTTTGTGCACTTCTTCTCTTCTTGCACTGTTCTGCTCGGGCTCATCATCTTCCACGAGCTGCGTATCTCCGGACCCTTGGGTTCCCTGTTCTGTGTTTTCTTCTTCCTCCAATGTCATGTCCAACATCTGTTGGAAACGAGTGTCAGCCACTGTTTCATCTTCTTCCTCTTGTTGGCCAGCCTTGGATACACTGACGCTTATACTATCTGATTCTCGGATGTTGGGTTGATCCACCTCCTCAAGCTCCCGCTCTTCACCCAATCCTGCCCTCTGATCAGCAAATGATGAAATCACTCTCAAACTCGAAGACTGAGTTTGTGAGTGCATAGGTGATGCTTGTTCCATCCTCAACGGTATCGGATGGGTTGGTACGTCTACTTGTGCTTTCGGTGTTTGAGCAACCTGTTTTCCCCTTTTCACCGATAGTGGCCTTGGGTCACCCATCAAGCTATAAGTAAGGGTGATCGATCTACTCTTAATTCTGCATACATGTCTATCGACCCAAGCTCTTGTGAAAGTCAACACCGGAATCGAAAGCGTGTCCAAGTCCATGACTTCTGGCTCAGACCAATTAGGTGGTGGGACCGGAGTATCCCTGACTGAACCATAGTCGGGCTGTATAACGTTGACATCCTCTTCCACCTGGTCAGGAACTGGGATGACCTCACATTCCCTGATCAACTTGAGGGGAAGCCTAGAAAACATCCTTTTCCTTATTTCAAACTCATCAACAGCATTTGCCCAAAAGTCTTCAATGTGGGCCTTGTGTCGGTACTCAACGTTCTATATCATTCGGATGTTTCTGTAAGGATCGAAATCCTGTCTGCTTGTGTGATACGATAGATGATAGAATTGCAGCTCATCCTCTGCCTCTCAAGCTGCCTGCAAGGAGGGACACACCTCAGTGGAATTTCCCATGGCGATAGGAAAGTCAAGCCCACCCTTCTTCTTCTTTTTTTGAATCTTATCATAGGCGATCAACTGCCTAGATATTTCCAGCATTATAATGTGATTGGTGGGGTACCTCGGTAGCCGGTATGGATACGAAGTGAACCCCTGCAGCCTAATGTAAGTGAATTTCAGAAATTGGATGAGCCAATATCCGTATTCCTCTATCAATGCTTGTGCCTCTTTGGATATTCTTTGCTGCGTTCTCCGCTGAAGGGTCCTCGTGATGTGCATTGTGAATGCATCATTAGCCCGTTTGTAACTGGCAGGGTTAGCTAGATGCAACTGTGTGCAGGCCTCATGGATTTTGAACTGATCAGGTGCACAGCCTATTGGCTCCTTGTATGTAATCCCTCGGTACTTGGTCATTCTCGCCAGCATATATATCACATACGAGCTCATGTAAAAGGTTTTCGTCCCCCTCAGGCTCCTGAATTGTTCATCTATGTTATCACTGATCATTCTTGCCCAGTCAACACACTCCTTTCCCTCCAAGATGATCTCGATGAAGTAGAACATCCAAGGCTCGAAGAAGTAGGCTTGTGCACTCCCATTTATTCGGCTCAACATCATCATCAAGTCACAGTATTCCTGTGTCACATCTTCGGCGATTATCTGCTTTGGGAGTCTAGTGCGAGGTGGCTTTGGCTTTTGCATCCAGACTCTATTGATGACCGTAGCAACCCTCTCGAAGGAGGTGGAGTACATTTTATCCGCCCTCTCCTTTGATCTGTATAGCATCTTTTTGGCAGTAGGGATCCCAAATGCCTCTCCGATGGCATCTAGCGTGAAGTTGGCAAGTAATTTGCCATCCGAAGAGACAATGGTTCTACGTTCCGGCTTGTAGTAGTTCGCACACTCCATAATTAGCTCCGGGCACTGAATTGCTGGTGGAAAACCAGCGGCTGCGTAGATACCACTCTTCATGATGTTATGTGTTGTGACGGATGGTTGATGGCCTCCTAGTCCATACATCCTAGACTTGAGTGCATTTAGATTAAATGACTCGAGGTTGGTGTCACTTAATCCTGCCAATTTGGAGACAATTACTGATTTTGGAAGAAATGACTTGGCGAGCCTTTTAATCATTGCCTGCCGGGATGAGCTAGCCTTGGCCATTTCAGTGTTTGCAGCTCTGCCTGCGGCTCTGCTTGTTCCAGCAACATCCTTTGCTCCAGCCATCTGCAAAATAAGATAGAATAACAATAAGCTAGGCTGCAGATTTTTAATAAAATAAATAGCCTCCGAGGTGACTGCGAACGTGGAGTTAGCCTGTTGAAAATAAAAACTCTCAGCATAAATTACTAACTCCAAACCTCGTACTGTGTAAAAACTTTCGAGCTTATAAAGAAGCTTTTAACGACTGCACTTCTGACTGGCAAAGAAAATCACAGCCAACTACTAACTTTCAGCAATGTGGTTATTTCCTCAGCACAAAATAAATTAAATCTTTCTCCTCAAATTCTGTCAACCTCAGGAACTTTCAACTTCTTCTCAGCAACTAACTTTCAGCAGCTCGAATAAATAAAATCTGCATCAAGCTTCAACTTTCGTGCAACTTCAATATTCAGCAACTTCGAAATAAATCCTCAGCACACAATAAATTCTGCAACTCAATACTCTGCAGCAACTTCAAAAAATAAATCTTCCAGCAACTCCGGAAATCTGCAACAACTTCAACCTTCAACTTCGAAATTGCAGCAACACACTCTCATCTTTTTGAAAGAAAGAGTCTCGGCAAACAAAAAAAATTTCAGCAACTTCGCACTTTCAGCAACTCAACACTCCGAAATAAAATAAACTCTCAAAGAAATTCTCTCCTCAACAACTTCGAAAATATTTCAATCTCTCAAGAACTTCTTCAGCAACTTCAACTTCGAAAAATGTGAGGAGAAATGAGAGAAGAGACTGTTTAAATAATTCTTCTCGCAGAATCCTGCCAAGTAATGCTGGGGCTATTTTTAGTACCTTCATCAATTCTCCACTCTCTTCGTTTGGAATCTTCTAATTCAAGTGCAGTAGTGGGCTAGTCGTCAGCCAGTCATTATGGCAGTTGCCATTTATAATGATTCCTTCCTTGTAAAAATTTGAATTTTTCCTCTTGGTCTGCCAGTTAACTCTTGATGATTTAAACAACTTGCGAGAAAAATCACTTGATTCGGTTTAAAATCCCACTTTAAAATCTCGCAGTGTTTAATTGAATTCAACTCGAAAAATTCATGGGAGTTGTAAATTTATTTCCAACTTTTAAAATGTCTGTCATTTAAATCCTCGATTTCATAAAATTTGTCGTAGACATTTTAAATTCTCTCTTTGAAATATTTAACTCCGGATGATTTAAAATCACTTGTCTGCTCGAAATAATTCATCCTCCGAGATTTGATTTCCATTAGGAAAATAATCTAGGCAAAACGAAATTCCTCCGAAAATATTTAAAATTTCCCTTAGGAAATTAATTTCAAACTCTGTTAACTCATGGGTGCATTTTAAAGAGGTTCGTTTAATTTTCCACTTGACCCTTGGAAAATATTCATCAGTTGTTAATTCTCCCTTTGAAAAAAAATTCCATCACTTGGCCCACTTCATTTAAATGTCTCTGGAAAATCACCTTCAATTCATATCAAGGCGTCTTTTCTCCAGTGAAATATTTATCTCACTTAGAAAATATTTCGAACATCTTCATACTTCTGGCGTACTTAACCCCTTGGTATTTTATTTTATTTATTTAATTAAAAATCTCCATGCCTTTTTTTAAAAAAATCTCATCCTTTCATGGGCGCAAAAGAGAGGGTGAGCTTCCATTTGCAATGCCTTAGCATTTTTCTTCAAGGCTTTCACTCACCTTTGGGCGCATTTCATAGGTTGCACTTTCATCTTCATGCCTTAGACGTTTTATCAATCATCACCTTCCTTTTACCTTGAGGGAGCAAATAGGCATGTCAACTTCCAATTTTATTTTGACTTAGGCACATTTCAGCTAGGCAAATTTCAATTTCATGAAGTGGGCGCATTTCATACCCTCAACTTCTATCTTCAACACTTAGAGGAATTTTCATCACCACTTACCTTGAGGGCGCATTTTGCCATGTCAACTTCCACTTTTGCCTTAGGCGTTTTTTTTTTCACTTAACCCCTTGTTCCTTGGGCGCATATTAGAGGTGAGACTTTCATTATTCATCATGGGCGCATTTTAGATGTTCAACTTTCAGTTTCACACTTAGCCGCATTTTGAAGGTGACCCCCTTGAAGTTTCCATGCCTTAGAGTATTTTGAAAGTCTCCCTCTTGAAGGTGGGCGCATTTTGACCCTTATGCTTTTGTTTTTGCCTTGGGAAAATTTTCACACACTTAGAATTTTGCTTGAGGGCGCATTTGAAAGGGTGTGCTCTCACTTTTGACTTAGAATATTTTTGAAGTGTCTTCAACAACTTGAGGGTGCATTTAGACACATGAGCTTTCATTTCCCATACTTAGAATATTTTAAGTCCTCATCACCTTGACTGGGGCGCATTTTCACTAGGCAACTTTCATTTTCCAGACTTAGAAAAAAAATTTATACCTCTGCCTGCCTTCGTCTTCATCGTCTATTTTGGGCAAGTCAGGCTATTTTTAGAAAGTCCCTTGATTTTCAACCCCTATAG
>CM021107.1:456805147-456879931 GCA_007115665.2 Sequoiadendron giganteum
GCAAAATTTTGCTAGGGCGTGGAAAGATAAGGAAGGTAAAATGGAAGTCTACATGCTCAAATGCACCCCTTATGGGTGATTCAAAATTTTAATTATTTTCTAAGGGTGTAAAATACGCCTAGGAAGAGGAGGTATTAAAATTTCCAAGAAAATGATGAAATGCGCCCAAAGCCAGATAGGAGGGGAATTTTTCAGGAGAATCACAAAAGGTGCCAAGGCAGAGAAAATTGAAGGTTGCAGGTGTGGAAGACATCCAGAGTGAAAATGAATGAAACTTAGCGATTTTATGATTTTTTTTTTTCAAAATAATAAAAATTAAACGTACCCCTTCATCCGGATACACATGAAAACTATAAGTTTTGAAGGGAATTTTCTTCTGGGTATTAAATGTTCGCAATTCAGAGATGATTTGAACTTACTCCACACCTCGCTTGTGTTGTTTGGACAGAGAATTTTACTCGGGGCCTGTTTTGATGAATTTCCTAAGACAAGTTTAAAATTTCTCTAAGGCAAAAGAGATGAATATCTCTTCTCGAAGGATGTTTTAGCTCAAGAATTGAATTGGATGACTTGAATGATTTTACAGCATGAAATCAAATGACTTAGCCGGATAAAGTAAAATTGTTCGAAGAGGTGATTGGTTTAATATTTTAAAGAAGCAAATATGATGAAGCTGGCCTGTGCAAGAGTGATGGAATTTCGAAATTCTAGAAGCTCAAGATTCCGATACTCCGGATGACAAGTGTTGCGACTGGCAAAGAGAGGGAAAATGGAATTCGAAAATGTGCTAAGTATAGCCTCTACTGGATTTCGACCTGGCTATAAGATTTTGAGTCCTTTTCATTCTTCTCACAGATTGCTAAGTGCAAAATATTTGCTAGGGCTGAAGTACGAGCTTGCAAAGTGAGAGTTTGAAGTTGCTGAAGAAGTCAAGCTTGCGAAGAGGAGTGAGTTGCTGCAAGTGCTAACTTCTGAGTCTCCAGTTGCTAAAGGCTGAAAGGATGATTTGAGTCCTCAACTTGATGAAAGGTGCGATTTGATTTACCAAAGAGTAAAGTTGTTGAGAGGTACAAAATTGCATGCAAAGATCTAAAATTACTAAATGCTGAAGTACGAATTGACAAACCTGCTGTGAAGATACGAATTCAAGAAGAGAAACTTTCTAATTTGCTGAGAAGTAAAGTGTGAAGTACGAACTTGAAGAAAGAAGTTTCAAATCTGTTGAGGGCGAATAGCTGCAGGCAAACATTTCCCAGCATCTGACATTGTGTTGCTGCAAGTAGAGAAACTTCTAAGAAAACCTTGAAGTAAACAGGCGCAGTTGAGGTTTGCAGCTGAAAGTGGCAAAGTGTTGCAGCCTTTTTTTTTTTAAATCTGCTGGCACCCTCAAAAGTGATATTTTATTGTTATGAAATCTTGTTTGCTGACTATCTTACCCTTTTCTTAGGAATAGTAGGAGTCAAGTAGAAAGTACCGCGGTAGAGCGTCCACTGGCCGGAATCGAACGGTAGGTAATCAAAAAATTAAGCAAGTCTTTCCTGCCAGAATCAAAATTCACATCAAAGTTGGGTAGGCTGGCAGACACAAACCTGGGCTCATTTAACCTGGAGGCGTTCAAAAGAAGGATAATGGGGACTGGAGGCCATTGCCCATCAGTGACTTCACATAGCATTGTTAGAAGTGGGTTATATGCAGCTACAAATTTTCCACCAGCCATCCGATGCCCGGAGCTCATTATGGAATGCTCTCACCACTACGATTCAGAGAAGAGGACGATCGTTGCGCCAGATGGCAAGGTGCTGGCTAACCTGACACCACAAGCAATCGGAGAGGCATTCGGGATCCCCACCAACGAGAAAATGATTTACAAAATGAAGGACGGGGCTGACAGAATGTATTCATCTACAACGGACCGGTGTGCTGATGTAATAAACATTAGGTGGATGATCAAGCCCAAACCAACTCGTACGAAGTTGCCCAAACAGATAATTTCCAAAGACTTGAAGCAAGAGTTTGGCGACCTGATTATGATGTTGAGTAGAGTTGGAGGGTGTCCCCAAGCGTTCGTCTTCGAACCTTGGATATTTTACCTTATCAACTTGGTACTGGAGGGCAAGGATTTCATGGATTGGGCACTGTTAATTAGTGATGGTCTACATGAGCAGCTCCGTAATGTGAGGAGGACTAAAACATTTTATATGGGCTCTTACCTCGTCTATATGCTGGCTTGCATGAGAAGATATAGGGGGATCTCTTACAAAGAACCAATTGGTTGCGGTTCTCAACAATTCAAAATATTCGAGGCTTGTCCGCAGTTGCATTTGACAAGCACTACTAATTACAAAAGAGTCAACGATGCCTTTACTATGCACATCACGAGGACCTTGCAGCAAAGGACCCATCACAGAATATCGAGGGAAGCACAACAAATGATTGAGAAATTTGGATGTTGGTTTATCCAATTCCCAAAATTCACTTACATAAGGCTGCAGGGATTCTCTTCCTACCCATACAGGTTGCCTCGATATCCCACGAACAGGGTAGTGATGCTGGAAGTTTCTAGGCAACTAATTGCCTATGGTAAGATCCAAAAGAAGAAGAAAAAGGGCGGACTTGGGTTCCCGATTGCTATGGGAAATTCAGACGAAGTATGCCCATCACTGCAGGCAGTAAGGGAGGCAGAGGCGGAGCTCCAGTTCTTTCAGCTTTCTTACCATTCCAGCAGACACTACTACGATCCTCATAGAAATATCAGGTGGGTATTGACAGAGGAGTTTAGGCACAAGGCACAAATAAAAGATTTCTGGGCAAGTGCAGTAGATGAGGTCGAAGTCAGAAAGAGGATGTTTTCCCGGATACCATTGGCAATGATCAAAGAATGCGAGATTATTCCTATGCCAGATCAGATTGAGGAGGACATAAACGTTGTACAGGTTGATTACGACACAGTAAGAAACATGCCCTTGACACTCCCAGATTGGTCAGAGCCAGAGATCACCGACTTGGATACACTTTGTATCCCAGTCCTGACATTTACACGGAGTTGGATAGAGAGACATGTCAGCCGACTAAAGGGAAGGTCAATTCCCCTTACCTACAATTTGATGGGAGACAGCAGACTGCAGACAACTGATCCGAGGAGATGGAGTAATCCAACTCCAGAGCCTAGGGGAAAAGAGCCGGCTCGACCGGAGCTTGTGATAGTTGAAGAATCCTTGCACATGCCGGTTTGAACGCATTCTCCAAGCATACAGGAAGTGTCCCTATTTGCTGATTAGAGGGAGAGGTTGCAGGCAGAATAGGCGGAATAGGCAGTTCAAATAGAGAGCCAGCCACTTCGTAGGGAGTCCATGGGCCAGAGCATCAACGTGCCCTGAGAGGATAATCAACAGGAGAACCGGCAGGAGACCGATGAAGGCACTGCCACAGATACTTAGTTTCAGCATGAGATTGAGGTAGCTCTCGAGGATGATGATGCTTCCGATCGAGATGCACAGAGCTCAGGAGACACTGAGCCCATAGATGATGATGAGCCTCGTCAGAACGAGGGCCATGAAGTAGAGGCCGAGGTAGAGCAACCTTTCATCATGACAGACACATGACAGGAGGTGCCAGACTGGCTGAGGGATAGGATGAGGCGTGATCTTGTGGATGAGACTGATCCTGCAGTCGAGATGGAGGAATTGCTGCAAAGGATCAATGAACCTCCCACGAAGAAGAAGGCTAGGAAGTTTTCCAGAATATCCACGAAGGAGGATGGATCCCGAACCTTGCATATGGCAATTCCACGGGAGGAATGTGATAGAGACAAGGCCGTTCTTGAGAACTATATTGTGATAACCATGGAACTAGGCCGCCCTACTGGGGCACAGGTGGTAGAGGATTGCGATAATTCCTATTGGGCACTCAAGGATAGATTGTCCCATGTTGAGGGCAAGTACAAAAGGTTAAAGGTAGACCATCGGACACTGATTGGCTACATGCAGCACTTGTCCCGTCCTTGCGGGCAAGAAAATCCTGCAATCGAGCTCCCAGCTGAGTTTTCCAGGGAGTCAATCAGTGGATTAGAAGATTTAAGGAGAATGGCACAGCAGGCAGACACGTGGGTTGCCAGTGTGCGTACAGAGACAAGAAAGTTTATGGAAGATCTTGCACATGCCTATGGGCAAGCTTCCGATATTATGGCTAGAGTGGAGGCAGTTAACCATGCTTGGGGTGAGGCTCACATCTATCAGACGAGAGTTGTTCTCCGTCTAGGGGCTTTGATGAGCATACCTCAACACACTTTGGTTGAGGGAGGTGTTATGCAGCAGGGAGATAGATACGACTTTGCCAGATGGTATTCTTCAATAGTCACAGGCCGGGGATTCTATGATGCATCTCAAGCAGATTCGGTCAGGGTCAGGAAGGCCATGACGAACATCTTGCATGGAGTTCTCAAGACATTGGAGGCAATCTTTGCCAGGAGGTTGACTTCTGAAGAGATAACTGCAGAAGGACTAAAGGACAGATTGGCGCCATTCTTCTTTGAGGTGAAAACCTTCACTCATGATGATTTCGAGAACACTGCCACATTCTCCAGTATCATACAAAACACCTAGGATGCCCTTGTTGCCTGGAAGAAATCATGTGCCCGGCATGGGCAAACAGTTGCAGTTTTAGAGTTTCAGTTGGATCACATTCCTCCTATCTCCTATCGGGAAGTTGAGGAAGTATTAACGAGGTTCACCAAATTTGCAGCCAGCGAGAAGGAGAAAGGAAATGCTCTTCTGGATGACGATCTGCTACAGGAGGATGATGTGCATTGATTACAGGTAGTGGTCCTATAGAGGAGTGGAGAATATTCTGCACATTCATTGCCCCACTCCTCTCAGTGGCGGTTTTTAGGGCATAAACCCTAATTAGGGCATGGGTGGCTCAATCTGAGCACTTTATTGTAATCAGATCTGAACCGTCCACTGGACTGGGTTTATTATAAAAGGGGTATCCACCCTCATTTGTAATTCATTAGAACTAGAATTGAATCAAAGATAGAGTTGAGCTAGAGAATAGAAGGCATATAGCATTTAGCTTAGAGGTTAGCTTAGATTGAGGAGGAAAGGAAGTTTTCCCATTGAGGACTTTGTAAGAAGTTGTTGTGAACACTCTCATAATATAAAGATTTATCATTGTTTGGTGGTTCTATCTTCTATTGTGAGTAGCTAGCAAGGCTTGTTCGTCTTTCCAATTCGAATAGAGTAAAGTAGAATAGATTTTGTTTCCATGCAAGTAGCGTTAATTACGGAATGGAACATTGGTTTGAGCATATCTCCCTATATCCATACCACTAGCAGGCTTGCTGACGGTAAGTCTGCCTTGCGTGGTCAACTGGAATTTCAGCACTTAACTTCGGTTGCGATTTGTGTGTCCACTTGCTTCGTGGTGAAGGGGTGTGCATGTTGAATCTCGATCTGAATATCTACCTATCCTTTGAAGATTGCATCAGCTTTGTCAGAGTTTTCCGAAGAGGAGGCGATACAAAGTTTGGTTTGGAGATTGTTAAAGCTAGTTTTGCCTTCCATCCTTAGAAATAGATTGTAGGATTCCTATTCCTTTGCCTTTAATTCAGTATTTCCCGATCGATTCGAACAGCAGAGCAATATCATCAAAATCATTCATTGTTTCACTGTGATTGAACAACTACGTAAGTCCCCTTGAAATAACCAGCATATACACATCAACCAACTGAGTCTATTCGCGATAAAACGAACCTTGGAGTTGAACGCATGAACTTTCACGCAATCTTAGCATGCGGAATACTTTGATCAAGAGAGAATAGAGTGACCGTTGGACAACTTAATTCTGTGTTGATGTCGTCATAAAAACACGTCAACAGGTCCAAAGAGCAAAATGGCTGCGACATTCAGCATGTTATTACTCGGACACAATGACGCTTAGTAACTTCTCGTATGATCCTACAAGATCATGTTGCACCCTTCTACAATAACCTCGCTTGATTCTCGCTATCTCACAGGCATTTTCCTGTGCTGGCAAATTTTCTCTAGGGGAAAAAGTTGTCAAATGCAAATAGTTGAAAGTTGCAAAGTGGCGCAACTTTCGTTCTGCAGCTTGTGTGATCAAACAAACTATTCCAACACATCCGGGTGGGTACTTTTGCACTAGGCATGGTCCTCTTTCACACTGAAACACGCGGAATCGCTCCGATCTACATTCAACATAATTGATCCCTTAAGGGTCTTAAATGCAAAATGGTTGCGAAATTCAGCATGCTATTACTCGGACACCGTGACGCTTAGAAAATTCTCATCTGATCTGACAAGATCTTGTTGGGCCCATCTACAATATTCTCGCTCTGTTTTCGCTATCTCGGAGGCATTTTTCTATGCTAGCAAATTTTCACTCGGAGAAAAAGTTGTCAAATGCAAGAAGTTGAAAGTTGCAAAGTGATGCAACTTTTGTTCTATAGATAGTGTGAACAAACTAACTATTCCAATGCATCCAGGTGGGTAGGTTTACGCTAGGCATGAACCTCTTTCACATTGAAACATGCGAAATCACTCCGAGCTACGTTCAACCGGATCGATCCCTTAAGGATCCAAAGTGCAAAATGGCTGTGAAATTCAGCATGCTATTACTCAGTCGAACACTGTGAGGCTTAGAAAATTCTCATTTGATCCTACAAGATCAAGTTCGGCCCATCTACAATAACCTCGCTCGGTTTTTGCTATCTCGGAGGTATTTTCTTATGGTTGCGAATTTTCACTCGGGGAAAAAGTTGTCAAATGCAAATAATTGAAAGTTGCAGAGTGGTGCAACTTTCGTTTTGAAGCACGTGTGACCAAACAAACTACTCCAACGTGTTTGGGTGGGTACGTTTTCACTATCCATGATCCTCTTTCACACCCAAACATGCGGAATCGTTCTGAACTACGTTCAACCGAATTGATCCCTTAAGAGTCCAAAATGCAAAATGGCTGCGAAACTTAGCATGCTATTACTCGGACACCATGATGCTTAGAAACTACTCATTTAATCCTACAAGATCACATTGGACCCATCTAAAATAACCTTGCTCGATTTTCGCTATCTCGGAGGCATTTTCCTATGGTGGTGAATATGCACTCGGGGAAAAAGTTGTCAAATGCAAGTAGTTGAAAGTTGCAAAGTGGTGCAACTTTCGTTCTGCAGCTCGTGAGACTAAACAAACTGTTCCAACGCGTTCAAATGGGTATGTTTACTTTAGACATCATTCTTTTTGCACCCAAACACGAGGAATCGCTCCGAGCTACGTTCAACTGGATCGATCCCTTAAGGGTCCAAAGTGCAAAATGGATGTGAAATTCAACATGCTATTACTTGCACACCGTGATGCTTGGAAACTTCTCGTCTAATCCTACAAGATCATGTTGGACCCATCTACAATAACCTCAATGGGTTTTTGCTATCTCAGAGGCATTTTCCTATGGTGGCGAATTTTCACTCGGGGAAAAAGCTGTCAAATGCAAGTATTTGAAAGATGCAAAGTGGTGCAACTTTCATTCTGCAACTTGTGTGACCAAAAAAACTGTTACAACACGTCCGGGTGGATACATTTTCGCTAGGCATGGTCCTCTTTCACACCCAAACATGCGGAATCGCTCTAAACTACATTCAACCGGATCCATCCCTTAAGGGTCCAAAGTTCAAAATGGCTACGAAATTCAGCATGCTATTAATCAGACATCGTGATGCTTAGAAAATTCTCGTATGATCCTACAAGCTCATAATGGGCCCATCTACAATAACCTCGCTCGATTTTCGCTATCTCGGAGGCATTTTCCTATGCTGGCAAATTTTCACTAGGGGAAAAAGTTGTCAAATGCAAGTAGTTGAAAGTTGCAAAGTGGTGCAACTTTTGTTTTGCAGCTCGTGTGACCAAAAAATTTGTTCCAACGCGTCCGGATGGGTACGTTTATGATATGCATGGTCCTTTTTCGCACTGAAACACGCGGAATTGCGCTGATCTACGTTCAACCGGATTGATCCCTTAAGGGTCTAAAGTGGAAAATGGCTGCGAAATTCAACATGCTATTACTCGGACACTGTGTCACATAGAAAAATCTCGTCTAATCCTACAAGATTATGTTGGGCCCATCTACAGTAACCTCACTCGGTTTTTGCTATCTCGGAAGCGTTTTTCTGTGCAAGCGAATTTTCACTCGAGGAAAAAGTTGTCAAATGCAAGTTGTTGAAAGTTGCAAAGTGGTGCAACATTCGTTTTGTAGCTACTGTGACCAAATGAACTGTTCCAACGCGTCCGGGTGGGTACGTTTATGATAGGCATGGTCCCACTTTCGCACCGAAACACGTGGAATTGCTCTTAGCTACGTTCAACCAAATCGATCCCTTAAGGGTCCAAAGTGCAAAATGGTTGTGAAATTCAGCATGCTATTACTCGGACACCGTGATATTTAGAAACTTCTCAATTGATCCTAGGAGATCACATCGGGCCCATTTACAATAACTTCGCTCGGTTTTTGCTGTCTCAGAGGCATTTTCCTGTGATGGTGAATTTTCACTCGGGGAAAAAGTTGTCAAATGCAAATAGTTGAAAGATGCAAAGAGGTGCAACTTTCATTTTGCAGCTCGTGTGACAAAACAAACTGTTCCAACACATTTGGGTGGGTAAGTTTTCGTTAAGCATGGTCCTCTTTCGCACCCAAACACGTGGAATCGCTCCGAGCTACGTTCAACCAGATCGATCCTTTAAGGGTCCAAACTGCAAAATGGCTAGGAAATTCAGCATGATATTAATTGGACATCGTGATGCTTAGAAACTTCTCATTTGATCCTAAAAGATCATGTTGGGTACATCTACAATAACCTCGCTCGATTTTCGCTATCTCGGAGGCATTTTCCTATGGTGGCAATTTTCACTCAGGGAAAAAGTTGTCAAATGCAAGTAGTTGAAAGTTGCAAATTGGTGCAACTTTCGATTTGCAGCTCGTGTGACCAAACAAACTATTTGAATGCATCTGAGTGGGTACGTTTACGCTAAGCATGGTCCATTTTCACACCCAAACACGCGGAATCGCTTCGAGCTACGTTCAATCGGGTCGATCCCTTAAGGGTCCAAAGTGCAAAATGGCTGTGAAATTTAACATGCTATTACTCAGACACCGTGACACTTAGAAAATTGTCATATGATCCTACAAGATTAGGTTGGGCCCATCTAAAATAACCTCGCTTGGTTTTCGATATTTTAGAGGTATTTTCCTATGGTGGCGAATTTTCGCTCGGAGAAAAAGTTGTCAAATGCAAGTAGTTGAAAGTTGCAAAGTGGTGCAACTTTCGTTCTGCAGCTCGTGTGACCAAAAAAACTGTTCCAACACGTCCGGGTGGGTACGTTTACACTAGGCATGGTCCTTTTTCCCACCCAAACATGCGGAATCGCTCCGAGCTACATTCAACCAGATCGATCCTTTAAGGGTCCAAAGTGCAAAATGGCTGCGAAATTTTGCATGTTATTACTCGGACACCGTGATGGTTAGAAATTTCTCGTCTGATTTTAAAGGATCACCTCAGGCCCATCTATAATAACCTCGCTCGGTTTTCACTATCTTAGAGGCATTTTCCTATGGTGGCAAATTTTCACTCGGGGGAAAAGTTGTCAAATGCAAGTAGTTGAAAGTTGCAAATTGGTGCAACTTTCGTTCTGCAGGTCGAGTGACCAAAAAAACTGTTCCAACGTGATCGGGCGGGTACTTTTATGCTAGGTATGGTCCTATTCCGCACATAGACATGCGGAATCACTTCAAGCTACGTTCAACCGGATCCATCCCTTAAGGGTCCAAATTGCTTAATGGCTGCGAAATTCAGCATGCTATTACTCGGACACCGTGACGCTTAGAAATTCTCATCTAATCCTATGGGATCACGTTGGGCCCCTCTACAATAACCTTTCTCAGTTTTCGCTATCTCAGAGGCTTTTTCCTAAGGTCGCAAATTTTCGCTCGACGGAAAAGTTGTCAAATGCAAATAGTTGAAAGTTTCAAAGTGGTGCAACTTTCGTTCTGCAGCTCGTATGACCAAACAAACTGTTCCAACGTGTCTGGGTGGGTACTCTTATGGTAGGCATGGTCCTCTTTTGCACTGAAACACGCGGAATCGCTCTGATCTATGTTCAACCGGATCTATCCGTTAAGCGTCCAAAGTGGAAAATGGCTGCAAAATTCAGCATGCTATTACTTGGACACCGTGATGCTTAGAAACTTCTCGTCTGATCCTACAAGATCATGTTGGGACCATCTACAATAATCTCGCTCGATTTTTGCTGTCTCGAAGGCATTTTCCTATGCTGACGAATTTTAACTCGGGAAAAAAGTTGTCAAATGCAAGTAGTTGAAAGTTGCAAAGTGGTGCAACTATCGTTCTACAACTCGTTGTACCAAACAAACTATTCCAATGCGTCAAGGTGGGTACGTTTACACTAGGCATGGTCCTCTTTCCCACCCAAACACGTGGATTGACTCCGAGCTACGTTCAACCGCATCGATCCCTTAAGGGTCCAAAGAGCAAAATGGCTATGAAATTCAGCATGCTATTACTTAGACAGCGTGATGATTAGTAACTTATCGTATGATCCTACAAGATCATGTTGGGCCGATCTACAATAACCTCTCTCGATTTTCGCTATCTCGGAGGCATTTTTCCTGTGTTGGCGAATTTTCACTAGTGTAAAAAGTTGTCAAATGCTACTAGTTGAAAGTTGGAAACTGGTGCAACTTTTGTTCTACAACTTGTGTGACCAAAGAAATTTTTTCAACACGTCCGGGTGGATGCATTTACGCTAGGCACGGTCCTCTTTCACACCGAAACACGTGGAATCGCTCTGATCTACGTTCAATCGGATCGATTCCTTAAGAGTCTAAAGTGCAAAATGGCTGTGAAACTCAGAATGCTATTACTCAAACACCGTGATGCTTAGAAACTTCTCGTCTAATCCTACAAGATCATATTGGGCCCATTGAAAATAATCTTGCTCGGTTTTCGCTATCTCGGAGGCATTTTCCTATGTTGGCAAATTTTCACTTGGGGAAAAAGTTGTCAAATGCAAGTAGTTGAAAGTTGGAAATTGGTGCAACTTTTGTTCTGCAGCTAGTGTAACCAAACGAACTATTCCAAGGCATCCGGGTGTGTAGGTTTACACTAAGCATGGTCCTCTTTTGCAACGAAACACGCGGAATCGCTCCGAGCTACGTTCAACCGGATCGATCCCTTCAGGGTCCAAATTGCTTAATGGCTACGAAATTCACCATGCTATTACTTGGACACCGTGATGCTTAGAAACTTCTCGTATGATCCTACAAGATCATGTTGGGCCCATCTACAATAAATTCGCTCATTTTTTGCTATCTCGGAAGCATTTTCCTATGGTGGCGAATTTTCACTCGGGAAAAAAGTTGTCAAATGCAAATAGTTGAAAGTTGCAAACTGGTGCAACTTTCGTTTTGCAGCTCATGTGACCAAACAAACTATTTCAACGTGTTCAGGTGGGTACGTTTTCGCTAGGCATGGTCCTATTTCGCACCCAAACATATGGAATCGCTTCGAGCTACGCTCAACCGGATCTATCCCTTAAAGATCGAAAGTGGAAAATGGCTGTGAAATTCAGCATGCTATTACTCGGACATTGTGATGCTTAGAAAATTCTCATCTGATCCTATAATATCACGTTGGGCCCATCTATCATAACCTCGCTCGGTTTTTCCTATCCCGGAGGCATTTTCCTATGGTGGAAAAATTTCACTCGGGGAAAATGTTGTCAAATGCAAGTAGCTGAAAGTTGCAAAGTGGTGCAACTTTCTTTCTGTAGCTCGTATGACCAAACAAACTATCTCAACACATCCCTTTGGGTATGTTTACGCAAGGCATTGTCCTCTTTCACACCTAAACATGTGAAATTTCTCTGAGCTACGTTCAACCGGATCGATCCCTTAAGGGTCCAAAGTGCAAAATGGCTGTGAAATTCAACATGCTATTACTCGAACACCATGATGCTTAGAAACTTCTCGTCTGATCCTACAAGATCACATTGGGCCCATCTACAATAACCTCACTCAGTTTTTGCTATCTCGGAGGTATTTTCCTATGGTGGCAAATTTTCACTCAAAGAAAAAGTTGTCAAATGCAAGTAGTTGAAAGTTACAACGTGGTGCAACTTTCATTTTGCAGCTCGTGTGACCAAAAAAATTGTTCCAACACATTTGGTTGGGTACGTTTACGCTAGGCGTGGTCCTCTTTCACACCTAAACACGCGGAATCGCTCCGACCTATGTTCAACTAGATTGATCCCTTAAGGGTACAAAGTGCAAAATGGTTTTAAAATTTAGAATGCTATTACTCGAACATCATCATGCTTAGAAACTTCTCGTCTAATCCTACAAGATCATGTTGGGCCCATCTATAATAACCTCGCTTGGTTTTCGCTATCTCAGAGGCATTTTCTTATGGTGGCGAATTTTCACTCAGGGAAAAATTTGTCAAATGCAAGTAGTCGAAAGTTGCAAAGTGAAGCAACTTTTGATTTGCAGCTCGTCTGATCCTATGGGATCACGTTCGGCCCCTCTACAATAACCTTGCCTGATTTTTGCTATCTCAGAGGCTTTTTCCTATGGTGGCAAATTTTCACTCGAGGTAAAAGTTGTCAAATGCAAGTAGTTGAAAGTTGCAAAGTGGTGCAACTTTTATTTTGTAGCTCGTGTGACCAAAAAAAATTTTCCAACGCATCCGGGTGGGTAAGTTTTCATTAGGCATGGTCCTCTTTCGCACCCAAACACACAGAATTGCTCCGAGCTACGTTCAATCGGATTGATCCCTTAAGGGTCCAAAGTGCAAAATGGCTGCGAAATTCACCATGCTATTACTCGGACACCGTGACGCTTAGAAACTTCTCCTCTGATCCTACAAGATCACGTTGGGCCCATCTACAATAACCTCGCTTGGTTTCACTATCTCGAAAGCATTTTCCTATGGTGGCGAATTTTCACTCAAAGAAAAAGTTGTCTAATGCAAGTAGTTGAAAGTTGCAAAGTGGTGAAACTTTCGTTCTGCAGCTCCTGTCACCAAACAAACTGTGAAATTCAACATGCTATTACTCGAACACCGTGACGTTTACTCAGACACCGTGAAGTTTAGAAACTTCTCGTATGATCCTACAAGATCATGTTTGGCCCATCTAGAATAGCCTCACTCGGTATTCCCTATCTTGGAGGCATTTTCCTATGGTGGTGAATTTTCACTCGGGGAAAAAGTTGTCAAATGCAAATAGTTGAAAGTTGAAAAGTGGTGCAACTTTCGTTTTGCAACTCGTGTGACAAAACAAACTATTTCGACACGTCCAGTTGAGTAATTTTTCGTTAGGCATGGTCCTCTTTCATACCCAAACACGCGGAATCGCTCCGAGCTATGTTCAACCGGATTGATCCCTTAAGGGTCCAAAGTGCAAAATGGCTACGAAATTCAGCATGCTATTACTCGGACACTGTGATGGTTAGAAACTTGTCGTCTAATCCTTCAAAATCATGTTGGGCCCATCTATAATAACCTCGCTCAATTTTCGCTATCTCAGAGGCATTTTCCTATGGTGGCGAATTTTTACTCGGGAAAAACGTTGTCAAATGCAAGTAGTTGAAAGTTGCAAAGTGGTGCAACTTTCATTCTATAGCTCGTGTCACCAAACAAACTATTCCAACGCATCTAGGTGGGTACATTTATGCTAGGCATGGCCCTCTCTCGCACCCAAACATGCAAAATCGCTCTGAGCTACGTTCAACCGGATCCATCCCTTAAGGGTCCAAATTGCTTGATGGCTGCAAAATTCAGCATACTATTAATCGAACACCGTGTTGCTTAGAAACTTCTCGTCTAATCTTATGGGATCATGTTGGGCCCCTGTACATTAACCTTGCTCGGTTTTCACAATCTCAGAGACTTTTTCCTATGGTGGTGAATTTTCACTCGAGGGAAAAGTTGTCAAATGCAAGTAGGTGAAAGTTGCAAAGTGGTGAAAATTTTATTTTGTAGCTCGTATGACCAAACAAATTGCTCCAACATGTCCGAGTGGCAATTTTTACGATAGGCAAGGTCCTCTTTTGCACTGTAACACGCGAAATTGCTCTGATCTATGTTCAACCGGATTGATCCCTTAAGGGTCCAAAGTGGAAAATGGCTGCGAAATTCAGCATGCTATTACTCGGACACCGTGATGCTTAGAAACTTCTTGTTTGATACTACAAGATCATGTTGGGACCATTTAGAATAACCTCGCTCGATTTTCACTATCTCAAAGGCATTTTCCTATGCTGGCGAATTTTCACTCGGGGAAAAAGTTGTCAAATGCAAGTACTTGAAAGTTGCAAAGTTGTGCTACTTTCGTTCTGTAGCTAGTCTTACCAAACAAACTGTTCCAACACATCAGGGTGGGTATGTCTACGCTAAGGATGGTCCTCTTTCACAATGAAACACGCGAAATCGCTCCGAGCTACGTTCAACCGGATCGATCCTTTAAGGGTCCAAAGTGCAAAATGGCTGCAAAATTCAACATTCTATTACTTGGACACCGTGACGCTTAGAAACTTCTCATCTAATCCTAGAAGATCACATTGTGCCCATCTACAATAATCTTGCTCGGTTTTCGCTATCTCGGAGGCATTTTCCTATGGTGGCGAATATGCACTTGGGGAAAAAGTTGTCAAATGCAAGTAGTTGAAAGTTGCAAAGTGGTGCAACTTTCGTTCTGCAGCTAGTGTGACCAAACAAATTATTCCAACGCATCCAGGTGGGTACGTTTATGCTAAGCATGGTCATCTTTCGCAACAAAATATGCGGAATCGCTCCGAGCTACATTCAACAAGATCGATTCCTTAAGGTTCCAAAGTGCACAATGGCTGCGAAATTCAACATACTATTACTTGGACACCGTGATGCTTATAAACTTCTCATCTAATCCTACAAGATCACATTGGACCCATCTACAATAACCTCGCTCAGTTTCGCAATCTCGAAGGCATTTTTCTATGGTGGCGAATTTTCACTCAGGGAAAAAGTTGTCAAATGCAAATAGTTGAAATTTGCAAACTGGTGCAACTTTCGTTTTGCAGCTCGTGTGACCAAACAAACTATTCCAACACATCCGAGTGGCCATATTTTTGCTAGGCATGGTCCTCTTTCGCACCCAAACACGCGGAATCGCTCTAAGCTACGTTCAACCAGATTGATCCCTTAAAGGTCAAAGTGCAAAATGGCTGTGAAATTCAGCATGGTATTACTCGGACACCGTGATGATTAGAAACTTCTCGTCTGATCCTACAAGATCATGTTGCGCCCATCTATAATAATCTTTCTTGGTTTTCGCTATCTTCGAGGCATTTTTCTATGGTGGCGAATTTTCACCCGGGAAAAATGTTGTCAAATGCAAGTATTTCAAAGTTGCAAAGTCATGCAACTCTCGTTCTGCAGCTCGTGTGACCAAACAAACTGCTCCAACGCATCCGGTTGGGTATGTCTTTGGTAGGTATGGTCCTCTTTTGCACCTAGACACGTGGAATTGCTCCGAGCTACGTTCAACCGGATCGATCTCTTAACCTTATAAACTTCTCGTCTAATCCTACAAGATCACGTTGGGCCCATCTACAATAATCTCTCTCGGTTTTTGCTATCTCGGAGGAATTTTCCTATGGTGGCGAATTTTCACTTAGGGAAAACATTGTCAAATGCAAGTAGTTGAAAGTTGCAAAGTGGTGCAACTTTCATTCTGCAGCTCGTGTGACCAAACAAACTGTTCCAATGCATCTGGATGGGTATGTTTACGCTAGGCATTGTTCTCTTTCGCACCGATACATGCGGAATCGCTCTAATCTATGTTCAGTTAAATCAATCTCTTAAGGGTCTAAAGTGCAAAATGGCTGCGAAATTCAATATTTTATTACTCGGACACTGTGATGCTTAGAAAATTCACGTCTGATCCTACAAGATCATGTTGGGCCCATCTACAATAACCTCGCTCGATTTTCGCTATCTCGGAGGCATTTTCGTATGGTGGGGAATTTTCACTCGGAGAAAAAGTTGTCAAATGCAAGTAGTTTAATGTTGCAAAGTGGTGCTACTTTCGTTTTGCAACTAGTGTGACCAAAAAAATTGTTTCAATGCATCAAGGTGGATACATTTACATTAAGCATGGTCCTCTTTCACAATGAAACACACGGAATCGCTCTGAGCTACGTTCAACCGGATCGATCCCTTAAGGGTCCAAAGTGCAAAATGGCTGCAAAATTCAACATGCTATTACTTGGACATCGTGATGCTTAGAAACTTCTCATCTAATCCTACAAGATCATGTTGGGCCCATCTACAATAACCTTACACGGTTTTTGTTATCTCGGAGGCATTTTCCTATGGTGGCGAATATGCACTCGAGGAAAAAGTTGTCAAATGTAAGTGGTTGAAGGTTGCAAAGTGGTGCAACTTTCGTTCTGTAGCTCGTGTGACCAAACAAACTATTCCAATGCATCTAAGTGGGTACGTTCATGCTAGGCATGGTCCTCTTTGCACCCAAACACGCGGAATCGCTCTGAACTACAATCAACCGGATCGATCCCTTAAGGGTCCAAAGTGCAAAATGGCCGAGAAATTCAGCATGCTATTACTCAGACACCGTGACGCTTAGAAACTTCTCGATTGATCCTAAAAGATTAGGTTGGGCTCATTTACAATAATTTTGCTTGGTTTTAGCTATCTCATAGGTATTTTCCTGTGATGGTGAAATTTCATTCGGGGAAAAAGTTGTCAAATGCAAATAGTTGAAAGTTGCAAAGTGTTGCAACTTTTGTTTTGCATCTTGTGTGACAAAACAAAATTTTTCAACGCATCTGGGTGGGTAAGTTTCCATTAGGCATGGTCCTCTTTCACACCCAAACACGCAGAATCACTCCGAGCTACGTTCAACCGGATCAATCCCTTAAGGGTCCAAAGTGCAAAATGGCTGCGAAATTCCGCATGCTATTAATCAGATATCGTGATGCTTAGAAACTTCTCATCTAATCCGACAAGATCATGTTGGGCCCATCTACAATAACCTCACTCGCTTTTCACTATCTCAGAGGCATTTTCCTATGGTGGCAATTTTCACTTGGGGAAAAAGTTGTCAAATGCAAGTAGTTGAAAGTTGCAAAGTGGTGCAACTTTCGATCTGCAGCTCGTGTGACCAAACAAATTATTCCAACACGTCCGGGTGGGTACGTTTACGCTAGGCATGGTCCATTTTTACACCCAAACACGCGGAATCGCTTCGAGCTACGCTCAAACGGGTCGATCCCTTAAGGGTCTAAAGTGCAAAATGGCTGTGAAATTCAACATTCTATTACTCAGACACCGTGACACTTAGAAACTACTCGTCTAATCCTACAAGATCGCGTTGGGACCATCTACAATAACCTCGCTCGATTTTAGCTATCTTAGAGGCATTTTCCTATGGTGGTGAATTTTCACTTGGAGAAAAAGTTGTCAAATGCAAGTAGTTGAAATTATCAAAGTGGTGCACCTTTCGTTCTGCAGCTCGTGTGACCAAACAAACTGTTCCAACACATCCAGTTGGGTACGTTTACGCTAGGCATGGTCCTTTTTCACACCCAAACACGGAGAATCGCTTTGAACTACATTCAACCGGATCGATCCTCTAAGGGTCCAAAGTGCAAAATGGCTGTGAAATTTTGCATGCTATTACTCGGACATCGTGATGGTTAGAAACTTCTCATCTGATCCTACAAGATCATGTCAGGCCCATCTATAATAACCTAGCTCGGATTTCACTATCTTAGAGGCATTTTCCTATGGTGGCAAATTTTCACTCGGGGAAAAAGTTGTGAAATGCAAGTAGTTGAAAGTTGCAAAGTGGTGCAACTTTCGTTCTGCAGCTCGTGTGACCAAACAAACTGTTCTAACTTGACCGGGTGGGTACGTTTACGCTAGCCATGGTCCTCTTTCACACACAAACATGCGGAATTGCTCTGAGCTACGTTCAACCGGATCCATCCCTTAAGGGTCCAAATTGCTTAATGGCTACGAAATTCAGCATGCTATTTCTCGGACACCGTGACACTTAAAAAATTCTCATCTAATCCTATGGGCTCATGTTGGGCCCCTCTACAATAAACTTTCTCAGTTTCCACTATCTCAGAGGCTTTTTCCTAAGGTCGCGAATTTTCACTTGAGCGAAAAGTTTTTAAATGCAAGTAGGTTAAAGTTGCAAAGTGGTGCAACTTTCGTTCTGCAACTCGTATGATCAAACAAACTATTCCAACGCATCCGAATGGGTACTCTTACACTAGACATGGTCCTCTTTTGCATTGAAACATGCGGAATCGCTCTGATCTACGTTCAACTAGATCGATCCGTTAAGGGTCCAAAGTGGAAAATGGCAACAAAATTCACCATGCTATTACTCAAACACCATGATGCTTAAAAACTTCTCGTCTGATCCTACAAGATCATGTTGGGACCATCTACAATAACCTCACTCGATTTTCGCAGTCTCGGAGGCATTTTTCTGTGCTGACGAATTTTAAGTCGGGGAAAAAGTTGTCAAATGTAAGCAGTTGAAACTTGTAAAGTGGTGCAAATATCGTTCTATAGCTCATTGTACCAAACAAACTATTCCAATGCATCAAGGTGGGTATGTTTACGCTAGGCATGGTCCTCTTTCACACGCAAACACGTAGATTCGCTCCGAGCTACGTCCAATCGGATCGATCCCTTAAGCGTCCAAAGAGCAAAATGGTTGCAAAATTCAACATGCTATTACTCGGACACCGTGATGATTAGTAACTTATCGTATGATCCTACAAGACCATGTTGGGCTGATCTATAATAACCTCTCTTGATTTTCGCTATCTCAGAGGCATTTTTCCTATGCTGGCGAATTTTCAATAGGGAAAAAAGTTGTCAAATGCAACTAGTTGAAAGTTGGAAAGTGGTGCAACTTTTGTTCTATAGCTCGTGTGACCAAACAAACTATTCCAACACATCCGGGTGGGTACATTTAAGAAAGGCATGGTCTTCTTTCGCACCCAAACATGTGGATTCGCTTCGAGCTACGTTCAACTGGATCGATCCCTTAAGGGTCCAAAGAGAAAAATGGCTGTGAAATTTAGCATACTATTACTCGGACACTGTGACGCATAGTAACTTCTCATATGATCCTACAAGATCATGTTGGGCCCTTCTACAATAACCTCACTCAGTTTTTGCTATCTCGGAGGCATTTTCCTATGCTAGCAAATTTTCACTCAGAGAAAAAGTTGTCAAATGCAAGTAGTTGAAAGTTACAAAGTGGTGCAAATTTCGTTCTGTAGCTAGTGTGACCAAATGAACTGTTCCAATGCATCCAAGTGGGTACGTTTACGCTAGGCATTAACCTCTTTCGCACCGAAACACGCAAACTCACTCTGAGGTACGTTCAACCAGATCGATCCCTTAAGGGTCCAAGTGCAAAATGGCTGTGAAATTCAACATGCTATTACCTGGTCGAACACCGTGACGCTTAGAAACTTTTCGTCTGATCGTACAAAATCAAGTTGGGCCCATCTACAATAACCTTGCTCTATTTTTGCTATCTCAGAGGCATTTTCCTATCATTGCGAATTTTCACTCAGGGAAAAAGTTTTCAAATGCAAATAGTTAAAAGTTGCAAAGTGGTGCAACTTTTGTTTTGCAGCTCATGTGACCAAACAAATTGTTCCAACATGTCCGGGTGGGTATGTTTTTGCTATCCATGGTCCTCTTTCACACCCAAACACGTGAATCGCTCCGAGCTACGTTCAACCAGATCGATCCCTTAAGGTTCCAAAGTGCAAAATGGCTGCGAAATTCAGCATGCTATTAATCGGACATCGTGATGCTTAGAAACTTCTCTCTAATCCTACAAGATCATATTGGGCCCATCTACAATAACCTCACTCGGTTTTTGCTATTTCGGAGGCATTTTTTTATGGTGGTAATTTTCACTCAGGGAAAAAGTTGTCAAATGCATGTAGCTGAAAGTTGCAAAGTGGTGCAACTTTCGATCTGCAGCTCGTTTGATCAAACAAACTATTCCAACGCATCCGGGTGGGTACGTTTACGAAAGGCATGGTCCACTTCCGCACCCAAACACACGGAATCGCTCCGAGCTATGTTCAATCGGGTCGATCCCTTAAGGGTCCAAAATGCAAAATGGCTCTGAAATTCAACATGCTATTACTCGGACACCGTGACACTTAGAAACTTCTCGTCTGATCTTCCAAGATCGTGTTGGATCCATCTACAATAACCTCGCTCGGTTTTCGCTATTTTAGAGGCATTTTTCTATGGTAGCGAATTTTCACTTGGAGAAAAAGTTGTCAAATGCAAGTAGTTGAAAGTTGCAAACTAGTGCAACTTTCATTCTGCAGCTCGTGTGGCCAAAAAAACTGTTTCCACGCGACCGGGTGGGTACGTTTATGCTAGTCATGGTCCTCTTTCACACCCAAACATGCGGAATCGCTCCGAGCTACATTCAATCGGATCCATCCCTTAAGGGTCCAAAGTGCTTAATGGCTGCGAAATTCAACATGCTATTACTCGGACACCGTGATGCTTAGAAACTTCATTTCTAATTTTATGGGATCATCTTATGCCCCTCTACAATAATATTTCTTGTTTTTCGCTATCTTAGAGGCTTTTTCCTAAGGTGGCGAATTTTCACTCGAAGGAAAAGTTGTCAAATGCAAGTAGTTGAAAGATGCAAAGTGGTGCAATTTTAATTATGCAGCTCGTATGACCAAACAAAACTGTTCCAACACATTCGGGTGGGTACTCTTACGCTAGGCATGGTCCTCTTTTACGTTGAAACACGCGGAATCACTCCGATCTACGTTCAACCGAATCGATCCGTTAAGGGTCCAAAGTGGAAAATGGCTGCAAAATTCAACATGCTATTACTCAGACACTGTGATGCTTAGAAACTTCTCGTCTGATCCTACAAGATCATGTTGGGAACATCTACAATAACCTCGCTCGATTTTTGCTAACATAGAGGCATTTTCCTATGCTGGCGAATTTTAACTCGCGGAAAAAGTTGTCAAATGCAAGTAGTTGAAAGTTGCAAAGTGGTGCAAATATCGTTCTACAGCTCATGTGACCAAACAAACTATTCCAACACATCAAGGTGGGTATGTTTACGCTAGGCATGGTCCTCTTTCACACCCAAACACATGGATTCGCTCTGAACTACGTTCAACCGGATCGATCCCTTAAGGGTCCAAAGAGCAAAATGACTGCGAAATTAAGCATGCTATTACTCGGACACCATGATGATTAGTAACTTCTCGTATGATCCTACAAAATCATGTTGGGCCGATCTACAATAACCTCTCTCAATTTTCGTTATCTCGGAGGCATTTTTCCTGTGTTGGTGAATTTTCACTAAGGGAAAAAGTTATCAAATGCAACAAGTTGAAAGTTGGAAAGTGGTGCAACTTTCGTTCTGCAGCTTGTGTGACCAAACAAACTATTCCAACACATCCGGGTGGGTACGATTACGCTAGGAACGGTCCTTTTTCGCATTGAAACATGCAGAATCGCTCCGATCTACGTTCAATCGGATCGATCCCTTAAAGGTCTAAAGTGCAAAATGGCTGCGAAATTCAGCATGCTATTACTCGGACACTGTGATGCTTAGAAACTTCTTGTCTGATCCTACAAGATCACGTTGGGCCCATCTATCATAACCTCACTCGGTTTTCGCTATTTCAGAGGCATTTTCCTATGGTGGCGAATTTTCACTCGGAGAAAATGTTGTCAAATGCAAGCAGTTGAAAGTTGCAAAGTGGTGCAACTTTCGTTCTGCAGCTCGTGTGACCAAACAAACTATCTCAACACATCCCTTTGGGTATGTTTACGCTAAGCATGGTCCTCTTTTGCAACGAAGCACGCGGAATCGCTCTGAGCTACATTCAACCAGATCGATCCCTTAAGGGTCCAAATTGCTTAATGGTTGCCAAATTCACCATGCTATTACTCGGACACCGTGATGCTTAGAAACTTCTTTTCTGATCCTACAAGATCGCGTTGGGCCCATCTACAATAACCTCACTCGGTTTTCATTATCTCAGAATTTTTTTCCTATGGTGGCGAATTTTCACTCGGGGAAAAAGTTGTCAAATGCAAATAGTTGAAAGTTACAAACTAGTGCAACTCTCGTTTTATAGCTCGTGTGACCAAACAAACTATTCCAACGCATCCAGGTGGGTACATTTTTGCTAGGCATGGTCCTATTTCACACACGGAATCGCTTCGAGCTACGTTCAGCCGGATCTATCCCTTAAAGATCGAAAGTGGAAAATGGCAGTGAAATTCAACATGCTATTACTCGAACACTGTGATGCTTAGAAACTTCTTGTCTGATCCTACAAGATCATGTTGGGCCCATCTATCATAACCTCACTCGATTTTTGCTATTTTAGAGGCATTTTCCTATGGTGGCGAATTTTCACTCGGGGAAAATGTTGTCAAATGCAAGCAGTTGAAAGTTGCAAAGTGGTGCAACTTTCGTTCTGCAGCTCATGTGACCAAACAAACTATCTCAACACGTCCCTTTGGGTACGTTTACGCTAGGCATGGTCATCTTTCACACCTAAACACGTGGAATCGCTCTGAGCTACGTTCAACCAGATCGATCCCTTAAGGGTCCAAAGAGCAAAATGGCTGCGAAATTTAGCATGTTATTACTCGGACACCATGACGCTTATTAACTTTTTGTATGATCCTACAAGATCATGTTGGGCCCTTCTACAATAACCTCGCTCGATTCTCGCTATCTCACAGGCATTTTCCTGTGCTGGCAAATTTTCACTAGGGGAAAAAGTTGTCAAATGCAAATAGTTGAAAGTTGCAAAGTGGCGCAACTTTCGTTCTGCAGCTCATGTCACCAAACAAACTATTCCAACACATCCAAGTGGGTACTTTTACGCTAGGCATGGTCCTCTTTTGCATTGAAACACACGGAATCACTCCGATCTACATTCAACCAGATCGATCCCTTAAGGGTCTTAAGTGCAAAATGGCTGCGAAATTCAGCATGCTATTACTCAGACACTGTGACGCTTAGAAACTTCTCATCTGATCCTACAAAATCATGTTGAGCCCATCTACAATAATCTCACTTGGTTTTCGCTATCTCGAAGGCATTTTCCTATGCTAGCGAATTTTCACTCGGGGAAAAAGTTGGCAAATGCAAGTAGTTGAAAGTTGCAAAGTGGTGCAACTTTCGTTCTATAGCTAGTGTGAACAAATGAACTATTCCAATGCATCCAGGTGGGTACGTTTATGCTAGGCACAAACCTCTTTCACACCGAAACACGTGAAATCACTCCGAGCTATGTTCAACCGAATCGATTCCTTAAGGATCCAAAGTGCAAAATGGCTGTGAAATTCACCATGCTATTACTCAGTCGAACACCGTGATGCATAGAAAATTCTCGTTTAATCCTACAAGATCAAGTTGGGCCCATTTACAATAACCTCGCTCGGTTTTTGCTATCTCGGAAGCATTTTCCTATGGTTGCGAATTTTCAATCGGGGAAAAAGTTGTGAAATGCAAATAGTTGAAAGTTGCGAAGTGGTGCAACTTTCGTTTTGCAGCTCATGTGACCAAACAAACTATTCCAACGTGTCCGGGTGGGTACGTTTTCGCTATCCATGGTCCTCTTTTGCACCAAACACGCGGAATCGCTCCGAGCTAAGTTCAACCGGATCGATCCCTTAAGGGTCCAAAATGCAAAATGGCTACGAAATTCCGCATGCTATTACTCGGGCACCATGATGCTTAGAAACTACTCATTTCATCCTACAAGATAACGTTGGGCCCATCTACAATAACCTTGCTCGGTTTTCGCTATTTCGGAGGCATTTTCCTATGGTGGCGAATATGCATTCAGGGAAAAAGTTGTCAAATGCAAGTAGTTGAAAGTTGCAAAGTGGTGCAACTTTCGTTCTGCAGCTCGTGTGACCAAACAAACTGTTCCAACGTGTCCGAGTGGGTACATTTACATTAGGCATGGTCTTTTTTGCATCCAAACACGTGGAATCGCTTTGAGCTACGTTCAACCGGATTGATCCCTTAAGGGTCCAAAGTGCAAAATGGTTGTGAAATTCAACATGCTATTATTCGGACACCGTGATGCTTGGAAATTTCTCGTCTGATCCTACAAGATCACGTTGGACTGATCTACAATAACCTCACTCGGTCTTCGCTATCTCAAAGGCATTTTCCTATGGTGACGAATTTTCACTCGGGGAAAAAGTCCTCAAATGCAAGTATTTGAAAGTTGCAAAGTGGTGCAACTTTCGTTCTGGAGCTCGTGTGACCAAAAAAGTTTTTACAACACGTCCGGGTGGGTACATTTTTGCTATGCATGGTCCTCTTTCGCAACCAAATACGCGGAATCGCTTCGAACTACGTTCAACCGGATCCATCCCTTAAGGGTCCAAAGTGCAAAATGGTTACGAAATTCAGCATGCTATTAATCGGACACCATGATGCTTAGAAAATTCTTGTATGATCCCACAAAATCATAATGGCCCCATCTACAATAACCTCGCTCGATTTTCGCTATCTCGGAGGCATTTTCCTGTGCTGGCAAATTTTCACTAGGGGAAAAAGTTGTCAAATGCAAGTAGTTGAAAATTGCAAAGTGGTGCAACTTTTGTTTTGCAGCTCATGTGACCAAAAAATTTGTTCCAACGCGTCCGGGTGGGTACCTTTACGATAGGCATGGTCCTTTTTCGCACCGAAACACGCGAAAATGCTCTGATCTGCATTCAACCAGATTGATCCCTTAAGGGTCTAAAGTGGAAAATGGTTGCAAAATTCAGCATGCTATTACTCGGACACTGTGACGCGTAGAAAAATATTTTCTGATCCTATAAGATCATGTTGCACCCATCTACAATAATCTCACTCGGTTTTCGCTATCTCGGAGACATTTTCCTGTGCTAGCGAATTTTCACTCGGGGAAAAAGTTGTCAAATGCAAGTTGTTGAAAGTTGCAAAGTGGTGCAACTTTCGTTTTGCAGCTAGTGTGACCAAATGAAATGTTCCAACGCATCCAGGTGGGTACGTTTACGATAGGCATGGTCCTCTTTCGCAACGAAACACACGGAATTGCTCTGAGCTACGTTCAACCAGATTGATCCCTTAAGGGTCCTGTTGTACCCAAATCAAAAATTTTGCTTCATTAAGGCATTCTGCTTAAAATGGTCTAAACCTTGTAAAAGTGGGGTCAAAACTCAGTTTTTGGGCAAATAAAGTATGGGCTTTTAGTTAGTGTGATGCCAGGAAGATACTGGCAAAATTTGAAAAATTTGAAAGTTAGGGTTTCTGAAATCTATTTTTAGCCCGAAACCCTAAAAAATAGGAACTTGTCAGAATTGGCTGAAATTAATTTTAATTGGCTTATTTCACATCACGATCACAGTGGTGAAGTCAATTTTAGTTAAAAGTTAGTTTAAGGCTGATAGGTAGTTATAACTTTTTTAGGAGAAAAGTTAGGACCTCTGAGATCGTCAATGGCAGTTGGCCAGTACCAGGTATCAATATCTAAGCCTAAAACTCAAAGAAGAACGCTCTACGAAGAAAGATGTTTAAAATAATTCTTTTTGACGGAGGGGATTTTCAGATTGGCAAAAGAGTGTTAAAATATTCTAAGTCTGGGAACTTTTCACTATGTAACGTAGTAGACACTTGCGCAATCAACGTGCAAATCAACTTTACAGTGTCCGTACTTGTGAAAATGATGAAGTATACCCATACACACGCCTCGACAGTCACAACACTTCAACGTGGTCAACCTCAAGCAGTGGATATAGTGTTTGCAAAGTATAGAATGGTGAAAATCAATGAATTTAGAACAAATCCACTCCCCTGTAGCCCAAGGGCGCCCTTCTATTTGAAGGTCAAGATTTCATTTCTTTGGATTAAGAACACATTCATTGTTTTATGTTGTCAGTTAGCTTTCCGACTAGTCATGGAGCAAGATCATCCGAGTTACAAAACTCCGGCAAACGAAGGCAGAAGCAGAGACTATGAAGGGTGTTTTCATCATGGAGACAACCCAGAAATGCAAATCCGCTCCCTTCTAGCCCAGGGGCGATTTTCTTTTTGAAGGCCCAGATCTAGATGCATGTGTGTTTTGATGGTTTCAGTCTTTGCAGAATTAGTTTGGCTTTTCAACGAGCTATCAAACGGAAGCATATTCAGTACAAAAATCCAGTTATCAGCATTAGAAGTGGAAATTGTAGGCAGGATACATGTTAGAAGAGGTTTCCAAAAATGCAAATCCGCTCCCCTGTAGCCCAGGGGTGATCCTGAATATGACTGGTTTGATGGATGAATTTGCAATCC
This sequence comes from Sequoiadendron giganteum, assembly GCA_007115665.2. NCBI lineage: Eukaryota > Viridiplantae > Streptophyta > Pinopsida > Cupressales > Cupressaceae > Sequoiadendron > Sequoiadendron giganteum. Next base: position 456,831,603 of record CM021107.1, read on the forward strand.
GGGTCTTCCTGAGATCTTTTCCAGCTCAGTCCAGCTCCGTGATGCACCCATTCACAAGATGATCCGACATTCTAAGTGATCATGATAGAGGTTCTACCAAGCACGTAAAATAGAGGATGGTGAAGCATAGCTACACAAAGCTACACATCTATAGGCTAGGGGCGCCCAACCTTTAGGCCTGATAGATGGGGTTATTTGCAATTGCAGTCTTCACAAGACTTGTGTGCAATTACTCCATCCATTCAACGAGTCCAGCCGGCAGCCTCCGAGATTTGGTGAGAGCTTGTACGTGCGAGGTCAAGGTGACAATGTTGTAAAGTGGAAGTGGTTGAAGATAGTTCGAAGAATGACTAAGTATAAGGCTAGAATTTTCTTTGAAAAAGGCGATTCTCTTTTAAGGGTCTTAGAAGTAGTTGTTTGGCTTCGTCTTCTCCAAGAACATCTCTTGCAAGTTGACCAAATTATACAAAGAGACGAGTGGCACATGAATCAAAACATTCCAGTTCCCGGTATCAAGGGTCAAAGTATGGTGTTCAAATGAAAATCACACTTTTGCCAAAATGGTATTTGAGCTATCATAGAATAGGGGCGCCCATCCTTTTGGGGTTCCTAATACAATTTTCAGATACCTTACATACAGTCATTGGATGCAGAGTACTTCCAGTCACGCAGTGAATCCACTATCTAGTCAGCAGGGTTCATCATTCACCATCAATAGCAGTTTGAGGCATCAAAAGGCAATACGATGAAATGGCTAAGTATGGAGTCAAAGCATCAATTTAATTAGAGGCGCCTAATTTTCTAAGGTGTCAGATGATGATTTTAGCAGTTGTTGCTCCAAGCAGACATTTCATCCTTGTTATGCAGGCTTCGCAGTGGATATCTCAGCATGGTCACAGGATCATTCAATCATCCGAAAATCAGAGTTGAACATGGACAGATGTAATTTTGTAGTCAGCTATAAAATAGGAGATTCTTAAAAATCTCATAACTCTTGCAGATGGACGCCTAAAAGATCAAAATTTGACCTTTTGAAATCAGTGAAGTGTGTTGAGCACAGCAAAATGCTATTTTTAGCAAAATGATAAAAATAATATTTTTGCATGCAAGGCATTAAAAAGTGACGAATTTCTTCAAAGACAAATATTGGTGCCACTTTTAGTTCTTTGCATGCTTTGAAATTAAAATATTATTTTTAGTTTAAAGACTCAGAGACAGCAGCAGTTCAATTGGTAAAGGGCCAATCGGATTCCTTCTTCATAGTTAGGGTTTGAGCTTGCAGTCTTGCTTTTGTGGTACGATTTTGCTCTAGTTATGCAAGCATGGCATTCATCATTTCATTCATCCAGCTTGAGCAAAGGTGAATTCTTTCCAAAGTTGGGCGAATTTCTTCAGCGGTCAGTTGTGAAGGCATAAAAAATATTCTTTTGCAGGTACAAGTCAAGATTCATCAGCAGAATTCAAGGCAGAGTGGCGATTTTGACAGAAGAAGATAATAAATAAATAAAAACTAAAAAACATCTTTCTTCTTCTCTAAAAATTCTTCCATCTTCTCGTCTTAAATTCTCTCGCATGTTTGAAAGAATTGGCATTTTTGGCAAAACAAATCATCTGGGTTGATTTAGAATTGCTTTCTCAGCAAAACCCATGTGCTAGAATTTTCAGGGAAAATTTGTTCCAGAGCATCAGTTCTTGAGGCTCTGATTTTCTAAAGTGAAATTCCTTTGCATGGTGGAGTAGAAGACGATAGTTTTTGAATCTAACGTTGTGGGTTGTCTTAGAATTATCTTTTGGACAAAACCCATATCTCAAATTTTCTCGAGAAAAACTGTCCTCATAGCCCCTCAGATCTCAACTGAAAACCTTTTGCATGCGGGCCTAAATCACATTTTTTCACAATTCTGACATTGTGGGTCATCTTAGAATTTGATTCTACATAAAACCCACGTCTCAGAATTTTCTGTGAAAATTCCCTTCCGACAAGCTATTTTTAGCCTCATGAGGAGAGATTTTTGGTTTTTTGGAGAAGTTGTCAGAATATAGCCATGTTCACAGTCAACAAGTGAGTTTTTCAGGATGCAGTTCACGCAGAACCAATTCAAGACCAAGTCAGTCTTAATTCATGATTTCATCAGAAAAGCTGACATTGATTTGTATCAAGCGCATCGAAAAGGTTGACAAGCGTAATCACTCAAGTTCACATGGTTTCATGCCTCGTATAGCTGATTGACTTCCAAGGCCAGTTTAGAGGGTTGATACCATTGGGTTTCTGCATGTGCAACAAGTGTATTTGCATTTCTCACAACCAAAGTGTTTGCAGTCAAACTTTGTGGTTTCATCATGCAACACTCTTCCATAGAGAAAATCGTCAAAAACGTGAGAAGCGTCAAGCTGTAGAAGAAACAGTGGCCATCACTTCAATTGCAGAGCCGCCAGAGTTACCAGTCAGTGAAGTGCCAAGAGGTTTCCAGGTTTGCTTGAGTTGCTGACAAGCAATGAATTGATAGTTAAGACATGTGATGACCTCTAGATGGTGATGCAGTCACTAACCTCGTGGAGGGGTTACTTGCTTGAGATCACAGCCAGTGAACTCCAGTTTCAGGCGTCCCACCTTTTCCAAGATAGACATTAGACACAAGAGTTAAACTTGAGGCTTCTTTCCGAGTTAACTGGTTGTTATACATTGCATGCCATGTCTTTTTTGGAAACATCTACACACACTTGGAGCATAGATTAGATCTTTCAGTTGACTGATGATAGCATTCCAGTTGACTTGCTTTCAATAAGGACGTGCACGTTGCACCTTGTCCATTTAAATTAGATGTTTCAGTTAACTGATGGTAGTTTCCCAGTTAACTGTATAGTTTCATTCAATTAGGGTTTAGAGAATAAGATCTTGCATACTAGCAAGACTCTAGTTGACTCAAGGTGATTTTAGGGTTGCCTACACTTTGATGTCTATAAATAAGAGTTTTCAGCTCATTTGTAAGGGGCTTTCTTGGTGATAGAGAATTGCTGCGTTGTCGGCAACATGCCTATTCTCAAGATTGGTTCACCCTTGTAAATTAGAACTTTTGCTTGATAGCATACATGCTGCACCTACCTTGCCTGTAGTATTGCTATTATTGTATCTGTTCAAAGAGTAATTGTTGTTATAATAAATTGTTGCGCCTACCTTGCCTTCATATTATTGTCATGGTGTTTATTCGATCTTAGTTAAATGGGGGTTGCTACTTTGATTGTTATTGCATGTGTGTTGCGTCTATACAATCTACTGTCCCAGTTGCTTACCTTTTTGTTTTGTTTATCATAAGCCTATTCAGAAGAGCAAATAGTTGTGCCCACCTTGCCTTCATGTTGCAAAACTGTACTCAAAGCTTATTGTTTGATGTGTGTTATAGTAGACCCATTTAGCCAAGCAAATAGTTGCACCTACCTTGCCTTCATGTTGTGAAGTTGTACCAAGTTTACCGTTTATTTGTTCATTTTAATAAACTTCTTCCCGGATTAGCAAATAGTTGCGCCTCCCTTGCCTTCATGTTGTGAGCCCGCACCTGGAGTTTATCGTACAATACATTCCTGCTCCATTTCCTCATGCTCTGTTTCTTGAGGAAATTGGATAGATTTTAAAGCTTTTAGCTTAGTTGTAGTTAGATGATCTGCGAAACTAGAAAATACTTAGCTGCAGCGTTCTAGGTTTTCTTAACCTTGTGCCTCTACCAGCTGAGATCAAAAAAATAGGACATTAGTTTAGTTTTCTATTTCATGCATTCCAGCACAACGAGGGAGCTTCCCCTCCTAATTTGAAGAGCACTCATTACGTAGTGTGCATAGCTGTATGTACAAACTCACACTCCAGAGGTGTTAGTTTTTACGCCAACAAGTCCAAAGTGCAATATGGTTGTGAAATTCAGCATGCTATTACTCAAACACCGTGATGCTTAGAAACTTCTTGATTGATCCTACAAGATCACGTTGGGCCTATTTACAATAACATCACTCGGTTTTCACTTTCTCAGAGGCATTTTCCTATGATGGCGAATTTTCACTCGAGGAAAAAGTTGTCAAATGCAAATAATTGAAAATTGCAAAGTGGTGCAACTTTCGTTTTATAGCTTGTGTGACAAAACAAACTATTTCAATGCATCTGGGTGGGTAAGTTATCATTAGGCATGGTCCTCTTTTGCACCCAAACATGCGGAATTGCTCCAAGCTATGTTCAACCGGATTGATCCCTTAAGGGTCCAAAGTGCAAAATGGCTGTGAAATTTAGCATGCTATTAATCTGACATCGTGATGCTTAGAAACTTCTCGTCTGATCCTATAAGATCATGTTGGGCCCATCTACAATAACCTCGCTCGGTTTTCACTATCTCGGAGGCATTTTTTTATGGTGGCAATTTTCACTCGAGGAAAAAGTTGTCAAATGCAAGTAGTTGAAAGTTACAAAGTGGTGCAACTTTCGATCTGTAGCTCGTGTGACCAAACAAACTATTCCAATGCATCCGGGTGGGTATGTTTACGAAAGACATGGTCCACTTTCGCACCCAAACACGCGGAATCGCTCCGAGCTACGTTCAATCGGGTCGATCCCTTAAGGGTCCAAAATGAAAAATGGCTGTGAAATTCAACATGCTATTACTCAGACACCGTGATACTTAGAAAATTCTCATCTGATCCTACAAGATTGCGTTGGGGCCCATCTACAATAACCTCGCTCAGTTTTCGCTATCTTAGAGGCATTTTCCTATGGTGGCGAATTTTCACTCGGAGAAAAAGCTGTCAAATGCAAGTAGTTGAAAGTTGCAATGTAGTGCAACTTTCGTTCTGCAGCTCGTGTGACCAAACAATCTATTCCAATGTGTTCGAGTGGGTACATTTACGCTAGGCATAGTCCTTTTTCGCACCCAAACACGCGGAATCGCTCCGAGCTACGTTCAACTGGATCGATCCCTTAAGGGTCCAAAGTGCAAAATGGCTGCAAAATTTTGCATGCTATTACTCGGACACCGTGATGGTTAAAAACTTCTCGTTTGATCCTACAAGATCACGTTGGGCCCATCTATAATAACCTCGCTCGGTTTTCGCTATCTTAAAGGCATTTTCCTATGGTGGCGAATTTTCACTCAAGGAAAAAGTTGTCAAATGCAAGTAGTTGAAAGTTGCAAAGTGGTGCAACTTTCGTTTTGCAGCTCGTGTGACCAAAAACGTTGTTCCAACACGACCGGGTGGGTACGTTTACGCTAGGCATGGTCCTCTTTCACACCCAAACATGTGGAATCGCTCCGAGCTACGTTCAACCGGATCCATCCCTTAAGGGTCCAAATTGCTTAATGACTGCGAAATTTAGCATGCTATTACTCAGACATCGTGATGCTTAGAAACTTCTTGTCTAATCCTATGGGATCATGTTGGGCCCCTCTAAAATAACCTTTCTCAATTTTTGCTATCTCAGAGGCTTTTTCCTAAGGTGGCGAATTTTCACTCGAGGCAAAAGTTGTCAAATGCAAGTAGTTGAAAGTTGCAAAGTGGTGCAACTTTCGTTCTGCAGCTCGTATGACCAAACAAACTATTTTAATGCATCCGAATGGGTACTCTTACGCTAGGCATGGTCCTCTTTTGCATTGAAACACGTGGAATTGCTTCGATCTACGTTCAATCGGATCGATCCGTTGAGGGTCCAAAGTGGAAAATGGCTACGAAATTCAGCATGCTATTACTCGGACACCGTGATGCTTAGAAACTTCTCGTCTGATCCTACAAGATCATGTTGGGACCATCTACAATAACCTCACTTGATTTTTGTTGTCTCGAAGGCTTTTTCCTGTGCTGGTGAATTTTAACTCGGAGAAAAAGTTGTCAAATGCAAGTAGTTGAAAGTTGCAAAGTGGTGCAACTATCGTTCTATAGGTCTTGTGACCAAACAAACTATTCCAACACATCAAGGTGGGAACGTTTACACTAGCCATGGTCCTCTTTCGCACCCAAACACGTGGATTCGCTCCAAGCTAAGTTCAACCGGATCGATCCCTTAAGGGTCCAAAGAGCAAAATGGCTGCGAAATTTATCATGCTATTACCCGAACACCGTGACGATTAGTAACTTCTTGTATGATCCTACAAGATTATGTTGGGCCGATTTACAATAACCTCTCTCGATTTTCGCTATTTCGGAGGCATGTTTCCTGTGCTGACGAATTTTCAGTAGGGTAAAAGTTGTCAAATGCAACTAGTTGAAAGTTGGAAAGTGGTGCAACTTTCGTTCTGTAGCTCGTGTGACCAAACAAACTATTCCAATGCATCTGGGTGGGTATGTTCACGCTAGGCACGGTCCTTTTTCGCACTGAAACACACGGAATAACTTCGATCTACGTTCAACCGGATCGATCCCTTAAAGGTCTAAAGTGCAAAATGGCTGCAAAATTCAGTATGGTATTACTCGGACACCGTGACGCTTAGAAATGTTTCTCGTCTGATCCTACAAGATCATGTTGTGCCCATATTAATTAACCTCGCTCGGTTTTCGCTATCTCGTAGGCATTTTCCTATTATGGGGAATTTTCACTCACGGAAAAAGTTGTCAAATGCAAGTAGTTGAAAGTTGCAAAGTGGTGCAACTTTTATTCTGTAGCTAGTGTGACCAAACGAACTCTTCCAATGCATCTAGGTGGGTAGGTTTATGCTAAGCATGGTCCTCTTTTGCAACGAAACACGCGGAATCGCTCTGAGCTACGTTCAACCGGATCGATCCCTTAAGGGTCCAAATTGCTTAATGGCTGCGAAATTCACCATGCTATTACTTTGACACCGTGATGCTTAGAAATTTTTCATCTAATCCTACAAGATCACGTTGGACCCATCTACAATAACCTCGCTCAGTTTTCGCTATCTCAGTAGCATTTTCCTATGGTAGCGAATTTTCACTTGGGAAAAAAGTTGTCAAATGCAAATAGTTGAAAGTTGCAAACTGTGGCAACTTTTGTTTTGCAGCTCATGTGATCAAACAAACTGTTCCAATGGGTCCGGGTGGGTACGTTTTCGCTAGGCATGGTCCTATTTCACACCCAACCACGCGGAATCGCTTCGAGCTATGTTCAACCGGATCTATCCCTTAAAGATCGAAGGTGGAAAATGGCTGCGAAATTTAGCATGCTATTACTCGGACACTGTGACGCTTAGAAACTTCTTGTTTGATCCTACTGTTGCCGATTTTTAGCATCTTGCTGAAAATTAGCATTCATATGAGCAATTACTTGCTGGGGTATTTTAAAAAATTATTACAAGATATTCAACCAATTTTCTGTTCTCAGAATGAAATTATTCTGAGGAATGATTTGCCAAATCATTCAACATTTTGGACCAAACTAGTCGAACAATTCAGCAAAGCACAATTCAAACAAAATTTCATTGGGGAAAGCAACTTTCAGGCTGAATTTCAGTTGCAGCAATTATTGTTATATGAAGAATTGCAGTTTTAAGGAGATGGAATACAAGAGATCAATTATCTAATTACAGATTATGTTTCAAACATTTGCAATTTCATTGTTACATTGTGCAAACAGAACGAATTCATCAGATAATGGAAGCCATTGCATATCATAAAAATCAATTTTATTGAGAGAATGTTCTGTAATCCCACACATGTCGTGGGAGTAGCCTGATTTATAGCTTTTCAAATGCTGAATGAAAGAGGTGAATTCATTACATAACTGAAAGTAACATAAGAAAAGGGAGAGAAGGTGATTCGTCATTGCCTGGAATGATGAATCTTTGTTGCAGCCAGCTGTGTTGACCGTCGTGCCCATCTCTAGAATCAGTCTCGACTCTAGCTTTAAAGATTTACCTGCAAGATGACTGGTGTTAGAGCAATGAGGGATCACATTTTACCCCTTTTCCTACATTACCAACAGAAATGGAATGTGCATAACAAGCATTCACCAATTGAAAGGAAACAAATCAAAAGGAAAAAATTATCACTGCTGATTTGACTAACTTATTTGCGTTATGTGCAGGTACAGGAAACGAATCAAAAGGAAACTATGGATGCTTTGCTGTTTTTAATGACTTGTTTGTTTCATGTGCAGAAACAAGATAAGTTTTGTTGCTATGTATTCATCATTTCTAGTGAGTGGGGTAAAATGCGGCTCCTACAAGGGTAGAGCCCAGCTCATTGAATGTTTTGTGCAGAGTGAACATTGTGAGGTCTATATATCATTTCAGCTTTATAAAGTGACTACAGGGAAGGCACTCATGAATAAATAAATGAAAAGATCTCAATTTCTGCATGAAAAGCAACAATTATATCAGAAAATAAAGTTGTGATTTAATTGAGGTTTCAGCCCCTGAGAGTGAACGAGAAAGGCATTTTTCTAAGTACAAGATGGAGAAACCCAAGTAAGAGATGACCTTATTTTACCTAGGTTGTTCATGACGGATCCTCAGGAAATCACAAAATGGAGGAATAAATTTCACAGTAAAAATCATTAGGTATGCTGTATGCTATGGTTGCACCCTACAAGTTCAAAAGGCTTTGGGAAAAATGAAGAAATGTTTCCAGATCTGTAAACAATAATGATTTTACCATAATGCAAGCTTCGGAAATCTTCCAAAAAGACAAACAGTGAGCCTTGCAGCTTAAAAAGCTCAGCCAGAAATTTTGGTAATGATGGTCACAGAGATTTCGCCAGAGAGACTAGCAAAACCCACGGCCTTCATGAGGAGATTTCACAGTAAAATATATGCAGAAGAACAACAACCCTTGGTGTTTCTGAAGGTCCTCCATTTAATTGTTGTTTGCAGCAGTAGATACCCTGGTGGTTGTATTTGAAAATGTGTAGTTATAAAAGTATGTGGACTATTTAACAAGCTGCTTAAAAGAGAAGAATATTTACAGAATTTACAAATTCCATTTTCAGCCAGGGGTTCTTCATGGTAGCGGCCTGCAATGAGGTCAAAATATAAGCTAGGGTTTTGTGAATTTGAACCAAGTCAGGAGGAGTCATGGCCAGCAGAGTGAAATAGTTCCAGATTTAACCTCGCATCATGTCACAAATTTTAAAAGAGTTTGCTATATCACAAGAGTGCAAAACGAACTGGTACTGTAGCTATGAAAAATGAGTTCACATAAAGATGGAAAATCACAAGTGCAGAGCCATGAAGTACTTAAATAAAGTATATGAGAAAAATGTTTGAAGCCGTGCCTAGGCCGCCAAGAATGGTGGCGCGCAAGAGCAGAAATCTTCGGGTTCATGGCAGCCAAACAAGGAAGATTTCCGGTTAAAAGCTCGCCTACAAGCATTTCCATGTCGGCCAAGGGAGAAAACCCAGAAGAAGCAAGGAAGGGCCGCAGCTTGCAAACCTAATAGGTGCTCAATATACAAGAGAAGAAAGCATAGGTTACTCTAAATTCCACGTATGAGAAGCCAGTTATAGTTCAGCTGAAGTCACACACAGGAAAAGAGTAATATGAAAAACAAATGGAATATGCAAAATAGTAGTGACTACAAGTAAGGCATAATAAAGCTTTCAAAAGCTTTTTTAAAACAAGGAAAAAGGTCCATGTATTCGCCAAGTTAAAGCTCACCTTTGTATTTTTGAGTTATCTTCAAACTTCTTCAGAATAGCAAAAAATTATCAAAAACTACTGAAGGCCGCGCCCAATAAAGCTTCTCAATGCTTTCAAAATATTATAAAATGACAGAAACAAACCAGCAACCAGACTTACCAAACAACAAAGCTTCCAGATGCTGAATAGTGGCGGCCAAGGTGAGAGCTAGTTGCAGAATGGTGGCGCGCAAGAGCAGAAATCTTCAGGTTCATGGCGGCTAGGGTTTCCCATGGCGGCACTCCTCCTAAAAGTTTCAAGATAGAATAAAGAATTGAAGAGCTTTTCATTTAGGGTTAATACCCTAGAGGGTGCATAGGAAAGATTAAGGCTTTTGCCTTAGGTTTTTGTTAAAAAGCTTCATTCACTTCTCACGCATGGCATTCGATATACCTTTTCTTTTTCCATTTAATTTTGTTTGAAAAAGTCTTGAGTTCCTTAAGGCTAGGTCTTGAGAAGCCCCTTTTCGGCTTTTTGAAGCTTTTATTTTACATCTTTACAAAGTTAAATAATTTTATTTAAGTGAATAATATTATCCACTTAAGTAAAGTTATCTAGAAAATGTAAAATAAAAGTTTAGAATTTATTAGTTTTTGCATTTAAATCAAATTGTAAAATATTTATTTAAAGTGATATTATAAATCACTTTTAAATAAGTATTGTTAAAAGATGCAAAAAGTAGATGGTCTTGTTGACTGTCTAGAATCATGGAGATGAATCATGAGTTTGGAGCACGAAAACAGGAGTCTTCTTTCAGTTTTGAATTCCTTTTGACTCTACTTGAGTCAAGGAGTGTTTTGAGGCATGGATTTGGTGATTTTTTTCAGTTTTGAACCTGATTTGTGGGGGTTATTGCTTGCATACAGATCACCAAGTTGGTGAAATTTGACAACTCTTCTTGGAGTTGGTTGGCATTGCATGCCCTATTTTGGAGGAGAAGATTGACAACACATTAGGATTTTGGAGCCAAAACTCAATTCCGAATTTGGAGACTTTTTCTATAAGTCTTTCTTCTTTCTCTTTTGACAAGGTTAGTTCTTGATTTGGGGGATTGCTGTGAGAGCATTGACTCAGATTTTTGTAACTCATGTTTTCTTGAAATTTGTAATACAGATATCCCAGATTTTCAAAAGAAGCTTTATTTCCTTCTCCAATCAGTCTTGTGCAAGTATTGTGTGTAAGCTTTTAGGATAATTTTTTGTGATTTCCATGAAATCCTTCTATTCAACCTTATTGCCTCAATATATTGTTTAGATTTAGTATGTTATAGTGCAGGTCTTTGACTGTGTTTTCTTACATTTGTTGAACGTTTGTTATGAAAATAGTATTGTTTTCTTTGAAGCTAACTTCAATCATAGGAGCCTTTCAAATGAAATATTTATGCAAAATATACTTGATTGAGCAGTGAATCTTTAGTTTCAATTTGATTTATCTGGTGAGATTTTTAAAAGTAGATTCAGGTTATCTGTCTCATATTGGTGAATCACCTTCTTTAGCTATATTTCTTTTAAAAGACGCTTCTATCTCTTTCCCTTCTCATTTTTTCAGTTTTACCAAAAAACCCAAAGAGAACCAACCCATAATCTGGAGGTTCACTTCATTCCTTGATCACCCACAACCTCAAAGTGTCCCAATGTGTCAGCAGGTTGCTTGAGTTCATAGCTTTAGCAAGGGTGCAAACTTTATCTGACAACACCTACAAGATGACGTTGGGCCCATCTATCATAACCTCGCTCGGTTTTTGCTATCTCGGAGGCATTTTTCTATGGTGGCGAATTTTCACTCGGGGAAAATATTGTCAAATGCAAGCAGTTGAAAGTTGCAAAGTGGTGGAACTTTCATTCTGTAGCTCATGTGACCAAACAAACTATTCCAACACGTCCCTTTGGGCATGTTTATGCTAGGCATGGTCGTCTTTCACACCTAAACACGTGGAATCGCTCTGAGCTACGCTCCACGGATCGATCCCTTAAGGGTCCAAAGAGCAAAATGGCTACGAAATTCAGCATGTTATTACTCGAACACCGTGACGCTTAGTAACTTCTCATATGATCTTACAAGATCATGTTGGGCCCTTCTACAATAACCTTGCTCGATTCTCACTATCTCGCAGGCATTTTCCTGTGCTGACAAATTTTCACTAAGGGAAAAAGTTGTCAAATGCAAATAGTTGAAAGTTGCAAAGTGGCGCAACTTTCGTTCTACAGCTCGTGTGACCAAAAAAACTATTTCAACACATCTGGGTGGGTACTTTTACGCTAGGCATGGTCCTCATTCAAACTGAAATACGCGGAATCGCTCCGATCTACATTCAACCGGATCAATCCCTTTAGGGTCTTAAGTGCAAAATGGCTGCGAAATTCAGCATACTATTACTCGGACACCGTGACGCTTAGAAACTTCTCATCTGATCCTACAAGATCATGTTGGGCCCATCTACAATAATCTTGCTCGGTTTTCACTATCTCGAAGGTATTTTCCTATGCTAGTGAATTTTCACTCGGGGAAAAAGTTGTCAGATGCAAGTAGTTGAAAGTTGCAAAATGGTGCAACATTCGTTCTATAGCTAGTGTGACCAAACGAACTATTCCAATGCATCTGGGTGGGTACGTTTATGCTAGGCATCAACCTCTTTCGCACCGAAACACGCGAAATCACTCTGAGCTACGTTCAACCGGATCGATCCTTTAAGGGTCCAAAGTGCAAAATGGCTGCGAAATTCAGCATGCTATTACTCGGACACCATGATGCTTAGAGCCTACTCGTTTGATCCAACAAGATCATGTTGGGCCCATCTACAATAACCTTGCTCAGCTTTCGCTATCTCAGAGGCATTTTCCTATGGTGGCGAATATGCACTCGAAGAAAAAGTTGTCAAATGCAAGTAGTTGAAAGTTGCAAAGTGGTGCAACTTTCGTTTTGTAGCTCGTGTGACCAAACAAACTATTGCAACACGTTCGAGTGGGTACGTTTACGCTAGGCATTGTCTTCTTTGCACCCAAGCATGCGGAATCGCTCCGAGCTACGTTCAACCGGATCGATCCCTTAAGGGTCCAAAGTGCAAAATGGCTTTGAAATTCAACATGCTATTACTCGGACACCGTGATGCTTGGAAACTTCTTGTCTAATCCAACAAGATCATGTTGGACCCATCTACAATAACCTCACTCGGTTTTTACTATATCAGAGGTATTTTCCTATGGTGGCGAATTTTCACTCAAGGAAAAAGCTGTCAAATGCAAGTATTTGAAAGTTGCAAAATGGTGCAACTTTCATTCTGCGGCTCGTGTGACCAAAAAAACTGTTACAACGTGTCTGGGTCGGTACATTTTTGCTAGGCATAGTCGTCTTTCGCACCCAAACACGCGGAATCGCTCTGAACTACATTCAACCGAATCCATCCTTTGAGGGTCCAAAGTGCAAAATGGCTGCAAAATTCAGCATGCTATTAATCGGACACCGTAATGCTTAGAAAATTCTCATATGATCCTACAAGTTTATAATGGGCCTATCTACAATAACCTCGCTCGATTTTCGCTATCTCGGAGGCATTTTCCTGTGCTGACAAATTTTCACTAGGGTCAAAAGTTGTCAAATGCAAGTAGTTGAAAATTGCAAAGTGATGCAACTTTTGTTTTGCAGCTCGTGTGACCAAACAATTTGTTCCAACGCATCTGGGTGGGTACGCTTACGCTAGACATGGTCCTTTTTCAAAACCGAAACACGCGGAATTGCGCTGATCTACTTTCAACCGGATTGATCCCTTAAGGGTCTAAAGTGGAAAATGGCTGTGAAATTCAGCATTCTATTACTCGGACACTGTGATGCATAGAAAAATATCGTCTGATCCTACAAGATTATGTTGGACCCATCTACAATAATCTCGCTCGTTTTTCGCTATCTCGGAGGCATTTTCCTGTGCTAGCGAATTTTCACTCGGAGAGAAAGTTGTCAAATGCAAGTTGTTGAAAGTTGCAAAGTGGTGCAATGTTCGTTTTGCAGCTAGTGTGACTAAATGAACTGTTCCAACGCATCTGGATGGGTACGTTTACGATAGGCATGGTCCTCTTTCGCACCGAAACACACGGAATTGCTCTGAGCTACGTTCAACAAGATCAATCCCTTAAGGGTCCAAAGTGCAAAATGGTTGTGAAATTCAACATGCTATTACTCGGACACCATGACGCTTAGAAACTTCTCGATTGATCGTAGAAGATCACGCTGGGCCCATTTACAATTAATTTGCTCAGTTTTCGCTATCTTAGAGGCATTTTCCTATGATGGTGAATTTTCACTCGGGGAAAAAGTTGTCAAATGCAAATAGTTGAAAGTTGCAAAGTGGTGCAACTTTTGTTTTGCAGCTTGTGTGACAAAACAAACTATTCCAATGCATCTGGGTGGGTAAGTTTTCGTTAGGCATGGTCCTCTTTCACACCCAAACACGCGAAATCGCTCCGAGCTACGTTCAACCGGATCGATCCCTTAAGGGTCCAAAGTGAAAATGGCTGCGAAATTTAGCATGCTATTAATCAGACATCGTGATGCTTAGAAACTTTTTGTCTGATCCTACAAGATCAGTGTGGGCCCATCTACAATAACCTTGCTCGGTTTTTGCTATCTCGGAAGCATTTTCCTATGGTGGTAATTTTCACTCGAGGAAAAAGTTGTCAAAAAGAAGTAGTTGAAAGTTGCAAAGTGGTACAACTTTCGATCTGCAGCTTGTGTGACCAAACAAACTATTCCAACGCATCTGGGTGGGTACGTTTAGGCTAGCCATGGTCCATTTTCGCACCCAAACACGCAGAATCGCTTCGAGCTACGTTCAATCGGGTCGATTACTTAAGGGTCCAAAGTGCAAAATGGCTGTGAAATTCAACATGCTATTACTTAGACACCATGACACTTAGAAACTTCTTGTCTGATCCTACAAGATTGCGTTGGACCCATCTACAATAACCTCGCTCGGTTTGCGCTATTTTAGAGGCATTTTCCTATGGTGGCGAATTTTCACTCGGAGAAAAAGTTGAAAGTTGCAAAATGGTGCAACTTACGTTTTGCAGCTCATGTGACCAAACAAACTATTCCAACACATCCAGTTGGGTACGTTTACGCTAGGCATGGTCCTTTTTCGCACCCAAACACGCAAAATCACTCCGAGCTACGTTCAACCGGATCAATCCTTTAACGGTCCAAAGTGCAAAATGGCTGCGAAATTTTGCATGCTATTACTCAGACACCGTGAGGGTTAGAAACTTCTCGTCTGATCCTACAGGATCACGTCGGGCCCATCTATAATAACCTCACTCGATTTTCACTATTTTAGAGGCATTTTCCTATGTTGACGAATTTTCACTCAGGGAAAAAGTTGTCAAATGCAAGTAGTTGAAAGTTGCAAAGTGGTGCAACTTTTGTTCTGCAGCTCGTGTGACCAAAAAATTGTTCCAACACGACCGGGTGGGTACATTTACACTAGGCATGGTCGTCTTTCGCACACAAATATGCAGAATCGCTCCGAGCTACGTTCAACCGGATCCATCCCTTAAGAGTCCAAATTGCTTTATGGCTGTGAAATTCAGCATGCTATTACTCGGACACCGTGACGCTTAGAAACTTGTCAAATGCAAGTAGTTGAAAGTTGCAAAGTGGTGCAACTTTCGTTCTACAACTCGTATGACCAGACAAACTGTTCCAATGCATCCAGGTGGGTACTCTTACGCTAGGCATGGTCCTCTTTTGCACTGAAACACTTGGAATCACTCCGAGCTACGCTCAATCGGATCAATCCTTTAAGTGTCCAGAGTGCAAAATGGCTGTGAAATTTTGCATAATATTACTCGGACACCGTGATGGATAGAAACTTCTCATCTGATCTTACACGATCACATCGGGCCCATCTATAATAACCTCGCTCGGTTTTCGCTATCTTAGAGGTATTTTCCTATGGTGGAGAATTTTCACTCGGGAAAAAAGTTGTCAAATGCAAGTAGTTGAAAGTTGCAAAGTGGTGCAACTTTCGTTCTGCAGCTCGTGTGACCAAAAAAATTGTTCCAACGTGACCGGGTGGGTATGTTTATGCTAGGCATGGTCCTCTTTCTCACGCAAACATGCGGAATTGCTCTGAGCTACGTTCAACCGGATCCATCCCTTAAGGATCCAAATTGCTTAATGGCTGCGAAATTCAACATGCTATTACTCGGACATTGTGACGCTTAGAAACTTTTCATCTAATCCTATGGGATCACGTTGGGCCCCTCTACAATAACCTTTCTCAGTTTTCACTATCTCAGAGGATTTTTCCTAAGGTGGCGAATTTTCACTCGAGGGAAAAGTTGTCAAATGCAAGTAGTTGAAAGTTGCAAAGTGGTGCTACTTTCGTTCTGCAGCTCGTATGACCAAACAAATTGTTCCAACGCATCCGGGTGGGTACTCTTACGCTATGCATGGTCCTTTTTTGCACTGAAACACGTGGAATCACTCTGATCTACATTCAACCGGATCAATCCGTTAAGGGTCCAAAGTGGAAAATGGCTGCGAAATTCAGAAATGCTATTACTCGGACATCATGATGCTTAGAAACTTCTCGTTTGATCCTACAAGATCATGTTCAGACCATCTACAATAACCTCGCTCGATTTTTGCTATCTCGGAGGCATTTTCCTGTGCTGATGAATTTTAACTCGAGAAAAAAGTTGTCAAATGCAAGTAGTTGAAAGTTGCAAAGTGGTGCAACTATCGTTCTACAGCTCGTTGTACCAAACAAACTATTCCAATGCTTCAAGGTGGGTACGTTTATGCTAGGCATGGTCCTCTTTCATACCCAAATATGTGGATTCGCTCTGAGCTACCTTCAACCGGATCGATCCCTTAAGCGTCCAACAAGCAAAATGGCTGCAAAATTCAGCATGATATTACTCGGACACCGTGATGATTAGTAACTTATCTTATGATCCTACAAGATCATGTTGGGCCGATCTACAATAACCTCTCTCGATTTTCGCTATCTCGGAGGCATTTTTCCTGTGCTGGGGAATTTTCACTAGGGGAAAAAATTGTCAAATGCAACAAGTTGAAAGTTGGAAAGTGGTGCAACTTTCGTTCTGCAGCTCGTGTGACCAAACAAACTCTTCCAACGCATCTAGATGGGTATGTTTATGCTAGGAACGGTCCTCTTTCACACCAAAACATGCGGAATCGCTTCGATCTACGTTCAACCGGATCGATCCCTTAAGGGTCTAAAGTGCAAAATGGCTGCGAAATTCAGCATGCTATTACTCGGACACCGTGATGGTTAGAAAATTTTCATCTGATCCTACAAAATCATGTTGGGCCCATCAAAAATAACCTCACTCAATTTTCGCTATCTCGGAGGCATTTTCCTATGTTGGCGAATTTTCACTTGGGGAAAAAGTTGTCAAAAGCAAGTAGTTGAAAGTTGCAAAGTGGTACAACTTTCGTTCTGCAACTAGTGTAACCAAACGAACTATTCCAACGCGTCCGGGTGGGTAGGTTTACGATAAGCATGGTCCTCTTTCACAATGAAACACACGGAATTGCTCTGATCTACGTTCAACCGGGTAGATCCCTTAAGGGTCCAAATTGCTTAATGGCTACGAAATGCACCATGCTATTACTCAGAAACCGTGATGCTTAGAAAATTTGCATTTGATCCTACAAGATCATGTTAGACCCATCTACAATAACCTCGCTCGGTTTTCGCTATCTCGGAGGCATTTTCCTATGGTGGCGAATTTTCACTCGAGGAAAAAGATGTCAAATGCAAATAGTTGAAAGTTGCAAACTGGGGCAACTTTCGTTTTGCAGCTCGTGTGACCAAACAAACTATTCCAACGCATCCAGGTGGGTATGTTTTCGCTAGGAAAGGTCCTATTTCGCACCCAAACACGCAGAATCGTTTTGAGCTACGTTCAGCCATGTTGTGACCTTTTTTCACACATCACCCCATCCCAGATGGGGACCCCCTAACTTTTGCTCCATTTTGGTCTTTTGCCTTTGGTTAGTGCGTCTCTCTCTCTATCTCTGGTCCTTCCGGGGATGTCCCGTCGTTTGACCTGGGTTGAAGTATTGTTCAAGTCTGTGAAATTAGGGTTTTCATCAGTCAGGCTTATTAAAGGTAAAACTGAGTTATAAAATTGAAATTCGAGCTTAGTACAGCAGTCAGAAGACTTCCAGCAGGGTCCCACTAAATTTTCTCTGGATTCCGACAACTTAGCATTTTTAGTAAGTATTCGATTTGGGACTATTTTATCGAGATTTTGGAATTCTATTAGTTCCACCACAATCAGGCAGCTTCAGAATGCCTATGCGCGAAATTTGAATGGATTCCGACAACTGGCTATTTTTAGCAGTTCAGCCTTCGGAGGCTATTTTCAGGATTTAAATGAGCAATTCTCCGGTGAGCGACAGGGGAATTGATCTGGGTTTTCGAAGACCTTCGCAATGATGTAGCATGCAAGGCAAGATGGTGACTTTCAGAGTTCAGCCTCCCGAGGCTATTTTTAGGGTTTTCATGCAAGAATTTTCAATGCATGTCCGGATATTCCATGTGGGTTTTGCGAAAGCTTCACAATGATATGACATGAAGATGGATTGGGTCAGTTTTCAAGGACTTACTATTTTTAGCCAGTGCCAAAACTTTGACCAGTTTTTTGGGTTTTTCTGGGTTTTTTGAGATCCCACGGGCACTGTGACATGCAAACTCGTCCGACATCCGGGTGACCACTTTCCAGACACTTACTATAAATAGCAGTATCATCCCAGCAACTACCCACCGCTCCAGTCCAACAAACAAGTGCAATCAGGCACGATCAGGGACAGTCAGGAACAAATTAGAGCACATGCAAGTCAAATTAGGGTTTCCCCTGCCACATCTAAAAATAGATGGAACAAAATGCGGGGATGACAAAACGAAGCATGCCACTGGAATCAGCATCCTTCAGGCTACCTACTGGTAAAATTTGAACATGATCTGAATACTTACTATTTTTAGCAAGTCACCTCATGGCTAAAAATAGCACGTCCTCGTCAGGGAAAAGGTGTGAGCGAGTCTCTTACAGCATCAAGTACAAGTGGAACAAATTTCAAAGCAAACGGAGATACGAAATTGATCAATTCTAGGGTTTGCCAAAAATAGCAAATGGCTAAAAATAGCATGTATTGTGCCAGATAAGGTATAAACGAGGTGATACAGGTCAACGAGGGCATAGCCACGCCACTTCTAACTCGAAACAGGATGAAATGCAAAGAAACCTTAACTCCTCCGAATTTACTAAAAATAGAAGGCTAGGGCATAAAGGGCGTTGGAAATTTTCTAACAGGCAAACACTCTCATATGCACCCAAGAGGAAGGAAAGATTCAAAAATTCTCTAAGTGTGAGAATTTCCCTGAGCAAGAATGAAACGCACCCTTCAAAAGCATGATAAAATTTCCAAGGCAAAGAGATTTTCCTCTTCATACCCCTATATGCGCCTAGGGAAGGTGAAAGGTCACCAAAAATGTGAAAAAAATTCACTAAGGCATCAAAATTTCCTAGGACATCCTCAAGGGCGTTCAAAAATGGAAGTATCATGGGCTAAATGCACCTAAAGGAGGTGAAGAGCCACTTGGAAGAGGCGCGTTCCTTTACATGAATGAAGTGCGCTCAAACATGGAAGCCAACAGCCCCATATGCGCCAAGAGGAGGTGAAAGGACACTTGAAAGGGGCGGAATTCCTCCTAGCACTAGCAAATGCGCCCAACATGAAAGTATGCAAGCCCATATGCGCCATAGGAAGCTAAAAGGACACTTGATGATGGCGTTTTTTTTCTTTAATGAAGGTGAAATGCGCTCAAGGATAACAAGGAAGTCTACTAGCCCATATGCGCCAAGAGGAGGTGAAGAGTCACCCTAGGCGTGAGAGTTCTTCATGGCATTTGCGCCCCAAGTAAAAGGTAAGGATGAAAGGTAAAACGGTGAAGGTGGAAGCTACACTTGAGGAATGCGCTAGAGGAAGGTGAAGGGTCACCATGTGAAATGCGCCAAGGGAAAAGTAATGTTAGGAAGGGCATAATTGTTTTAAAGACCACGGGTTATATGTATTTATTTCTTCCTCTTCACATCATGAAACGCGCCTAGTGAGTGGGGATTTATGAAAAATGAAATGAAAATTGCTAAGGAAGTCCAGGCGTGAGGATTACTCAATATGAAAAAGGCTTAAGCAAAAAAAAAAGTTGCCTAAGGAATGAAATGAAGAATAACATGCTTTTAAGATAAAATTTTAATTTTCAAAAAAAATTCCTAAGGCATTTTCTTAAGGGAAAATGAAGAATACGCCTAGAGGATGGTGCCAGATTTCCAGAGTTATAAAAAAATCTTCAGAGGAAAATTCTTCAGGGAAAATCAAGATAATTTGCCAAGGCCGGGAAGATTGAAATTGCAGGAGTGAAAGACATCCGGAAGGGGAGAAATAAACATTAGCCATTTATATTATTTTAAATAATGAAAATTAAACATACCCCTTCGTCCGGATACACATGAAGACAATGGATTCCGGGAAGATTTTTCTTTTGGGTGTTAAACGTTTGCAATTCGGAAGTGATTTAGAGTTATTCTACGCCTCACTCATGTCGTTTCGATGGATATTTTGCCCAGTACCTATTTTTAATAAAATTCCTAAGGCAAATTTAGTAAAATTTCTCTAAGGCAAACGACTAAAATGGATGAGAAATTTCACTAAAGAGTTTGAACTTGATAATTTTTGCCAGAATGCCTTAGCCAAACTTTTCGAAATTGTTCAAAGAAGTAAACGATGTAATTTTTTGAGAAATCAAACGCAACGAGGCAGGCCTATGCAGAGGTGATGAATTCACAATTCTAGAAGTTTGGGATTCCGATGCTTCAGACGACAAGTGTTGCAACTGGAAAAGAGAGGGAAAATGAATTCAAAATATTTGCTAAGTTTAGCCTCTGCAGGAATTCGCCCAAGCTATAAGTTTTGAAGTTCTCTTCATTTTTCTCTCACAAGTTGCTGAAGAACTGAAAGTGAGAAGAGCTGAAAGTTGCTGAGGATTTTGAATTTTTAGAGAGCTGGAGGTTGAGGATTTCGAATCCCTGAAGGACTGGAGTTGCTGAAGCACGAATTGCTGAAGTCACAAACTTGCTGGAGAAGTGCGACCTACCTTATCAAGATTTCAAGTTGCTGAGAAGTGAGTTTCTAAATTGCTGCAATTGTGAGGAGGTTCGAATTTACCAAAGTGAAGCTGCTGAATGCCTAAGTGCGACTTGAGAAGAAAGTTTTAAGTTGCTGAAAGTTGCTAAGTTAGAAGGAAAAGTGCGAACTTCAAAGAGGAGGTTTCAAATTTGTTAAAGTTAAATTGTTGCAAGCAAACATTTCCAAGTATTGGGCATTGTGTTGCTGCAACCCAAAGGAAATTTCTGAGAACATTGAAGTAAACAGGCAATAGTTGAGGTTTGCAATTGAAAACATCAAGAAGTGTTGCAGCCTTTGTCATTTAAAAGAAAAATCTGCTGACACCCTCAATGATGGTTATTATTTTATTTTAAAACAATCTTGTTTGCTGACTATCTTACCCTTTTTTTAGAATGGCCGAGTCAAGCAGAAGAGCTGCAGGCAAGAACGTCCACGCTAAGTCCAGACAGGCAGTAATCAAAAAATAAAGCAAGTCTTTCCTGCCAGAATCAAAATTCACATCAAAGTTGGGCAGGCTAGCAGACACAAACCTGGGCTCGTTTAACCTGGAGGCATTCAAAAGAAGGATAATGGGGACTGGAGGCCATCGCCCATCAGTGATGTCACATAGCATTGTCAGAAGTGGATTATATGTAGCTGCAAATTTTCCACCAGCCATCCGGTGCCCGGAGCTCATTATGGAATGCTCTCACCACTACGATTCAGAGAAGAGGACGATCGTTGTGCCAGATGGCAAGGTGCTGGCTAACCTGACACCACAAGCAATCGGAGAGGCATTCAAGATCCCCGCCCATGAGAAAGTGATTTACAAAACAAAGGACAGGGCTGACAAAATGTATTCATCCACAACAGACCGGTGTGCTGATGTGATAAACACTAGGTGGATGATCAAGCCCAAACCAACTCGTACGAAGTTGCCCAAACAAATAATCTCCGAAGACTTGAAGCAAGAGTTTGGCGACCTGATTATGATGTTGAGTAGAGTTGGAGGGTGACCCCAAGCGTTCGTCTTCGAACCTTGGATGTTTTACTTTGTCAACTTGGTGCTGGAGGGCAAGGATTTCATGGATTGGGCACTGTTAATCAGTGATGGTCTACATGAGCAGCTCCGCAATGTGAGGAGGACTAAAACATTTTATATGGGCTCTTACCTCGTCTATATGCTGGCTCGCATGACAAGATATAGGGGGATCTCTTACAAAGAACCAATTGGTTGCGGTTCTCAGCAATTCAAAATATTCGAGGCTTGTCCGCAGTTGCATTTGACAAGCACTACTAATTACAAAAGAGTCAACGATGCCTTTACTATGCACATCACGAGGACCTTGCAGCAAAGGACCCATCACAGAATATCGAGGGAGGCACAAGAAATGATTGAGAAATTTGGATGTTGGTTTATCCAATTCCCAAAATTCACTTACATAAGGCTGCAGGGATTCTCTTCCTACCCATACAGGTTGCCCCGATATCCCACAAATAGGGTAGTGATGCTGGAAGTTTCTAGGCAACTGATTCCCTACGATAAGATTCAAAAGAAGAAGAAGAAGGGCGGACTTGGGTTCCCGATTGCTATGGGAAATTCAGACGAAGTATGCCCATCACTGCAGGCAGCAAGGGAGGCAGAGGCGGAGCTCCAGTTCTTTCAGCTTTCTTACCATTCCAGCAGACGCTACTACGATCCTCATAGAAATATGAGGTGGGTATTGACAGAGGAGTTTAGGCATAAGGCACAAATAGAAGATTTTTGGGCAAGTGCAGTAGATGATGTCGAAGTCAGAAAGAGGATGTTTTCCCAGATACCATTGGCAATGATCAGAGAGTGCGAGATTATTCCTGTACCAGATCAGATTAAGGAGGACATAAACGTTGTATAGGTTGATTACGACACAGTAAGAAACACACCCTTGCCACTCTCAGATTGGTCAAAACCAGAGATCACCGACTTCAATACACTTTGTATCCCAGTCCTGACATTTACACGGAGTTGGATAGAGAGACATGTCAACCGACTAAAGGGAAGGTCAATTCCCCTTACCTACAATTTGATGGGAGACAGCAGGTTACCATCGACTAATTCGAGGAGATGGAGTAATCCAACTCCAGAGCCTAGGGGAAAGAGCCAGTTCGACTGGAGCCTGTGATAGTTGAGGAATCCTTGCACATGCCGGCTCGAACACATTCTCCGAGCATACAGGAAGTGTCCCTATTTGCTGATCAGAGGGAGAGGTTGCAGGCAGAATAGGCAGAACAGGCAACACAAATAGAGAGCCAACCACTTCGTAGGGAGTCCGTGGGCCAGAGCATCAACGTGCCCCAAGAGGATAATCAACAGTAGAACCGGCAGGAGACCGATGAAGGCACTACCATAGATACTCAGTTTCAACATGAGATTGAGGTAGCTCTCGAGGATGATGCTGCTTCCGATCGAGATGCCCAGAGCTCAGGAGACACTGAGCCCATAGATGATGATGAGCCTCATCGGAACAAGGGCCATGAAGTAGAGGCCGAGGTAGAGTAGCCTTTCATCATAGCAGACACACGACAGGAGGTGCCAGAGTGGCTGAGGGATAGGATGAGGCGTGATCCTATGGATGAGATTGATCCTGCAATCGAGATGGAGGAATTGCTGCAAAGGATCAATGCACCTCCCACGAAGAAGAAGGCTAGGAAGATTTCCAAAATATCCACGGATGAGGATGGATCCCTAACCTTGCATATGGCAATTCCACGAGAGGAATGTGATAGAGACAAGGCCGTTCCTGAGAACTATATTGTGACAACCATGGAACTAGGCCGCCCTACTGGGGCACAGGTGGTAGAGGAGTGCGATAATTAGTACCGGGCACTCAAGGACAGATTGTCCCATGTTGAGGGCAAGTACAAGAGGTTGAAGGTAGAGCATCGAACACTGATTGGCTATGTGCAGCACTTGTCCCATCCTTGTGGGAAAGAAAATCTTGCAATCGAGCTCCCAGCTGAGTTTTCCAGGGAGTCAATCAGTGGATTAGAAGATTTAAGGAGAATGGCACAGCAGGCAGACACGTGGGTTGCCAGTGTGCATACAGAGACAAGAAAGTTTATGGAAGATCTTGCACATGCCTATGGGAAAGCTTCTGATATTATGGCTAGAGTGGAGGCAGTTAACCATGCTTGGGGTGAGGCTCGCATCTATCAGACGAGAGTTGTTCTCCGTCTAGGAGCTTTGATGAGCATACCTCAACACACTTTGGTTGAGGGAGGTGTTACCCAGCAAGGAGATAGATACGATTTTGCCAGATGGTATTCTTCAGTAGTCACAGGCCGGGGATTCTATGATGCATCACAAGCAAATTCGGTCGGGGTCAGGAAGGCCATGACGAACATCTTGGATGGAGTTCTCAACACATTGGAGGCAATCTTTGCCAGGAGGTTGACTTCTGAAGAGATAACTGTAGATGGACTAAAGGACAGATTGATGCCATTCTTCTCTGAGGTGGAAACCTTCACTCAGGATGATTTCAAGAACACTGCCACGTTCTCTAGTATCATACAGAACACCTAGGATGCCCTTGTTGCCTGGAAGAAATCATGTGCCCGGCATGGGCAAACAGTTGCAGTTTTAGAGTTTCAGTTGGATCACATTCCTCCTATCTCCGATCAGGAAGTTGAGGAAGTATTAGCCAGGTTCACCAGATTTGCAGCCAGCGAGAAGGAGAAAGGAAACGCTCTTCTGGATGACGATCTGCTGCAGGAGGACGATGTGCATTGATTGCAGGTAGTGGGCCTGCAGAGGAGTGGAGAATATTCTGCACATTCATTGCCCCACTTCTCTCAGTGGCGATTTTTAGGGCATAAACCCTAATTAGGGCATGGGTGGCTCAATCTGAGCCCTTTATTGTAATCAGATCTGAACCGTCCACTGGACTGGGTTTATTATAAAAGGGGTATCCCCCCTCATTTTTAATTCATTAGATAGAATTAGAATCAGACATAGATCAGAACTAGACTGAGATAGAGATTGATAAAGTAGAGCTAGGAGTTAGCTTAGTTGGAAAGGAAAGAAAGACTTTCCCTTTGAAAGTTTTTGCAAAAGATTGTTGTGTAAGACTCTCATGATATAAAGACTTCATTGATTGGTGACTTCATTTTGTGTTGTGGGTAGTTGACGAGGTCTTTTCGTCTTTCCAATTCGAATAGAGTAAAGTAGAATAGATTTTGTTTCCATGCAAGTAGCGTTAATTGTGGAATGCAACATTGGTTTGAGCATATCTCCCTATATCCATACCACTAGCAAGCTTGCTAACGGTAAGTCTGCCCTGCGTGGTCAACTGGAATTTCAGCACTTAACTTTTGTTGCGATTTGTGTGTCCACTTGCTTCATGGTGAAGGGGTGTGCATGATGAATCTCGATCTGAATATCTACCTATCCTTTGAAGATTGCATCAGCTTTGTCAGAGTTGTCCAAAGAGGAGACGATACAAAGTTTGGTTTGGAGATTGTTAAAGCTAGTTTTGCCTTCCATCCTTAGAAATAGATTGTAGGATTCCTATCCCTTTCCCTTTAATTTAGTATTTCCCGATCGATTCGAACATCAGAGCAATATCGTCAAAATCATTCATTGTTTCACTATGATTGAACAACTACGTAAGTCCCCTTGAAATAACCAGCATATACACATCAACCAACTAAGTCTATTCGCGATAAAAGGAACCTTGGAGTTGAATGCATGAACTTTCACACAATCTTAGCATGCGGAATACTTTGATCAAGAGAGAATAGAGTGACCATTGGACATTTTATTCTATGCTGGCGTTGTCATAAAAAGCACGTCAACAAAATTGGTGCTAGAAGGAGGGCACTACCTTTTACAGTGAAACAAAAGGAATTATAAAAGTGTAATGTACCAAGATGGTGCTACCTCATAGAGGGATATCTCCGGTATTACAGCCAAATTTGGGATTCAACGACGATCAAGAAGATATTCTTTCAGGATTGAACAACCTCGCGTGGAGAACAAAAAGATGTGTAGCTGAGTACATGCGGACGAGCTTTGTGTTGCAAGAAGAAGAAGAAAAGGCTATCAAGATCCAAGTTGCTATTGAAAGAGATCTATTGAATCAAAGATAGCCACTTGCTCCCGTGCGTCGCCAGTGAAAGAAGCAGCTTCATCCTGGATCGCATCAGTTCTTTCTCGCCGGATAAGTTGAAAAGAATTTTGAGGTCTGCACCCAGTTTAGCCAAGGAACTTGTAGAGCTAGAGCTACCTACCAGAACAAGGAAGAAGAAAGGTACTCGATCAGACGGGGAAGTTCCCTCAAGCGAGGAAATTTTATCAAACGAAGAAGCTCAATCAAGTGAAGAAGCAGTAAGCGGTGAAGAAGTCTCAATCTTATTTGGAACTCCGCCTAGCATTTCAAGGTTCGCTCAACAAGGACCCGCACGAGCTATCACACCAGTAGCAATTCTACAGCAGCAACCAGGTCAAACAGCTGTATATCGAAGGCGACCAACAATGGCTCAGCCAGCTGCAAACGGTGCTACTTGGTTGGTTACCAACCCATCTCCGCTGGAGTTTGCTGACTATCACGACATGCCAAAGAACCCGGAGAGTTTTTGCTCCAAGTTCCACGTCCACGACATGAACCGCATTGCTGAGGATCACATCAAAATGTTTGAAGACCACCTACGCAATAGGCAGATTGCATACACAGATGTAGCTTGCAGGTTGTTCCCCTATTCTTTGGGGGAAGAGGCCCATTATTGGTTCATACATTTACCAGTCGGTTCAATCAGAACATGGGAACAGATGAAGACGGCCTTCATCGGAAAGTTTGGTATTCCCATCACTCCCGCAGAATTGTTCAGACAATTCGTAGAAGTAAGGAGGCAAGAAAAAGAGCCCATTCATGTGTTCAACAATAGATTCCAAAAGGCTCTCACAAGATTACGAACTCCTTACACTATCACGGATGCTAGAGAAAACTACTACGCCGCTTTGGATCCCTTAACTGCAATGTTTGTGAGAGAAGCTCAGCCCGCTCCCATCGATATGAACTTAGCTTATGCTAAGGCAATTGAAGTAAGCCAGAACATGGGACAAAATACAACTGGTCCCTCACTATACACTGGCTTAGGTTCTACGAGCGGTCAGATACAAACCTGGAATCAGCAAATTCCAGCATTAAACCCAGTTCCACAACCATCTTACTAGACAATCACGCCATCAAATCAGTTGGTTCTCCACCCTGGAGTACCTTCATCTCAAGCGTCAGTTGCACAGCCTGTCTATCTGCAAAACATAGTACCATCGACGCAGACTCAAGAGGAAAGAGATGAAATAAAAGGTCTAGTGGAACAAGTAAAGAAGCTATCAATTGAGGTGACATACCTCAGAAATCAAAATAATCAGATTCAAGCCAAGCAAAGGAATAATCAAGCACACCAAGGTGCTAACCGAGGATATCAAAATAATCTTCCGAATCATCACCATGATGCTCATCAAGGATACAATCAGGAGAACAGTCATGGATACAGAAACAATAATCAAGGGTTCCAGAAGAGGTCCTGGAATATAGGGCCTAATAACGGAGGAGTCCCTTCACCATTGGACAACCTGCCTCCTCCTGAGAGCCGTCCTACAGACAGAGTATATCTAGCAGAAGCCGCCTTGTCAGGATGGTGTAGATTACACAATACTAATCAGCACTCTGAGCTTCAGTGCCATGAGTTTCAAGTTGCCACTGACATTTTCAGAGGAGAAGTGAAGAATGCAGAACCGACAGAGGATCCTCCAGTTACGGGGTATGAAATCGTTCCAGCACCCCGATATAATCAAGCCTTGATCTTGGAAGACTTCAAGTTTCCACCAGAATTCCAAAGTTATACACCGCTGCCGGTTAATCAGAGATTTCCACCAGCTTCGGCAAATGGTCTCGTGGGGACGCCTGAGACTCAAGCACCTTCAGAGGCTCATGCCACGTACACATCACCAAATGAGCCCCTAAACAAAGGCGGTTATAGTTTTCGCCTCTTAACAATAGTGTCTTGGTGGAAGGAGTTAGAGAGGTACAAGCTCTCCAGACCACTGGAAATGGTCCCCCTAAAGTGTATCAAAGAGGTTATCCTCAAAGAGAACCGTTGACTTCGTCAATGCCACCAAATAACTTTTCTACTCCACCGCATCCTAATGCGAGCAATGTGCCAATTGCACCGAAAGACTCTCTGGAGTATAGACAACAAGGTCCCGCACAAGTAAGATCAAATGGACCACAAATGCCTCAACAACCAGTTTACCAGTTAGTCCGAGGACAAAAGGAGAATTCTCCTAGAGAAGATATAAAGAAGCTGAGCTCCTTTGTAATGGAAGAATTTAAAAAAATAAAAGTCAGTCTACCGCTCTATGAGTTGTTGAAGGTTCAGGAAGTCAGAGAAACTCTTTTGGGAGGATTGACTGAAAACCCTTACGCAGGGAGCCCTTCACAAGAGGCACCTAATATGCCAAGATACCCCCAGGTTGTTATGCAGCCCCGTCCTGCACAGAACACAAACGTGGTGCAAAGTGCGCCCCAAGCATCCTATAGTTCTTGGGAGGAACCACAACAATATCAGAACTTTGAACGTATGGTCTTAAACTCTGCAAGCACTCCTGGAAAAGCCGAGATTGAGAAAATCTCTCAAGCTGATGATGCTATGAAGCAAAGGCAGAATATAGGGGATGCGACCCAAGGCAGGCAAGTCCAGCCGGGCAAGAAAGATGGGAAACGAAATGATGTAGCAGATGAAAGGAGAAAACCAATAGTGTTTTATCAGGGGAAAGATGAACCAACCCCATTTTTGGTTTCAGTCAGAATATTCGGAAAAATGCTACATAATTGTTTGATTGATTCTGGTGCTTCAAGCAACGTCATGCCTTTCAAGGTATGCGAAAGATTGGGCCTAATCCCGCTCCACACCAACAAGAAGGCGACTCAATTGGATAAAACAAAAGTTCCTGTTGTTGGGGAACTAAATGACATTCACATGCAGCTAGCCGCGGATCCTAGAATCCAAAGCCGTATTGATATTTCTGTTGTGGACATACCACATGGGTATGGCATGTTGCTTAGCAGAGACTGGTGTCGAAAGCTGAACGGGTATATCGCCACCGACTTTTCTCACATGTGGTTGCCTTGGAGAGGAATCCCTAACCAGATAAGAGTGGAAAGCACACCACAGCTCCGATTGATGATCACTGAATATGGTGATAACAATGAGGTATTGTTTGCGAAAACTGATTTGGGTTCGTACAGGCCAGTCAAACAGGAGGTCCATCTGAATGGGGACATCTCGGAGGCATTTTCCTATGGTGGCGAATTTTCACTTGGGGAAAAAATTGTCAAATGCAAGTAGTTGAAAGTTGCAAAGTGGTGCAACTTTCGTTCAGCAACTAGTGTGACCAAACGAACTGTTCTAATGCGTCCGATTGGGTAAGTTTATGCTAAGCATGGTCCTCTTTCGCAACGAAACATGCGGAATAGATCCGAGCTACTTTCAACCGGATCGATCCCGTAAGAGTCCAAAGTGCAAAATGACTGTGAAATTCAGCATGTTATTACTCGGACACCGTGATGTTTAGAAACTTCTCGTCTAATCCTACATGATCATGTTGGGCCCATCTACAAGAACCTCACTCGGTTTTTGTTATCACGGAAGTATTTTCCTATGGTCGCGAATTTTCACTCGGGGAAAAAGTTGTCAAATGCAAATAGTTGAAAGTTGCAAACTGGTGCAACTTTCGTTTTGCAACTCGTGTAACCAAACAAACTATTCCAACGCATTTGGGTGGGTACGTTTTTGCTAGGCACGATTCCCTTTCACACCCAAACACATGGAATCGCTCTAAGCTACGTTCAACCGGATCGATCCCTTAAAGGTCCAAAGTGCAAAATGGCTGCAAAATTCAGCATGGTATTACTCGGACACTGTGACACTTAGAAACTTTTCGTCTGATTCAACAAGATTATGTAGCACCCATCTATAATAGCCTCACTCGGTTTTTGCTATTTCGGAGGAATTTTTCTATGGTGGCGAATTTTCACTCAGGGAAAACGTTGTCAAATGCAAGTAGGTGAAAGTTGCAAAGTGGTGCAAATTTAATTCTGCAATTCGTATGAGCAAAAAAATTGTTCCAACGCATCCGGGTGGGTACTTTTACGCTAGGCATGGTCCTCTTTTGCATTGAAACATGCGGAATCGCTCCGATCTACGTTCAATCGGATCGATCCCTTAAGGTTCCAAAGTGGAAAATGGCTGCAAAATTCGGCATGCTATTACTCGGACACCGTGATGCTTAGAAACTTCTCATCTGATCCTACAAGATCATGTTGGGACCATCTAGAATAAACTCACTCGATTTTTGCTATCTCGGAGTCATTTTCCTATGCTGGCGAATTTTCATTCGGGGAAAAAGTTGTCAAATGCAAGTAGTTGAAAGTTGCAAAGTGGTGCAACTATCATTCTACAGCTCATGTGACCAAACAAACTATTCCAATGCATCCAGGTGGGTACATTTATGAGAGGCATGGTCCTTTTTTGCACCCATACACGTTGATTCGCTGCGAGCTACGTTCAACCAGATCAATCCCTTAAGGTTCCAAAGAGCAAAATGGCTGCGAAATTCAGAATGCTATTACTAGGACACCATGACGCTTAGTAACTTCTGTTATGATCCTACAAGATCATGTCAGGCCAATCTACAATAACCTCTCTCGATTTTCGCTATTTCGAAGGCATTTTCCTTTGCTGGCAAATTTTCACTAGGGGAAAAAGTTGTCAAATGCAAATAGTTGAAAGTTGGAAAGTGTTGCAACTCTCGTTTTGTAGCTCATGTGATCAAACAAACTATTCTAACGCATCTGGGTGGCTACGTTTATGCTAAGCATGGTCCTTTTTCACACCGAAACACATGGAATCTCTCTGATTTACGTTCAACCGGATCAATCCCTTTAGGGTCTAAACTGCAAAATGGCTGCGAAATTCAGCTTTTTATTACTCAGACACTGTGACACTTGAAAACTTCTCGTCTGATCCTACAAGATCATGTTGGGCCCATCTACAATAACCTCACTCGATTTTCGCTATTTTGGAGGCATTTTCCTATGGTGGCGAATTTTCACTCGGGGAAAAAGTTGTCAAATGCAAGTAGTTGAAAGTTGCAAAGTGGTGCAACTTTCGTTCTGCAGCTAGCGTGACCAAATGAACTGTTCCAAAGCGTTCGAGTGGATAAGTTTATGCTAAGCATAGTCCTCTTTTGCAACGAAACATGCGGAATCGCTCCGAGCTATGTTCAACCAGATTGATCCCTTAAGGGTCCAAAGTGCAAAATGGCTATGAAATTCAGCATGCTATTACTCAGACATCGTGACACTTAGAAACTTATCGTCTGATCCAAAAAGATCATGTTGGGCCCATCTACAATAACCTCGTTCGGTTTTCGCTATCTCAAAGGTATTTTCCTATGGTAGCGAATTTTCACTTGGGGAAAAAGTTGTCAAATGCAAATAGTTGAAAGTTGCAAACTGGTGCAAATTTTGTTTTGCAGCTCATGTGACCAAACAAACTGTTCCAATGCATTCAGGTGGGTACGTTTATGCTAGGCATGGTCCTCTTTCACACTGAAACACGCGGAATCGCTTCGAGCTACTTTCAACCGGATCGATCCCTTAAGGGTCCAAAGTGCAAAATGGCTGCGAAATTCAGCATGCTATTACTCAAACACCGTGATGCTTAAAACTTCTCATTTGCTCCAATGGGATCACATTGGGCCCCTCTACAATAACCTTACTTGGTTTTCACTATCTCAGAGGCTTTTTTCTATGGTGGCGAATTTTCACTCAAGGTAAAAGTTGTCAAATGCAAGTAGTTGAAAGTTGCAAAGAGGTGCAACTTTCATTCTACAGCTCGTGTGACCAAACAAAGTATTTCAACATGTCTGACTAGGTATGTTTACGCTAGATATGGTCCTTTTTCACACCGAAACACGTGGAATCACTCTAAGCTATGTTCAACCAGATCGATCCCTTAAGGGTCCAAAGTGCAAAATGGTTGTG
Organism: Sequoiadendron giganteum; assembly: GCA_007115665.2. Classification (NCBI taxonomy): domain Eukaryota; kingdom Viridiplantae; phylum Streptophyta; class Pinopsida; order Cupressales; family Cupressaceae; genus Sequoiadendron; species Sequoiadendron giganteum. Next base: position 456,863,480 of record CM021107.1, read on the forward strand.
AAATTCAACATGCTATTACTCGGACACCGTAATGCTTAGAAAACTTCTCGTCTAATCCTACAAGATCATATTGGGCCCATATACAATAACCATGCTCGGTTTTCGCTATTTCAAAAGCATTTTCCTATGGTGGCAAATTTTCACTCAAGGAAAAAATTGTCAAATGCAAGTAGTTGGAAATTGCAAAGTGGTGCAAACTTTGTTCTGCAGCTCGTGTGACCAAACAAACTGTTCCAATGCGTCCGGATGGGTACGTTTATGCTAAGCATGGTCCTCTTTCGCACCCAAACAAGCAGAATTGGTTCGAGCTACATTCAACCGGATCGATCCCTTAAAGGTCCAAAGTGCAAAATGGCTGTGAAATTTAGCATGCTATTACTCAAAGATCGTGATGCTTAGAAACTTCTTGTCTGATCCTACAAGATCACTTTAGGCACATCTACAATAACCTCACTCGGTTTTCGCTATCTCGGAAGCATTTTCCCATGGTGGCGAATTTTCACTCGAGGAAAAAGTTGTCAAATGCAAATAGTTGAAAGTTGAAAAGTGGTGTAACTTTCGTTCTGCAACTCGTGTGACCAAACAAACTATTCCAGTGCATCCGAGTAGGTACATTTATGCTAGGCAATGGTCCACTTTCGCATCCAAACACGTGGAATCGCTCCGAGCTACGTTCAATCGGATCGATCCCTTAAGGGTCCAACGTGCAAAATAGCTGTGAAATTCAACATACTATTACTCGAACACCATGACGCTTAGAAACTTCTTGTCTGATCGTACATGATCATGTTGGGCCCATCTACAATAATTTTGCTCGGTTTTCGCTATCTCGGAGGCATTTTTCTATGGTGGTGAATTTTCACTCGGGGAAAAAGTTGTCAAAAGCAAGTAGTTGAAAGTTGCAAAGTGGTGCAACTTTCGTTCTGCAGCTCGTGTGACAAAACAAACTGTTTCAACACGTTAGGTTGGGTGTGTTTACACTAGGTATGGTCTTCTTTCGCGCCTAAACACGTGGAATCGCTCTGAATTACGTTCAACCGGATCGATCCCTTAAAAGTCAAAAGTGCAAAATGGCTTTGAATTTCAAAATACTATTACTCGGACACCGTGACTCTTAGAAACTTCTCATCTGATCCTACAAGATCATGTTGGGCCCATCTACAATAACCTCGCTCGATTTTCGCTATCTCAAAATCATTTTCCTATGGTGGTGAGTTTTCACTCAGAGAAAAAGTTGTCAAATGCAAGTAGTTGAAAGTTGCAAAGTTGTGCAACTTTTTTTCTACAGCTCGTGTGACCAATAAAACTATTTAAATGCATCAGAGTGGGTACATTTACGCTAGGCATGGTCCTTTTTTGTACCGAAACACGTGGAATCGCTCTGATCTACGTTCAACTGGATCGATCCCTTAAGGGTCTAAAGTTCTAAATGGCTGCGAAATTCAGCATTTTATTACTCGGATACTGTGACGCTTAGAAAATTCTCGTCTAATCTTTCAAGATCATGTTGGGCCCATCTACAATAACCTCACTCGGTTTTGGCTATCTCGGAGGTGTTTTCCTAAGGTGGCGATTTTTCATTCGGGGAAAAAGTTGTCAAATGCAAGTAGTTTAAAGTTGCAAAGTGGTGCAACTTTCGTTTTGCAGCTACTGTGACCAAACAAACTGTTCCAACGCATCTGGATGGGTACTTTTACACTAAGCATGATCCTTTTTCGCAACAAAACACACGGAATCGCTCCGAGCTACGTTCAACCGGATTGATCCCTTAAGGGTCCAAAGTGCAAAATGGCTGCAAAATTCAACATGCTATTACTTTGACACCGTGATGTTTAGAAACTTCAACTTTGATCCTACAAGATCACATTGGGCCCATCTATAATAACCTCACTCGGTTTTCGCTATCTCGGAGGCATTTTCCTATGGTGGCGAATTTTCACTCGGGGAAAAAGTTGTCAAATGCAAATACTTGAAAGTTGCAAACTGGTGCAACTTTCGTTTTGCAGCTCGTGTGACCACACAAACTTTTCCAATGCATTCAGGTGGGTACGTTTACGCTAGACTTGGTCCACTTTCGCACCAAAACACGCTGAATCGCTCTGACCTATGTTCAACCGGATCAATCCCTTAAGGGTCCAAATTGCTTTATGGCTGCGAAATTCACCATGCTATTACTCGGACACCGTGACGCATAGAAACTTTTCATTTGATCCTATGGGATCACGTTCAGCCCCTCTACAATAACCTTGCCTGATTTTTGCTATCTCAGAGGCTTTTTCCTATGGTGGCGAATTTTCACTCGAGGCAAAAGTTGTCAAATGCAAGTAGTTGAAAGTTGCAAAGTGGTGCAACTTTTATTTTGTAGCTCCTGTGACCAAACAAAATGTTCCAACACGTCTAAATAGGTATGTTTATGCTAGGCATGGTCCTCTTTAGCACTGAAACATGCGGAACCGCTCCGAGCTACGTTGAATTGGATCGATCTCTTAAGGGTCCAAAGTGCAAAATGGCTGCAAAATTCAGCATTCTATTACTCGGACACCAAGACGCTTAGAAACTTCTTGTCTGATCTTATGAGATCATATTCGACCCCTCTAAAATAATCTCACTCGGTTTTCGCTATCTCAGAGGATTTTTTCCTATGGTGGCAAATTTTCACTCGAGGAAAAACATGTCAAATGCAAGTAGTTGAAAGTTGCAAAGTGGTGCAACTTTCGTTTTGAAGCTCGTGTGACCAAACAAACTATTGCAACGTGTCTGAATAAGTATGTTTACGCTAGGCATGGTCCTCTTTCAGACCAAAACATGCGGAATCGCTCTGAGCTACGTTCAACGGTATCAATCCCTTAAGGGTCCAAAGTACAAAGTGGCTGCAAAATTCAAAATGCTATTAGTCAGACTCTGTGATGCTTAGAAACTTTTCGTCTGATCCCACAAGAACAAGTTGGGCCCATCTACAATAACCTCACTCAGTTTTGGCTATCTCGGAGGCATTTTCCTAAGGTGGCGATTTTTCACTTGGGGAAAAAGTTGTCAAATGCAAGTAGTTTAAAGTTGCAAAGTGGTGTAACTTTCGTTCTGCAGCTCGTGTGACCAAACAAACTGTGCTAACGCATCCAGATGGGTGCATTTATGCTAGGCATGGTCTTCTTTCACACCCAAACACGTGGAATCGCTCTGAGCTACGTTCAACCGGATCGATCCCTTAAGGGTACAAAGTGCAAAATTGTTGCGAAATTCAGCATGCTATTACTCGGACACCATGATTCTTAAAAACTTTTCATCTGATCCTACAAGATCAGGTTAGACCCATCTACAATAACCTCGCTGAGTTTTCGCTATCTCGGAGGCATTTTCCTATCGTCGCGAATCTTCACTCGGGGAAAAAGTTTTCAAATGCAAGTAGTGGAAAGTTGTAAAGTGGTCCAAGTTTCGTTCTGCAACTCGTGTGAGCAAACAAACTATTCCAACGCGTTCAGGTGCGTACGTTTATGCTAGGCATGGTCCTCTTTTGCACCCAAACACGTGGAATCGCCCTGAGCTACATTAAACTAGATCGATCCCTCAAGGGTCCAAATTGTTTAGTGGCTGCGAAATTCAGCTTACTAACACTCGGACAACGTGATGGTTAGAAAATTCTCGTCTGATCCTATGGTATCACATTGGGCCCCTCTACAAAAACTTTGCTCTATTTTCGCTATCTCAGAAGCTTTTTCCTATAGTGGCGAATTTTTGCTCAAGGAAAAAGTTGTCAAATGCAAGTAGTTGAAAGTTGCAAAGTGGTGCAACTTTCTTTCTGCAGCTCGTGTGACCAAATAAACTGTTCCAACGCATCCGATAGGTATTTTTATGCTAGGCATGGTCCTCTTTCGCACCGAAACACGTGGAATCGCTCCGAGCTACGTTCAACCGGATTGATCCCTCAAGGGTCCAAATTGCAAAATGGCTGTGAAATTCAACATGCTATTACTCGGACACTGTGACGCTTAGAAACTTCTCGTCTAATCCAACAAGATCAAGTTTGGCCCATCTACAATAACCTCGCTCGGTATTCGTTATCTTGGAGGCATTTTCCTATGGTGGCGAATTTTCACTCGGGGAAAAAATTTTCAAATGCAAATAGTTGAAAGTTGCAAAGTGGTGCACCTTTTGTTTTGCAACTCGTGTGACAAAACACACTATTCCAACGCATCTGGTTGGGTAAGTTATCATTAGGTATGGTCCTCTTTCGCACCGAAACACGCGGAATCGCTCCGAGCTACGTTCAACCGGATCGATCCCTTAAGGGTCCAAAGTGCAAAATGGCTGCGAAATTCAGAATGCTATTACTCGAACACCGTGACGCTTAGAAAATTCTCCTCTAATCCTACAAGATCACGTTGGGCCCATCTACAATAATCCCGCTGGGTTTTCGCTATCTCGAAGGCATTTTTCTATGGTGGCAAATTTTCACCCAAAGAAAAAGTTGTCTAATTCAAGTAGTTGAAAGTTGCAAAGTGGTGCAAACTTCGTTCTGCAGCTTGTGTGACCAAACAAACTATTCCGATGCGTCTGAGTGGGTACGTTTACGCTAGGCATGGTCTTCTTTTGCACCTACACACGGGGAATCACTCCGAGCTACGTTCAACCGGATCGATCCCTTAAGGGTCGAAAGTGCAAAATGGTTGTGATATTTAGCATGCTATTACTTGAACATCGTGACGCTTAGAAATTTTTCATCTGATCCTACAAAATTACTTTAGGCCCATCTACAATAACCTTGCTCGGTTTTTGCTATCTCAAAAGCATTTTCCTATGGTGGTGAATTTTCACTCGAGGAAAAAGTTGTCAAATGCAAATAGTTGAAAGTTGCAAAGTGGTGCAACTTTCGTTCTGCAGCTCGTGTGAACAAAAAAACTATTCCAACGCATCCGGGTTGCTACACTTACGCTAAGCATGGTCCTCTTTCGCAGTCAAACAGGCGGAATCGCTTTGAGCTACGTTCAACCGAATCGATCCCTTAAGTGGTCCAAAGTGCAAAATGGCTGCAAAATTTTGCACGCTATTACTCGGACACCGTGACGCTTAAAAACTTCTCGTCTAATCCTAAAATATCACGTTGGGCCCATCTATAATAACCTCGCTTGGTTTTCTCTATCTCAGAGGCATTTTCCTATGGAAGCGAATTTTCACTCGGGGAAAAGTTGTCAAATGCAAGTAGTTGAAAGTTGCAAAGTGGTGTAACTTTCGTTCTGCAGCTCTTGTGACCAAACAAACTGTTCCAACACGTCTGGGTGGGTACATTTACGCTAGGCATGGTCCTCTCTCGCACCCAAACATAGGGAATTGCTCCGCGCTACGTTCAACCGAATCGATCCTTTAAGGGTCCAAATTGCTTAATAACTGAGAAATTCAGCATGCTATTACTCGGACACCGTGATGCTTAGAAACTTCTTGTTTGATCCTATAGGATCACATTGGGCCCCTCTACAATAACCTTGCTCAGTTTTCGCTATCTTTGAGATTTTTTCCTATGGTGGCGAATTTTAACTTGAGGGAAAAGTTGCCAAATGTAAGTAGTTGAAAGTTGCAAAGTGGTGCAACTTTCGTTCTACAGCTCGTGTGACCAAACAAACTATTCCAACGCGTCTGGGTGGGTACTCTTATGGTAGGCATGGTCCTCTTTCGCACCAAAACACAAGGAATCGCTCCGAGCTACGTTCAACCAGATCGATCCCTTGAGGGTCCAAAGTGCAAAATATCTGCGAAATTCAGCATGCTATTACTCGAACATGGTGACGCTTAGAAACTTTTTGTCTTATCCTACCAAATCCTGTTGGGACCATATACAATAACCTCACTCAATTTTTGCTATCTCGGAGGCATTTTTCAATGCTGGTGAATTTTCACTCGGGGAAAAAGTTGTCAAATGCAAGTAGTTTAAAGTTGCAAAGTGGTGCAACTATCGTTTTACAGCTCGTGTGACCATAAAAATTGTTCCAATGCATCCAGGTGGGTACGTTTAAGTTAGGCATGGTCCTCTTTTGCACCCAAACACGTGGAATCGCTCTGAGCTACGTTCAACTGGATCGATCCCTTAAGGGTCCAAAGAGCAAAATGGTTGCAAAATTCAGCATGCTATTACTCGGACACCGTGATGCTTAGTAACTTCTTGTATGATCCTCCAAGATCATGTTGGGCCCATCTACAATAACCTCGGTCGATTTTTGCTATCTCAGAGGCAGTTTCATGTGCTAGCGAATTTTTACTAAGGGAAAACGTTGTTAAATGCAAGTAGTTGAAAGTTGGAAAGTGGTGCAACTTTCATTCTGCAGCTCGTCTGACCAAACAAATTGTCCCAACCCGTCTGGGTGGGTACGTTTACGCTAGGCATGGTCCTCTTTCGCATCGAAACACGCAGAATCGCTCCGATCTACATTCTACTGGATCAATCTCTTAAGGGTCTAAACTGCAAAATGGCCCATCTACAATAATCTTGCTTGATTTTCGCTATCTCAGAGGCATTTTCCTATGCTGGCGAATTTTCAATCGGGGAAAAAGTTGTCAAATGCAAGTAGTTCAAAGTTCCAAAGTAGTGCAACTTTCGTTCTGCAGCAAATGTGACCAAACGAATTGATCCAACGCATCTGGGTGGGTAATTTTATGCTAGGCATGGTCCTCTTTCGCACCAAAACATGCGGAATCGCTCCGAACTACATTCAACCGGATCGATCCCTTAAGGGTCCAAAGTGCAAAATGACTGTGAAATTCAGCATGTTATTACTTGCACCTCGTGATGCTTACAAAATTCTCATCTAATCCTACAAGATCACGTTGGGCCCATCTACAATAACCTCACTTAGTTTTCACTATCTCGGAGGCATTTTCCTATGGTGGTGAATTTTCACTTAAGGAAAAAGTTATCAAATGCAAATAGTTGAAAGTTGCAAAGTGGTGAACCTTTCGTTTTGCAGCTCGTGTGACCAAACAAACTGTTCCAATGCATTCGGGTGGATAGGTTTTCGAAACACATGGTCCTCTTTCGCACCGAAACATGCGGAATCGCTTCAAACTACGTTCAACCGGATCGATCCCTTAAGAGTCCAAAGTGCAAAATGGCTGCGAAATTCAGCATGCTATTACTCGGAAACGGTGATGCTTAGAAAATTCTCATTTGATCCTACAAGATCACCTTGGGCCCATCTATAATAACCTCGCTCAATTTTCGCTATCTCAGAGGCATTTTCCTATGGTGGGGAATTTTCATTCGGAGAAAAAGTTGTCAAATGCAAGTAGTTGAAAATTGCAAAGTGGTGCAGCTTTCGTTCTGTAGCTCGTGTGACCAAAAAAACTATTCCAAAACATCCAGGTGGGTACGTTTACTCTAGGCATGATCCTCTTTCGCACCCAAAAACGTGGAATCACTCTGAGCTACGTCCAACCGGATCGATCCCTTAAGGATACAAAGCGCAAAATGGCTGCGAAATTGAGCATGTTATTACTCAGACATCCTGATGCTAAGAATCTTCTCGTATGATCTTACAAGATCATGTTGGGCCCATCTATAATAACCTTGCTCGGTTTTCGCTATCTCAGAGGCATTTTCCTATGGTGGCAAATTTTCACTTGGGGAAAAAGTTGTCAAATGCAAGTAGTTGAAAGTTGCAAAGTGGTGCAACTTTTGTTATATAGCGTGTGTGACCAAAAAAAATGTTGCAATGCATCTAAGTGGGTATGTTTACGCTAGACATGGTCCACTTTCGCATCCAAAAACGGGGAATCGCTCCGAGCTACATTCAATCGAATCGATCCCTTAAGGGTCCAACGTGCAAAATGTCTATGAAATTCAGCATACTATTACTCGGACACCGTGACGCTTAGAAACTTCTCGTCTGATCCTATAGGATCATGTTGGGCCCCTCTACAATAACCTTGCTCGATTTCGCTATCTTTGAGGCTTTTTCCTATGGTGGCAAATTTTAACTTGAGGGAAAAGTTGCCAAATGTAAGTAGTTGAAAGTTGCAAAGTGGTGCAACTTTCGTTCTGCAACACATGTGACCAAACAAACTGTTCCAACACATCTAGGTGGGTACTCTTACGCTAGGTATGGTCCTCTTTCACACCAAAACACAAGGAATCGTTCCGAGCTATGTTCAACCGGATCGATCCCTTGAGGATCCAAAGTGCAAAATGTCTGCGAAATTCAGCATGCTATTACTCGGACATGATGATGCTTAGAAACTTCTCGTCTTATCCTACCAGATCCTGTTGGGACCATATACAATAACCTTGCTCAATTTTTGCTATCTCGGAGGCATTTTTCAATGCTAGCGAATTTTCACTCGGGGAAAAGGTTGTCAAATGCAAGTAGTTGAAAGTTGCAAAGTGGTGCAACTATCGTTTTACAGCTTGTGTGACCATACAAATTTTTCCAATGCATCCAGGTGGGTACGTTTAATCTAGGCATGGTCCTCTTTTGCACCCAAACACGTGGAATCGCTCCGAGCTACGTTCAACCGGATCGATCCCTTAAGGGGTCCAAAAAGCAAAATGGCTGCGAAATTCAGCATGCTATTACTCAGACACTGTGACACTTAGTAACTTCTTGTATTATCCTACAAGATCATGTTGGGCCCATCTACAATAACCTCACTTGGTTTTCGCTATCTCGGAGGCATTTTCCTCTGGTGGCGAAGTTTCACTCGGGGAAAAAGTTGTCTAATGCAATTAGTTGAAAGTTGCAAAGTGGTGCAACTTTTGTTCTGCAGCTCCTGTGACTAAACAAATTATTCCAACGCATCCGGGTGGGTAGGCTTACGCTAGGCATGGTCCTATTTTGCACCCAAACACGCGGAATCGCTCCGAGCTACGTTAAAACAGATCGATCACTTAAGGGTCCTGTTGACGTGTTTTTATGACAACACCAACACAAAATAAAATATCCAACGGTCACTCTATTCTCTCTTGATCAAAGTATCCCGCATGCTAAGATTGAATGAAAGTTCATGCGTTCAACTCCAAGGTTCCTTTAGTGCGAATAGACTCAGTTGGTTGATGTGAATATGCTGGTTATTCCAAGGGGACTTACATAATTGTTCAACTTCGTGAAGCAAATGAAAGATTTAGCTGTGATGCTCTGACTTTAAAACAAACCCGAAAATGCTAAATTTAAAAGAGATGAAGGGGAGAGACTCTATAATCTACTTCTAAAAGGTGGAATGTGGGGATCAACCTAAACAATCTTTGAACCAGGCTTTGCCTTGCCTCCCTTCGGACAACCTCCACAAAGTCGGTGCAATCTTCAAAGGATGATTAAAATATTCAGATTATGATTCAACATATACACCCCATCACAACGATGCAAGTGGACACACAGATCACAATCGAATTTAAGTACTATTACAATATTAGAAACCCAGCTGGTGTGTTTGATTTCATAAATAATATCCCCCTCAATAAGCTTAGTTAGCTCTTTAAGCATCAAAGGTTCTAGCTTTGGATTAAGACGTCTTTGCATTTGCTTTATAGGCTTGGCATTAGGAAGCAACTCAATTGTATGTTGGGCTCAATTTGGCTCAAAACCCTTCAAATATGAATACTCCCAAGCAAAAATATCGGGAAATTCCCTATATAGTTCAATAAATTCAGATTTTTCTTGCTGTGTATAGACCTTACCAAGCTTTAGGAACTTACCATTAGCCACCTCAAGGTCCTCATAGTGATCCTCCTTGACCTGCATACCAGTTTTGTTTTTCCTAAACTCATCATCTCTACTAAAAATAGACTCCAACGTGACCAAGCCCTTGGGAAGCTTGTTTGACTTTAGCTGAATTATCTGATCATCATAATGATGCTTCAATTTGTCCTAATTTGGAACAAAAAATACATCCTCTTCTAAAAGAAAACTAAGAATTTGATCATCACTATCAAATACTTTCCAATTAGTGTGATTATCAAGAATAGATGGTCTTACTACAATCTTGACATGTTGTTGGGTATTCTCCTTGCTGATTTCTGCGGATATGTCAAATTGAGCACCCACAGCTGCCAGTCTATCAGCTTGCTGATTCTGACTTCTTGGAATAGAAACAATATTGAAAGCAGAAAACTCTTCAATAATGTCCCATATTCGATTCTTATACAGCTTCAAGGTATCATTCTTTGCTGCATTTAAGCCTCTTACTTGGTTCACAATCAGTTCACTGTCTCCATACACTTTTATACATTCAATACCTCTTTTCTTTGCCCATTCCAGTCCCTGAATCAACCCTTCATATTCTGCAACATTATTAGAGCATGCAAAAGAGAACCGAAAAGCGGAAAAGTACTTATCACCATGAGGTGACACTAACATAGCACAACCACCAGCACCATTTTTGCTATTAGACCCATCAAAGAACATTTCCCAAAGCTGATTTTGTTCCTCCTCTCTCAGATTTTCTGACTTGACTAAGTTTGGAATGATTGCATCCTACTCATGAATAACATAGGTACCCAAACCAGCATGATTAAAATCAGAAAGATGATTTTCAGCAGCATGACTTGCTGCCCATTCATCAAGGAGAATATCCGGAATATCATCTAGATGGGTTCTAGCTTCTAAATCACTAGCATGATTTTCTTTATCAAAAGAAACTAGATTTGCATTTATAGTACTAGGTACATAAGGCTCTATGTGATCTTTTGCAAGCAATTCTGACTTAATTGTGACCTTAGTTCCGTATATAGTCCTAAACAACATATGAGACCAGTCAGATGATAAATACCCCCCAATCTTAGCAGTAAACTCTCTAGATAAACAAATGGCAAAATATGGAGGTAAATCTATTACGTAAACATCTTGCTGAATGGCGAAATTAGGATAGGCATGAAGGGTAAGGCTTGCATCCTTAATAAGACCTATAGTACTAATAGCTATTCCATCAAGCTGAACAACTCCTTTTTCAATAGGCTGGTTTTTCAGTCCTAACTGATCTGCTACCTTTTTAGGCATGACCGAGCTTGTAGCTCCACTATCAACCATACAGTTATGAACTAACTTGTCACCGATAATTAATGAAAGATAGAAAGGAGGAGGCTTAATATTCCTACTTGATTTGCTATTGATCTCCTTGGTGCTATCTTGCTTTTCATCACGGTAATCAGCATTTGTCAATACAACTTTTTGAGATTTGGGAATCACCTCATCAGATAAAGCCTGCCTTAGAATATCAGTCTACCCCGGAATTGCCAACGTATCCCACATTGACATGGTTATGTTCATCTTCTTCATATTATCCACTATGCTGTAAGGTATCGCAACATGTGATTTTTGATGTATTTTAGCAGCAACAGGCTCAACTTGCTTATGAATAGTCTCCTTGGTGGCAAAATAGGAGTACCACCTGTAGTATTTGCAGTAAGTGATGATTCAGCAGCATTAAGTATTTTACTTTTACTTGACATTTGCTCCATTTCCAGAGCTCTCTTTTTTTCTCTAGTATTGGTTGATATTGGTGTATCATCATTTACTGCACAAAACTCATCTCTTTGCCAATTAAGAAAAGTAGTTTCAGGAGCATGTATATCATGTTGTTGCTCGGATACATTAGTAGTTACATTCTACTGTTCTGTTGATGTATTTTGTACCATCAAAGCCTGATTAATCATCCCATTCATGCAAGTAGACTAATTATGTGGTTCATTGCGGGGATAACACCATTCAAAATCTGCAACCAAGTTATTTTGCACAGGTACAATGTCTTTCACTGCATTAGCAGCAATAGGCGGTGTTGGGTTATAAGACCGAAAAGGTCTTTGATTAATATTTTGCCTATAGTCAGTAGTATTAGCTTGATATGGCTGCCTGTTTGCTTGATATTGGCCTTGATTCCGCTGTTGGTATGGCTGATTTGTAGCTTGATTTTGTTGTTCGTAAGGCTACCTAGCTTGAAATTGTTGTTTTTTCAAGTTCACCAGCTCATTACTGGAAGTTTGCAATAAATTTTCAATCTTGAGTTGGCTACTCTTAATCTCCTGTAGCTCTTGTGAAGGTCCAGCAGAGGCATTTATTTGATTTTCAGCAGTCTCTATAGTTGGAACAGTCGGTATTGCAGCAAGAGGGGGTATATGCAATGGCATATTTGGATGAATGTCTGGAAAATATGGGATAGGAGGCCTAGAAGCTATTTTTTCTGCTTGAATAAGACTATTTTCTGCACTTATAGCTACACTATAGGCTTGAGGTAGTGATTGACCTCCCATGGATTGTATCATCACTGATATATCACTATTGAGACTTTTTAAGTAATACAAAAATGTGTAGTCAGCAGAGGGTCTTACCGTAGTAGGTATCCTATTCCAAGTCTTTTGGAAACGGATGTTGAAATCCATCATTTGCTCTTGAGGGGCTCTTTTAATAGTTGTCAACTGCTCTACCAAAGATAGGTGATCAGGTTTTTCCTCAAAAAATCTGGTAAATTGGTCACCAAGCTCATTTCATGTTGCAATAGAGGCCACTAGTAAGCTTTTGAACCATTCCAGCACCTTCTTCTTGAAAGATGCAGCCAACAACCTCACAGCTACATTCTCTTGCGTTACGTGATGCACATTGCACAATGCTGCCACATCTCTTATATGTTCAAATGGTGTTACTTGCCCTTCTCCAATGAATTCTGGCAGTTCCTTTAATGATGCTAAAGGAATATCATTATGCTGTACTAAATTAAGGGGACTACCCTGATCAAATGGAACAAAAGCAAAGGCTCTTGGTGCAGCCATATTATGAGCCTGTGTTAATATATTTGCTGAAACTGAGCTTGTGCTTGCTGGTATAGTAGTTGAAAATGATGAAAAAGTACTTGTAATTGTAGTAGAAAAGCTTACATTTGCTGTACCAAAATTGCTCCTATCGTTTGGGAAGTTGAAATTCTTGGAAACAGCAATAGGTAGCTCTTCTCTGACAATTGGTGATGCTGAATGTCTCACAGGACGTTCACTATGCGATGATCTTCCTCTTCTGACATATACTCTTGGAGGAGTTGTTTGCACTCTTTTTGCATGAGGAGTTCGATCAAGAGTCCTTCCCTTCCTCTTGGGTGATGACAATTGCAAATACTCAAAAGACTTTTAACTTCTGGTTTCCACCTTTCTCATATAAAATTTTGCATTGGTCACTTTTCTTCACAACGGAGTCGCCAGATATGCTGAATCTTAACTTCTTCAAAGCTGTAAACCTGCTGTAGCATATCAAAACAGTAGGAATTGATGAAAAATTCTGACTTCTTGTCCCACCGGGCATGCCAAAACTGTTAACTCCAGAATTTGCACCCTGAAACTAAGCACCTAAACACTTAGAAATTATGGAGAACATGGGAACAATCACTAGCTTGTGGGTAAACTATAAAGGTGACTGAACCTCCGAGTTCTAGGCCGGTTCCTATTGAATGCAACTTGATACTTCACCTAACTTAAGGAAACTGAAACTTGATGGAAAAGGGATAAGAGACTAAAAATTTGCAGAAACTTAAAGAATGCGGATGGAAAAGGTGATGCACCAAAAATGATAATATGGAACCACTTTATCTCACAACACAATGAGTAGATAACCAGAAATGATAATGATACAACCTTGGTGGAAAGATAACACATATAAGTATTTCATGAAAAGATTCTAAACTGGATATTATGAAAGGAAAATAATCACATTCAATAACTACCAATTAGACATACAGGTCATGACCTATGCATAACTTTTACTAGCTTCTGAAAGCACTGAAATGAGACATTAGTTAAAGGCTTCTAAAGAAATGAAACACAAAAACAACATCAATCACAAGTACACAACAATGAAACTCCAAGATAGATCTGAAAATCTCTGTATTATGCTCAAAGGCAAATGACAAAATAACTCACATGAGAAGTAGACTACAAAGAAATGCCAAGGATATCCAAACTTATCACAACAGCAATTTCTTCCTCCAAAACTCCAACTCCCGAAATGAATAAGGAGATCCAATATAAAAGGAAAGCTCCCACCTAAAACCCCCCAAAAATAGAAACTGCATTTCAAAATGCAGGGGTCGGATGGGAGAAAAATCCCTCTAAAAATGGACAAAAAAATCTCCACCTAAGGAGTCCAAATAGCCTAAAAGACCTATCTGTCCAAGTGCTAATGATGACCACTCCAGTTTGGTCATAACAACCCCTAAAATGACTCAAATGACTATTGAAAGAGTCTAGTTTTATAACAAACATCAACATCATGTCAAAATGCCACCTCTCCTTCTTCCACCTAGACACAATTTGACTTTTCAACCCCTTATCTCTCTAAATCCGAAAATGGAATTATTCACTTGGCACAAACAATTTGCCACATCTTAAATTTGATGCTCCACCGAGGTTTCACTTTTTGACCAAGTCCTAGTGATTTGAAATTGCATTCTCAAGACTTTTCATTTGCATTTTTAAAAAAATATTTAATTTTAAATGATTTATAATGTCATCATTTAAAACAAATATTTACAATTGGATTAATGCAAATGTAAATGAGGAGTAAATGTCTATTTTGCATTTTTTATGAATAATATTCAAATACAAAATTTTAAAAGACATTAAATCAAATACATAACCGTATTTGATTAAGTCTTAGGTATAAAGGGAAAAAAGGGCACATGAAATGCCACGTCCTCCTTTGAAAATGAATAAAGCTTGAGGCAAAAAGCCTCACTCTCCATCAAACCTATTAGGGTTATAACCCTAATTCGAATGCATAAGCTTTACTTCATTTGGTTCACTTGCTGTTGGAAGATAAGAGCCGCCGCTATCAAGGAAACCCTAGCTCAATGACTGGAATTTTTTGCTGGAGATCCCTGTGCTATGCCATTTTCTTGTAGATTAGAGCATGGTAAGTCTGGTTTTCTTTCGAATCTAGAGATTCCTCCTTTTTTTTTTGTAAGTTTTAGAGGCCTGTTACAAGGCACGGCCATTAGTATTTCCTCGACTTTTTTCTCCATCTTTCTCTGCATTGTGTTTCTGCTGTGTCTTTGTCCGCCCCATGTGAGAAACCTCTAATATTTGCATTTGGAGCTCTCCATTAGGGCTGGGCACGGCCTATGTGTGTTTCTGTAGCAAGGAAAGGGTAAGCCTCTTTCATGTTTGGTTTCCCTTCTACATTTTATAAGCTCTAAAGAGCTGGGCCACACCATTACATGTTCTGATACTCTTGCTTCATGGAACCTTTTTTTTGCTTGTATTCGAACCTCTAATGTATTCATCTTGGGGTCCATGGATATATGTAAAATAAATAAGAATAAAATAAACCTCTGTGAATCAAGGCCGCGGCTGGTCTGTATTTCATTTCTCTAAAAATAGAAGACATTTTGACTGAAAATGAGCAACAAACGAAGAATCGCTGTGAAAACCCCTCATTCTGGGCATGGCTTGAAAACTCTCTGGTGTTATTTTATCTTTCTGTGAGTATTTTTTACTTCTGGTTCTTGTCTCAGCCACCATTAGAACACCTGTAAATAAGCTTCCATGGCTTTGATATTTTCCATATCTGTATAATGCAGTCTTCAAAATCTCTTTTGCTTAGGATGTTTGCCATGAGAATTTTCTATATTTCAACTCCATTATGTTATTGACACATGTAGTTATAACATATTCAGCTCTACTTTTTGTTGCTCTTGCTGAATATAAAAACTTTCATTGGTTTGGCTGCAAAACTGTGCCTCCGAATACCTTCATCTGAAAATTTGGAAGTTGCTATGAAAATATGTGAAATTCTGCAATAGAAAGAACTAACCCTCTATTCTGTTGGTATAAACACATGATTTGTTCTCTTTTTGCTGGTGTTTCCTGTCATAACCAGCATGAATATTCTCTGGCCGAGCTTCAGTAAAGGCATTTCTGAAGCTTTCCAAACTCCTGATTTCATGAATTATATCATTAGTTGAAAACTGTGATCACTCCTGACGATTGCTTTGTGGATCACCATTATCTTGCTTTTAATGACTGAGCATTGAAATTATTTGCACAAGTTAAATGAGTTGGGCTCTACCCTTGTGGGAGCCGCATTTTACTCCACTTATATTGAAACTGATGAATAGCAACAAAATTTTTCCTGTTTCTGCACATGACACAAATATTTAGCAATAAAATTGTCTCTTGAAGAAACGCATATGATCTTCTTTATGGTTTTGATATTTACTTTCCTATTCAAATAAGGATAATGATTGATGCATAGGCATACATAGGAGTGAATCATTCATTGCTTAGATCGCTTGGATCTAACCATTGCTTCTTTTCACTTTCAGGAACCAGGAGATGTCTAGAAATTAGGAGACACCTGGGCTGCAAACTCATACCAGCAGAAACAGACCTACGCCAGCCATATACCCCCAGGCAATGGTTGGTTCCTTTCTATCTTATGCTCTATGCATTAATTTGTAATCTTACATTTTTTCTTATTTGCATAGTAAAGTGAAGATCAC
>CM021107.1:456889239-456932870 GCA_007115665.2 Sequoiadendron giganteum
ATATGACAAATGATAAGATTGCAGCTCGTCTTCTGCCTCCCGGGCTGCCTGCAAAGAGGGACACACCTCAATGGAATTTCCCATGGTGATAGGGAAATCAAGTCCACCCTTCTTTTTCCTTTTCTAAATCTTATCGTAGGCAATCAATTGCCTAGATACCTCAAGCATTACTATGTGATCAGTGGGGTATCGTGGTAACCGATACGGATACGAAGTGAACCCCTGTAGCCTAATATATGTGAATTTCGGGAATTGGATGAGCCAATACCTATATTCCTCAATCAATGTCTGTGCTTCTTTAGATATTCTCTGCTGCGTCCTCTGCTGAAGTGTGCTCGCAATGTGCATTGTGAATGCATCATTTGCCCGTTTATAGTTGGCAATGTTAGTTAAATGTAGCTGTGTGCAGGCTTCATGGATTTTGAATTGACCAGGGGCACAGCCGATTGGCTCCTTGTACGAAATCCCTCTGTACTTAGTCATTCTGGCCAACATGTAAATTACATATGAGCCCATGTAGAAAGTCTTCGTCACCTTCAGGCTCCTGAATTGCTCATCGATGTGGTTGCTAATCATCCTAGCCCAATCGACACACTCCTTTCCCTCCAAGATGATCTCGATGAAGTAGAACATCCAAGGTTCGAAAATGTAAGCCTGTGCACTCCCATTTACCCGGCTCAGCATCATTATCAAATCACAGTATTCTTGTTTCACGTCCTCGGCAATTATTTGCTTTGGGAGCTTAGTGCGGGGTGGCCTCGGCTTCTGCATCCAAACTCTGTTAATGATTGCAGTGACTCTTTCGAAAGAGGAAGAGTACATCTTATCTGCCCTCTTATTTGTCCTGTATAACATCTCCTCAGCAGTCGGAATCCCAAATGCCTCTCCGATGGCATCCGGTGTGAAGTTGGCGAGCAGTTTACCATCTGGAGAGACAATCGTCCTACGTTCTGGCTTGTAGTGATTGGCGCACTCCATAATTAGCTCCGGACACTGAATTGCTGGCGGAAAACTAGCAGCTGCGTAGATTCCACTTTTCATTATATTATGTGCCGTGACGGATGGTTGATGGCCCCCTAGCCCGAACATCCTCGATTTGAGTGCATTTAGATTGAATGAACCAAGGTTGGTATCATTTAATCCTGCCAACTTTGAAACTATTGCTGACTTTGGGAGAAATGGCTTAGCGAGCCTCTTAATCATTGCCTGCCGGGATGAGCCAGCCTTGCCTGCTTCAGTGTTTGCAGCTCTGCCTGCGGCTCTGCTTGTTCCTGCAACATCCTTTGCTCCGGCCATCTGCAAAAATAAAATAGAATAGCAATAAGCTAGGCTGCAGATTTTTAAATAAAATGAAGTAACCTCCGAGACGGCTGCGAACGTGGAGTTAGCTTTTTGAAAATAAAAAACTCTCAGCATAAATTACTAACTCCAAACCTCGTACTGTATAAAAAACTTCAAGCTTATAAAGAAGCTTTCAACGACTGCACTTCCGACTGGCGAAGAAAATTGCAGCCAACTACCAACTTTCAGCAATGTGGATAATTTCTCAGCACAAAATGAATTAAATCCTTTGTTTCGACTTCGTCAACCTCAGCAACTCTCAACTTCTAGCAGCTTGAATAAGTAAAATCTGCAGCAAGCACTTTGCAGTACTTTCGAAAATAAACCTCCAGCAGCTCCGGAAAACAACTTCAATCTTCAAAATTGCAGCAACAAGCTCTCAGCTCTTCGGCAAATAGAAATTTCTTCAGCAACTTCGCACTTTCAGCAACTCAACACTCCGAAATAAAATAAACTTTCAAAGAAATTCTCTCCTCAACAACTTCAAAAATATTTCAAGAACTTCTTCAGCAACTTCAACTTCAAAAAAAAAGTGAGGAGAAATGAGAGAAGAGATTGTTTAAATAATTCTTCTCGGAGAATCCTGCTAAGTAGTGCTGGGGCTATTTTTAGCACCTTCATCAATTTTCCACTCTCTTCGTTCGGAATCTTCTAATTCAAGCGCAGTAGTGGGCTAGTCGTCAGCCGGTCATTATGGCAGTTGCCATTAATAATGATTCCTTCCTTGTAAAAATTCGAATTCTTCCTCTTAGTCCGCCAGTCAACTCTTGGTGATTTAAACAACTCGCGAGAAAAAACACTTGATTCGGTTTGAAAATTTCATTTAAGAATTCTCGCAGTGTTTAATTGAATTCAACTCGAAAAATCCGTGGGAGTTGTAAATTTATTTCCAACTTTTAAAATGTCTGTCATTTAAATCCTCGATTTCATAAAATTTGCCTTAGACATTTTAAATTTTCTCTTTAAGATATTCAACTCCGGGTGATTAAAAATTATTTGCCTGCTCGAAATAATTCATCCTCTGAGATTTAATTTCCATTAGGAAAATAATCTAGGCAAAACGAAATTCCTCTGAAAATATTAAAATTTCCCTTAGGAAATTAATTTTAAAATTCTGTCAATTCACGGGTGCCGTTTAAAGAGGTTCATTTAATTTTCCATTTGACCCATGGAAAATATTCATCAATATTAAATCTTCCCCTTGAAAAAATATTCGTCATCCTTCAACTGCCTTTGGAAAATTTTAAAACTCATCAAATCATCCTTCCATGCCAAGGGCGTATTTTTCCCTAGTGAAATGTTATCTCACTTAGAAAAATTTTCTAACATTTTCTCTGTTGGCGTACTTGACCCTTGGTATATTTCTTATCTGATTAAAAAATCTCCATGCCTTGTGAAAATTTTAAAAAAAAATCTCATCCTCCCTTAGGCGTATATTTTTTTATGTGGAGTCCACTTTTAGAATATTTTAAATTCCCACGCCTTAGTTTATTTTTCCAACCTCTCAACACTTCAAGGGCGGATTTCTTTCTTATTGAAATTTAAATTTCCAGGCCTTAGGAATTTTTAATTTCATCAACCCCTTCAAGGGAGCATTCTTACCTTGGCACTTTCGTTTTCAACACTTAGAAACCTTTTCTAAGTCATCACCTTCCTTTGGCGCATTCACCACTTCCAGCTTTCATTTCCTTGCCTTAGAAATTTTCAAGGCTTCTAACTTGCTTTTCTTGGGCGCATTTAGGCATGTCCACTTTTAATTTCCATACATAGGCGTTTTAAAGCTATCAACCTCTTGTTTCATGCCTTAGAAGAATTTCACTTAACAACTCTTGCAAGGTGGGCGCATTTACTAGGCCAAGCTTTCACTTGAGGGCGCATTTCATAGGGTGAACTTTTATTTTAAACGCCTTAGACAATTTTGAAGTCACCACATCCTTCTTGGGCGCATTTTGACTAGCTCACTTTCAATTGAGGGCGCCTTTTGCTAGGTGGGCTTTCAATTTCATACTTAGCCGCTTTTTACTTCATTACCTCCATGGGTGCAAATGAGGGGTGGTACTTTCAAGTGAGGGTGCATTTAACCTTGTCAACTTGGGCGCATTTCCTTGGTGGAGATGGGCACATTTTGATACATGAACTTTCAACTTGAGGGCGCACTTGGAGGGGTCAACTTTCATTTTGTGCCTTAGAACTTTTTTCAACATTTTCAATGTCTTGAAGGTGGGCGCATTTTGACCCATAAGCTTTCACTTTGATGACTTAGAATTTTCTTTGAGGGTCTTCACTTTACCTTGGGCGCAAATACTACCTCAAGCTTTCGTTTTATGCCTTAGAAGAATTTCACTTAACAATTCTTTCCCTTGGCACATTTTAGAGGGCTTGCTTTTATTTTCACCATGGGCGCAAATGGGGTAGTGTGCTTTCATGTGAGGGCGCATTTCTACCCCTCCACTTTCATTTCAATGCCTTAGAACATTTTCCAACATCTTCAACAACTTGAGGGTGAGGGCGCATTTGAGGGGTGCCACTTCCGTTTCATACTTAGAAAATTTTAAAGCTATCAACCTTGAAGCTGGGCGCATTTTGACCCATGAGCTTTCATTTCCCATACTTAGAATATTTTTCATGTCTCTGCTTGCTATTGCTTTTGCATTCTATTTTTAGCAAGTTGTGCTATTTTTAGCAAGTCCCTTGATTTTCAACCTCTAAGGCTCCGTTTTGCCTGAAAATTTCATCCTATGATCTTCTTCACCTTGTGAACCTGTTTTGCCAGTCCTCTGCCCTGACCTGCTATTTATAGCCACCTGCTATTTATAGTAAGTTTTGACTTTCTGACTTTCAGTAGCTCCGTTTTGCCTGAAAGTTGCAACGCTTGATCTTGATAGCTTGAGTGTCACTCTGATGCCAACCTCGGGTGCAGACCTGCTATTTATAGCCGTGCCCTGACTTACTAAAAATAGTAAGTTCTCCGATTTCGCTCAAATTTTGCCAGCAGGTACCTTGAAGTGTGCTGACATTGGTGGGGTGCTTCGTTTCGGCTATTTTTGGATTTTACCCCCTATAAAAGTGGAAACCCTAATTTGACTTGTATGTATCCCGAACGGTCTCCGTTTGACTTCGTTCCTTCTGCATGTCGTTCTGTTTGCTGAACTGGAGTGTTGGGCGGCTGCCAGAGTGTACCTGCTAAAAATAGAAACTGCCTGAAAAAGTGACTCATCCACTGCCGGATGGTTTTGCATGTCATATTGCCCGTGGGATCTCAAAAAACCCAGAAAAACCCAGAAAACTGGTCTGCATGCATGCACTGGCTAAAAATAGTAAGTCCTCAAAACTCGATCTTCTCCGCTTGCATGTCACCTTGTTGCGAAGCTCTCGAAAAACCCATAAAGAAAAACCCGACATGCGTTGAAAAACACTGCATGCGAACCCTAAAAATAGCCTCCGAAGGCTGAACTCTGAAAGTGATCGTCTCGGTTTGCATGTTACATCACTGCGAAGGTTTTGGAAAACCCAGAAGGATTCTCCAGACATGCATCTGAAAAGCTCATGTGGAAACCCTGAAAATGGCTCTTGAAGCCTGAACTGCCAAAAATAGCAAGTCGCCTAATTTGGCTCAAAATTTACGTGTAGGCAGCTTGATGTTACCCGGATGCAGTGGAACTGACGGAATTCCAAAATCTCAATAAAATAGTCCCAAATTGAATACTTACTAAAAATAGCAAGTTGCCGAAATACAATGAAAATTTAGGGGGACTCTGCTGGAAGTCTTCTGACTGCTGTACTGAGCTTGGATTTCAATTTCGTGACTCGGTTTGACCCTTAAAAGCCTGGATGGCGGGAAACCCTAATTTCACAGATTTGAACAATACTTTAACCTGGGTCAAACGACAGGACATCCCCGGAAGGACCAGAGACCAGAGAGAGAGTGAACCAAAGCCAAAAGACCAGAATGGAGCAAAATTTAGGGGGTCCCCATCTTGATGAGGTGATGTGTGAAAAAGGTCAACAGACCCTTAAGGATCGATCCGGTTGAACGTAGTTCGAGCTTATTCCGGCTTGGGTGCAAAGAAGACAATGCCTAGCGTAAATGTACCCACTCGGACGCGTTGGAACAATTTGTTTGGTCACAGGAGCCGCAAAACGAAAGTTGCACCACTTTGCAACTTTCAACTACTTGCATTTGACAACTTTTTCTCCGAATGCATATTCGCCACCATAGGAAAATGCCTCCGAGATAGCGAAAACCGAGAAAGGTTATTGTAGATGGGCCCAACGTTATCTTGTACGATGAAATGAGTAGTTTCTAAGCATCATGGTGTCCGAGTAATAGCATGTTGAATTTCGCAGCCATTTTGCATTTTGGACCCTTAAGGGATCGATCCGGTTGAACTTAGCTCGGATTGATTCCGCGTGTTTGGTGCGAAAGAGGACCATGGATAGCGAAAACGTACCCACCGGGACACGTTGGAACAGTTTGTTTGGTCACACGAGCTGCAAAACGAAAGTTGCACCACTTTGCAACTTTCAACTATTTGCATTTGACAACTTTTTCCCCGAGTGAAAATTCGCAACCATAGGAAAATGCTTCCGAGATAGCAAAAACCGTGCGAGGTTATTGTAAATGGGCCCAACTTGATCTTGTAGGATTAGATGAGAATTTTCTATGCGTCACGGTGTTCGACTGAGTAATAGCATGGTGAATTTCACAACCATTTTGCACTTTGGATCCTTAAGGAATCGATTCGGTTGAACATAGCTTGGAGTGATTTCGCGTGTTTCGGTGCGAAAGAGGTTTGTGCCTAGCGTAAACGTACCCACCTGGATGCATTGGAATAGTTCGTTTGTTCACACTAGCTATAGAACGAAAGTTGCACCACTTTGCAACTTTCAACTACTTGCATTTGACAACTTTTTCCCCGAGTGAAAATTCGCTAGCATAGGAAAATGCCTCCAAGATAGCGAAAACCAAGTGAGATTATTGTAGATGGGCTCAACATGATTTTGTAGGATCAGACGAGAAGTTTCTAAGCGTCACAGTGTCTGAGTAATAGCATGCTGAATTTTGCAGCCATTTTGCACTTAAGACCCTTAAAGGATCGATCTGGTTGAATGTAGATCGGAGGGATTCCGCGTGTTTCAGTGCAAAAGAGGACCATGCCTAGCGTAAAAGTACCCACTCAGATGTGTTGGAACAATTTGTTTGGTCACACGAGCTGCAGAACAAAAATTGCGCCACTTTGCAACTTTCAACTATTTGCATTTGACAACTTTTTCCCCTAGTGAAAATTTGCCAACACAGGAAAATGC
This sequence comes from Sequoiadendron giganteum, assembly GCA_007115665.2. Taxonomy (NCBI): domain Eukaryota; kingdom Viridiplantae; phylum Streptophyta; class Pinopsida; order Cupressales; family Cupressaceae; genus Sequoiadendron; species Sequoiadendron giganteum. Next base: position 456,895,888 of record CM021107.1, read on the forward strand.
CTGCGAGATAGTGAGAATCGAGCGAGGTTATTGTAGAAGGGCCCAACATGATCTTGTAGGATCATACAAGAAGTTAATAAGCATCATGGTGTCCGAATAATAACATGCTGAATTTCGCAGCCATTTTGCTCTTTGGACCCTTAAGGGATCGATCTGGTTGAACGTAGCTCAGAGCAATTCCACGTGTTTAGGTGTGAAAGACAACCATGCCTAGCGTAAACATACCCAAAGGGACATGTTGAGATAGTTTTTTTGGTCACACGAGCTGCAGAACGAAAGTTGCACCACTTTGCAACTTTCAATTGCTTGCATTTGACAACATTTTCCCCGAGTGAAAATTCGCCACCATAGGAAAATGCCTCTGAAATAGCGAAAACCGAGTGAGGTTATGATAGATGGGCCCAATGTGATCTTGTAGGATCAGAAGAGAAGTTTCTAAGCATCACAGTGTCCGAGTAATAGCATGCTGAATTTCGGAGCCATTTTCCACTTTCGATCTTTAAGGGATAGATCCGGCTGAACTTAGCTCGAAGCGATTCCGTGTGTTTGGATGCGAAATAGGACCATGCCTAGCAAAAACGTACCCACCCGGACGCATTGGAATAGTTTGTTTGGTCACACGAGCTGCAAAATGAAAGTTGCACCAGTTTGCAACTTTCAACTATTTGCATTTGACAATTTTTTCCCTGAGTGAAAATTCGCCACCATAGAAAAAAAATTCTGAGATAATGAAAACCGAGTGAGGTTATTGTAGATGGGCCCAACATGATCTTGTGGGATTAGAAAAGAAGTTTCTAAGCATCACGGTGTCTGAGTAATAGCATGGTGAATTTGGCAACCATTAAGCAATTTGGACCCTTAAGGGATCGATCTGGTTCAACGTAGCTCAAAGCGATTCCGCGTGCTTCATTGCAAAAAAGGACCATGCTTAGCGTAAACTTACCCACTCGGATGCATTGGAACAGTTCGTTTGGTCACACTAGCTGCAAAATTAAAGTTGCACCACTTTGCAACTTTCAATTACTTGCATTTGACAATTTTTTTCCCCGAGTGAAAATTCGCCAACATAGAAAAATGCCTCCGAGATAGCGAAAACTGAGCGAGGTTAATTTAGATGGGCCCAACATGATCTTGTAGGATCAGACGAGAATTTTTTAAGCATCACGGTGTCTGAGTAATAGCATGCTGAATTTCGCAGCCATTTTGCACTTTAGACCTTTAAGGGATCGATTCAATTGAACGTAGATCGGAGCGATTCTGCATGTTTCAGTGCCACAAAGGACCGTGCCTAGCGTAATCGTACCCACCTACATGTGTTGGAATAGTTTTTTTGGTCACACGAGCTGCAGAACGAAAGTTGCACCACTTTCCAACTTTCAACTTGTTGCATTTGACAACTTTTTCCCTTAGTGAAAATTCGCCAACACAGGAAAAATGCCTCCGACATAACGAAAATCGAGAGAGGTTATTGTAGATCGGCCCAACATGATCTTGTAGGATCATACGAGAAGTTACTAATCATCACGGTGTCTGAGTAATAGCATGCTTAATTTCGCAGTCATTTTGCTCTTTGGACCCTTAAGGGATCGATCCGGTTGACCATAGTTCGGAGCGAATCCACGTATTTGGGTGTGAAAGAGGACCATGCCTAGCGTAAACATACCCACTTTGACATGTTGGAATAGTTTGTTTGGTCACATGAGTTGTAGAACGATATTTGCACCACTTTGCAACTTTCAACTACTTGCATTTGACAACTTTTTTCGCGAGTTAAAATTCGCTAGCATAGGAAAATGCCTCTAAGTTAGTAAAAACGAGCGAGGTTATTGTAGATGTTCCCAACATGATCTTGTAGGATCAGACGAGAAGTTTCTAAGCATCACAGTGTCTGAGTAATAGCATACTGAATTTCGCAGCCATTTTCCACTTTGGACCCTTAACAGATCGATCCGGTTGAACGTAGATCAGAGTGATTCCACGTGTTTCAGCGCAAAAGAGGACCATGCCTATCGTAAGAGTACCCACCCGAACGCGTTGAAATAGTTTTGTTTGGTTATACGAGCTGCATAATTAAAATTGCACCACTTTGCATGTTTCAACTACTTGCATTTGACAACTTTTCCTTCGAGTGAAAATTCGCCACCTTAGAAAAAAGCCTCTAAGATAGCGAAAACCAAGAAAGATTATTGTAGAGGGGCACAAGGTGATCCCATAGGATTAGAAATGAAGTTTCTAAGCATCACGGTGTTCGAGTAATAGCATGCTGAATTTCGCAGCCATTAAGCACTTTGGACCCTTAAGGGATGGATCCGGTTGAACGTAGCTCGGAGCGATTCCGCATGTTTGGGTGCGAAAGAGGACCATGACTAGCGTAAACGTACCCACCCGGTCGCGTTGGAATAGTTTTTTTGGCCACACGAGCTGCAGAACGAAAGTTGCACTACTTTGCAACTTTCAACTACTTGCATTTGACAACTTTTTCTCCAAGTGAAAATTCGCTACCATAGGAAAATGCCTCTAAGATAGCGAAAACCGAGCAAGGTTATTATAGATGGATCCAACACGATCTTGTAAGATCAGACGAGAAGTTTCTAAGTGTCACGATGTCCGAGTAATAGCATGTTGAATTTCACAGCCATTTTGCATTTTGGACCCTTAAGGGATCGACCCGATTGAACATAGCTCGAAGCAATTCTGTGTGTTTGGGTGCGGAAGTGGACCATGCCTTTCGTAAACGTACCCACCGAGATGCATTGGAATAGTTTGTTTGGTCACACGAGCTGCAGATCAAAAGTTGCACCACTTTGCAACTTTCAACTACATGCATTTGACAACTTTTTCCCTGAGTGAAAATTGCCACCATAAAAAAATGCCTCCGAAATAGCGAAAACCGAGTGAGGTTATTGTAGATGGGCCCAACATGATCTTGTAGGATCAGAGAGAAGTTTCTAAGCATCACGATGTCCGATTAATAGCATGCTGAATTTCACAGCCATTTTGCACTTTGGAACCTTAAGGGATCGATCCGGTTGAACGTAGCTCAGAGTGATTCGCGTGTTTGGGTGCGAAAAAGGACCATGGATAGCGAAAACGTACCCACCCAGACATGTTGGAATAGTTTTTTTGGCCACACAAGCTGCAAAACAAAAGTTGCACCACTTTGCAACTTTTAACTATTTGCATTTGAAAACTTTTTCCCCGAGTGAAAATTCGCAATCATAGGAAAATGCCTCCGATATAGCAAAAATAGAGCAAGGTTATTGTAGATGGGCCCAACTTGATCTTGTACGATTAGACGAGAAGTTTCTAAGCGTCACTGTGTTCGACCAGGTAATAGCATGTTGAATTTCACAGCCATTTTGCACTTGGACCCTTAAGGGATCGATCTGGTTGAACGTACCTCAGAGTGAGTCTGCATGTTTCGGTGTGAAAGAGGTTAATGCCTAGCATAAACGTACCCACCCATATGCATTGGAATAGTTCATTTGTTCACATTAGCTACAGAACAAAATTTGCACCACTTTGCAACTTTCAACTACTTGCATTTGACAACTTTTTTCCTGAGTGAAAATTTGCTAGCATAGGAAAATGCTTCCGAGATAGCGAAAACTGAGCGAGGTTATTGTAGAAGGGCCCAACATGATCTTGTAGGATCATACGAGAAGTTACTATGCATCACGGTGTCCGAGTAATAGCATGCTGAATTTCACAGCCATTTTGCTCTTTGGACCCTTAAGGGATCGATTCGGTTGAACGTAGCTCGAAGCGAATCCACATGTTTGGGTGCGAAAGAAGACCATGCCTTGCTTAAATGTACCCACCCGGATGTGTTGGAATAGTTTGTTTGGTCACATGAGCTGCAGAATGAAAGTTGCACCACTTTCCAACTTTCAACTAGTTGCATTTGACAACTTTTTCCCCTATTGAAAATTCTCTAGCATAGGAAAAATGCCTCTGAGATAGCGAAAATCAAGAGAGGTTATTGTAGATTGTCCCAACATGATCTTGTAGGATCATACGATAAGTTACTAATCGTCACGGTGTCCGAGTAATAGCATGTTGAATTTTGCAACCATTTTGCTCTTTGGACGCTTAAGGGATCGATCCGGTTGAACGTAGCTTGGAGCGAATTTACGTGTTTGCGTACGAAAGAGGACCATGCCTAGCATAAACATACCCACCTTGACGCATTGGAATAGTTTGTTTGGTACAACGAGCTGTAGAACGATATTTGCACCACTTTACAAGTTTCAACTACTTGCATTTGACAACTTTTTTCCCGACTTAAAATTCATCAGCACAGAAAAATGCCTCCGCGACAGTGAAAATCGAGCGAGGTTATTGTAGATGGTCCGAACATGATCTTGTAGGATCAGACGAGAAGTTTTTAAGCATCACGGTGTTTGAGTAATAGCATGGTGAATTTTGCTGCCATTTTCCACTTTGGACCCTTAACGGATCGATCTGGTTGAACGTAGATCGGAGTGATTCCGCGTGTTTCAATGCAAAAGAGGACCATGTCTAGTGTAAGAGTACCCATCCAGATTCGTTGGAACAGTTTGTTTGGTCATATGAGTTGCAGAACGAAAGTTGCACCACTTTGCAACTTTAACCTACTTGCATTTAATAACTTTTCGCTCAAGTGAAAATTCGCGACCTTAGGAAAAAGCCTCTGAGATAGTGAAAACTGAGAAAGTTTATTGTAGAGAGGCCCAACATGATCCCATAGGATTAGACGAGAAGTTTCTAAGCGTCATGGTGTCCGAGAAATAGCATACTGAATTTCACAACTATTAAGCAATTTGGACCCTTAAGGGATGGATCCAGTTGAACGTAGCTCAGAGCGATTCCGCATGTTTGTGTGCAAAAGAGGACCATGCCTAGCGTAAACGTATCCACCCGGTCATGTTAGAACAGTTTGTTTGGTCACACGAGCTGCAGAACAAAAGTTGCACCACTTTGCAACTTTCAACTACTTGCATTTCACAACTTTTTTCCCGAGTGAAAATTTGCCACCATAGGAAAATGCCTCTAAGATAGTGAAATCCGAGCTAGGTTATTATAGATGGGCCCGACATGATCCTGTAGGATTAGACGAGAATTTTCTAACCATCACGATGTCCGAGTAATAGCATGCAAAATTTCGCAGCCATTTTGCACTTTGGACCCTTAGAGGATCGATCCGGCTGAACGTAGTTCAAAGCGATTCTCCATGTTTGGGTGTGAAAAAGGACTATTCCTAGCGTAAACGTACCCACCTGGACGTGTTGGAATAGTTTGTTTGGTCACACGAGCTGCAAAATGAAAATTGCACCACTTTGCAACTTTCAACTACTTGCATTTGACAACTTTTTCTCCAAGTGAAAATTCACCACCATAGGAAAATGCCTCTAAGATAGCTAAAATCGAGCGAGCTTATTGTAGCTGGTCGCAACATGATCTTGTAGGATCAGATGAGTAGTTTCTAAGTGTCACGGTGTTTGAGTAATAGAATGTTGAATTTCACAGCCATTTTGCACTTTGGACCCTTAAGGGATCGACCCGATTGAGCGTAGCTCGAAGCGATTCCGCGTGTTTGGGTGCAAAAATAGACCATGCCTAGCGTAAACGTACCCACCCGGACGTGTTGGAATAATTTGTTTGGTCATACGAGCTACAGATCGAAAGTTCCACCACTTTCCAACTTTCAACTACTTGCATTTGACAACTTTTTCCCCGAGTGAAAATTGCCACCATAGGAAAATGCCTCTGAGATAGCAAAAAGCGAGTGAGGTTATTGTAGATGGGCCCAACATGATCTTGTAGAATTAGACAAGAAGTTTCTAAGCATCACGATATCCGATTAATAGCATGCTGAATTTCGCAGCCATTTTGCACTTTGGACCCTTAAGGGATTGATCCGGTTGAACGTAGCTCAGAGCGATTCTGCGTGTTTGGGTGTGAAAGAGGACCATGCCTAATGGAAAATTACCCACCCAGATGTGTTGGAACATTTTTTTTAATCACACAAGATGCAAAACAAAAGTTGCAACACTTTGCAACTTTCAACTATTTGCATTTGACAACTTTTTCCCCGAGTGAAATTTCACCATCACAGGAAAATACCTCTGAGATAGCTAAAACCAAGCAAAATTATTGTAAATGTTCCCAACATGATCTTTTAGGATCAATTGAGAAGTTTCTAAGCGTCACGGTGTCCGAGTAATAGCATGCTGAATTTTTCAGCCATTTTGCACTTTGGACCCTTAAGGAATCGATTTGGTTGATTGTAGTTCAGAGCGATTCTGCGTGTTTGGGTGCAAAGAGGACCATTCCTAGCATGAACGTACCCACTCAGATGCGTTGGAACAATTTTTTTGGTCACATGAGCTGCAGAACGAAAGTTACACCACTTTGCAACTTTCAACCACTTGCATTTGACAACTTTTTCCTCGAGTGCATATTCGCCACCATAGGAAAATGCCTCCAAGATAGCAAAACTGAGTAAGGTTATTGTAGATGGGCCCAACATGATCTTGTAGGATAAGACGATAAGTTTCTAAGCATCACGATGTCCAAGTAATAGCATGTTGAATTTTGTAGCCATTTTGCACTTTGGACCCTTAAGAGATCGATCCGGTTGAACGTAGCTCAGAGCGATTCCATGTGTTTCATTGCGAAAGAGGACCATGCTTAACGTAAATGTATCTACCCTGACGCGTTGGAACAATTTGTTTGATCACACTAGCTGCAGAACGAAAGTAGCACCACTTTGCAACATTAAACTACTTGCATTTGAAAACTTTTTCTCCGAGTGAAAATTCCCCACCATACGAAAATGCCTCCGAGATAGCGAAAATCGAGCGAGGTAATTGTAGATGGGCCCAACATGATCTTGTAGGATCAGACGTGAATTTTCTAAGCATCACAGTGTCCGAGTAATAAAATGCTGAATTTCGCAGCCATTTTGCACTTTAGACCCTTAAGAGATTGATCTAGTTGAGCATAGATCAGAGCGATTCCGCATGTATCGGTGCGATAGAGAACAATACCTATCGTAAACGTACCCACCCAGATGCATTGGAATAGTTTGTTTGGTCACACGAGCTGCAGAACAAAAGTTGCACCACTTTGCAACTTTCAACTACTTGCATTTGACAACGTTTTCCCTGAGTGAAAATTCGCCACCATAGGAAAATTCCTCCAAGATAGCGAAAACCGAGTGAGATTATTGTAGATGGGCCCAACATGATCTTGTAGGATTAGACGAGAAGTTTATAAGCATCATGGTGTCCGAGTAATAGTACTTTGAATTTTAAAGTCATTTTGCACTTTGGACCCTTAAGGGATAGATCCAGTTGAATGTAGCTCGAAGCAATTCCGCGTGTCTAGGTGCAAAAGAGGACCATACCTACCAAAGACATATCCAACCGGATGCGTTGGTACAATTTGTTTGGTCACACGAGCTGCAGAACGAGAGTTGCACGACTTTGCAACTTTGAAATAGTTGCATTTGACAACATTTTTCCCGAGTGAAAATTCGCCACCATAGAAAAATGCCTCGGAGATAGCAAAAATCAAGAAAGATTATTGTAGATGGGCACAACATGATCTTGTAGGATCAGACGAGAAGTTTCTAATCATCACGATGTCCGAGTAATACCATGCTGAATTTTGCAGCCATTTTGCACTTTGACCTTTAAGGGATCAATCCGGTTGAACGTAGCTTAGAGCGATTCCGCGTGTTTGGGTGCGAAAGAGGACCGTGCCTAGCAAAAACATACCCACTCAGATGCGTTGGAACAGTTTGTTTGGTCACACGAGCTGCAAAACAAAAGTTGCACCAGTTTGCAAATTTCAACTATTTGCATTTGACAACTTTTTCCCTGAGTGAAAATTCGCCACCATAGAAAAATGCCTCCGAGATAGCGAAACCGAGCAAGGTTATTGTAGATGGGTCTAACGTGATCTTGTAGGATTAGACGAGAAGTTTATAAGCATCACGGTGTCCAAGTAATAGCATGTTGAATTTCGCAGCCATTGTGCACTTTGGAACCTTAAGGAATCGATCTTATTGAATGTAGCTCGGAGCGATTCCGCATATTTTGTTGCGAAAGATGACCATGCTTAGCATAAACGTACCCACCTAGATGCGTTGGAACATTTTGTTTGGTCACACTAGCTGCAGAACGAAAGTTGCACCACTTTGCAACTTTCAACTACTTGCATTTGACAACTTTTTCCCCGAGTGCATATTCACCACCATAGGAAAATGCCTCTGAGATAGCGAAAAACGAGCAAGATTATTGTAGATGGGCACAACATGATCTTGTAGGATTAGATGAGAAGTTTCTAAGCGTCACGGTGTCCAAGTAATAGCATGTTGAATTTTGCAGCCATTTTGCACTTTGGACCCTTAAAGGATCGATCCGGTTGAACGTAGCTCGGAGCGATTCCGCATGTTTCATTACGAAAAAGTTCCATCCTTAGCGTAGACATACCCACCCTGATGTGCTGGAACAGTTTGTTTGGTTAGACTAGCTACAAAACGAAAGTAGCACAACTTTGCAACTTTCAAGTACTTGCATTTGACAACTTTTTCTCCGAGTGAAAATTCGCCAGCATAGGAAAATGCCTTTGAGATAGCGAAAATTGAGCGAGGTTATTCTAAATGGTCCCAACATGATCTTGTAGGATCAAACAAGAAGTTTCTAAGCATCACGGTGTCCGAGTAATAGCATGCTGAATTTCACAGCCATTTTCCACTATGGACCCTTAAGGGAGTGATCCGGTTGAACGTAGATCAGAGCAATTCCGCTTGTTGCAGTGCAAAAAAGGACCATGCCTATCGTAAAAATGCCCACCCAGACGCGTTGGAGCAATTTGTTTGGTCATACGAGCTACAAAATAAAATTTGCACCACTTTGCAACTTTCACCTACTTGCATTTGACAGCTTTTCCCTCGAGTGAAAATTCACCACCATAGGAAAAAGCCTCTGAGATTGTGAAAACCGAGCAAGGTTAGTGTACAGGGGCCCAACGTGATCCCATAAGATTAGATGAGAAGTTTCTAAGCAACACGGTGTTCGATTAATAGTATGCTGAATTTTGCAGCCATCAAGCAATTTGGACCCTTAAGGGATGGATCCGGTTAAACGTAGCTCAGAGCAATTTCGCATGTTTGGGTGTGAGAGAGGACCATGCCTAGCATAAATGTACCCACCCAGACACATTGGAACAGTTTGTTTGGTGACACGGGCTACAGAACGAAAGTTGCACCACTTTGCAACTTTCAACTACTTGCATTTGACAACGTTTTTCCCGAGTAAAAATTCGCCACTATAGGAAAATGCCTCTGAGATAGAAAAAACCGAGCGAGGTTATTATAGATGGGCCCAACATGATTTTGAAGGATTAAACGACAAGTTTCTAACCATCACGGTGTCCGAGTAATAGCATGCTGAATTTCGCAGCCATTTTGAACTTTAGACCCTTAAGGGATTGATCCGGTTGAACATAGCTCAGAGCGATTCCGCGTGTTTGGGTGCGAAAGAGGACCATTCCTAATGAAAAATTACCCAACCGGACGCGTCAGAATAGTTTGTTTTGTCACACGAGTTGCAAAACGAAAGTTGCACCACTTTTCAACTTTCAACTATTTGCATTTGACAACTTTTTCCCTGAGTGAAAATTCGCCACCATAGGAAAATGCCTCCAAGATAGGGAATACCGAGTGAGGTTATTCTAGATGGGCCAAACATGATCTTGTAGGATCATACGAGAAGTTTCTAAACTTCACGGTGTCCGAGTAAACGTCACGGTGTTCGAGTAATAGCATGTTGAATTTCACAATTTGTTTGGTGACAGGATCTGCAGAACGAAAGTTTCACCACTATGCAACTTTCAACTACTTGCATTAGACAACTTTTTCTTCGAGTGAAAATTTGCCACCATAGGAAAATGCTTTCGAGATAGCGAAACCAAGCGAGGTTATTGTAGATGGGATTAACGTGATCTTGTAGGATCAGAGGAGAAGTTTCTAAGCGTCACAGTGTCCGAGTAATAGCATGGTGAATTTCACAGCCATTTTGCACTTTGGACCCTTAAGGGATCAATCTGGTTGAACGTAGCTCGGAGCGATTCCGCGTGTTTGGGTGTGAAAGAGGACCATGCCTAATGAAAACTTACCCACCCGGACGTGTTGGAAAATTTTTTTTGGTCACACGAGCTGCAAAATAAAAGTTGCACCACTTTGCAACTTTCAACTACTTGCATTTGACAACTTTTACCTCGAGTGAAAATTCGCCACCATAGGAAAAAGCCTCTGAGATAGCAAAAATCGGGCAAGGTTATTGTAGAGGGGCCGAACGTGATCCCATAGGATCAGACGAGCTGCAAAACAAAAGTTGCACCACTTTGCAACTTTCGACTACTTGCATTTGACAAATTTTTCCCTGAGTGAAAATTTGCCACCATAAGAAAATGCCTCTGAGATAGCGAAAACCAAGCGAGGTTATTATAGATGGGCCCAACATGATCTTGTAGGATTAGACGAGAAGTTTCTAAGCATGATGATGTCCAAGTAATAGCATTCTAAATTTTAAAACCATTTTGCACTTTGTACCCTTAAGGGATCGATCTGGTTGAACATAGGTCGGAGCGATTCCGCGTGTTTAGGTGCGAAAGAAGACCACGCCTAGCGTAAACGTACCCAACTGAATGTGTTGGAATAGTTTTTTTGGTCACACGAGCTGCAGAACGAAAGTTGCACCACATTGTAACTTTCAACTACTTGCATTTGACAACTGTTTCTCTGAGTGAAAATTCACCACCATAGGAAAATACCTCCGAGATAGCAAAAACCGAGTGAGGTTATTGTAGATGGGCCCAACGTGATCTTGTAGGATCAGACGAGAAGTTTCTAAGCATCACGATGTCCGAGTAATAGCATGTTGAATTTCACAGCCATTTTGCACTTTGGACCCTTAAGGGATCGATCCGGTTGAACGTAGCTCAGAGAAATTTCGCGTGTTTAGGTGTGAAAGAGGATAATGCCTAGCGTAAACATACCCAAAGGGATGTGTTGAGATAGTTTGTTTGGTCATACGAGCTACAGAAAGAAAGTTGCACCACTTTGCAACTTTCAGCTACTTCCACTCTGAGTAATAGCATTCTGAGTTTCACAACCATTTTGCACTTTAGACTCTTAAGGAATCGATCCGATTGAATGTAGATCAGAGTGATTCCGTGTGTTTCAATGTGAAAGAGGACCATGCCTAGCGTAAATCTACCCACCCAGACGTGTTGGAAAAATTTGTTTGGTCACACAAGCTGTAGAACGAAAGTTGCACCACTTTCCAACTTTCAACTAGTAGCATTTGACAACTTTTTACCCTAGTGAAAATTCGCCAGCATAGGAAAAATGCCTCCGAGATAGCGAAAATCGAGAGAGGTTATTGTAGATCGGCCCAACATGATCTTGTAGGATCATACGATAAGTTACTAATCATCACGGTGTCTAAGTAATAGCATGCTGAATTTCGCAGCCATTTTGCTCTTTGGACCCTTAAGGGATCGATGCGGTTGAACATAGCTCAGCGTGAATCCATGTGTTTGGGTGCAAAAGAGGACCATGCCTAGTGTAAATGTACCCATTTTGATGCATTGGAATAGTTTGTTTGGTACAACGAGTTGTAGAACGATAGTTGCACCACTTTTCAACTCTCAACTACTTGCATTTGACAACTTTTTCTTCGAGTTAAAATTCGTCAGCATAGGAAAATGCCTCCGAGACAGCAAAAATCGAGCGAGATTTTTGTAGATGGTCCCAACATGATCTTGTAGGATCAGACGAGAAGTTTCTAAGTGTCACGGTGTCCAAGTAATAGCATGCTGAATTTTGTAGCCATTTTCCACTTTGGACCCTTAACGGATAGATTCGGTTGAACGTAGATCGGAGCGATTCCGCGTGTTTCAGTGCAAAAGAGGACCATGCCTACTGTAAGAGTACCCACCCAGACATGTTGGAACAGTTTGTTTGGTCATACGAGCTACAGAACGAAAGTTGCACCACTTTGAAACTTTCAACTATTTGCATTTGACAACTTTTCCGTCGAGCGAAAATTTGCGACCTTAGGAAAAAACCTCTGAGATAGCGAAAACCGAGAAAGGATATTGTAGAGGGGCCCAACGTGATCCCATAGGATTAGATGAGAATTTCTAAGCGTCACGATGTCCGAGTAATAGCATGCTGAATTTCGCAGCCATTAAGCAATTTGGACCCTTAAGGGATGGATCCGGTTGAACGTAGCTCGAAGCGATTCCGCAATTCTGTGTTCAGAATAGGACCATACCTAGCGTAAACGTACCCACCCAGTCGCGTTGGAATAGTTTTTTTGGCCACACGACCTGCAGAACGAAAGTTGCACCACTTTGCAACTTTCAACTACTTGCATTTGACAACTTTTCCCCCGAGTGAAAATTAGCCACCATAGGAAAATGCCACTAAGATAGTGAAAACCGAGCGAGGTTATTATAGATGGGCCCGACGTGATCCTTTAAAATCAGATGAGAAGTTTCTAACCATCACGGTGTCCGAGTAATAACATGCAAAATTTCGCAGCCATTTTGCACTTTGGACCCTTAAAGGATCGATCTGGTTGAACGTAGCTCGGAGCGATTCCGCATGTTTGGGTGGGAAAAAGGACCATGCCTAGTGTAAACGTACCCACCCAGACGTGTTGGAACTTTCAACTACTTGCATTTGACAACTTTTTCTCCGAGCGAAAATTCGCCACCATAGGAAAATACCTCTAAAATAGCGAAAACCGAGCAAGGTTATTTTAGATGGGCCCAACCTGATCTTGTAGGATCATACGAGAATTTTCTAAGTGTCACGGTGTCTGAGTAATAGCATGTTAAATTTCAGAGCCATTTTGCACTTTGGACCCTTAAGGGATCGACCCAATTGAACATAGCTCGAAGCGATTCCGCGTGTTTGGGTGCGAAAATGGACCATGCTTAGCGTAAACGTACCCACTCGGATGCGTTCAAACAGTTTGTTTGGTCACACGAGCTGCAAATCGAAAGTTGCACCAATTTGCAACTTTCAAATACTTGCATTTGACAACTTTTTCCCTGAATGAAAATTGCCACCATAGGAAAATGCCTCCGAGATAGCAAAAACCGAGCAAGGTTTTTGTAGATGTACCCAATGTGATCTTTTAGGATCAGATGAGAAGTTTCTAAGCATCACAATGTTCGATTAATAGCATGCTAAATTTCACAGCCATTTTGCACTTTGGACCCTTAAAGGATCGATCCGGTTGAACGTAGCTCAGAGCGATTCCGCGTGTTTGGGTGCGAAAGAGGACCATGCTTAACGAGAACTTACCCACCCAAATGCGTTGGAACAGTTTGTTTTGTCACATGAGCTGCAAAACGAAAGTTGCACCACTTTGCATCTTTCAACTATTTGCATTTGACAACTTTTTCCCCGAGTGAAAATTCACCATCACAAGAAAATGCCTCTGAGACAGCGAAAACCGAGCGAAGTTATTGTAAATGGGCCCAATGTAATCTTCTAGGATCAATTGAGAAGTTTCTAAATGTCACGGTGTCCGAGTAATAGCATGCTGAATTTCACAACCATTTTGCACTTTGGACCCTTAAGGGATTGATCTGGTTGAACGTAGCTAAGAGCAATTCCGCGTGTTTTGGTGCGAAAGTGGGACCATGCCTATCGTAAACGTACCCACCCAGACATGTTGGAACAGTTCATTTGGTCACACTAGCTACAAAACGAATGTTGCACCACTTTGCAACTTTCAACAACTTGCATTTGACAACTTTTTCCTCGAGTGAAAATTCGCTTGCACAGAAAAATGCTTCCGAGATAGCAAACATCGAGTAAGGTTATTGTAGATGGGCCCAACATAATCTTGTAGGATCAGACGATATTTTTCTATGTGTCACGGTGTTCGAGTAATAGCATGTTGAATTTCACAGCCATTTTCCACTTTAGACCCTTAAGGGATCAATCCGGTTGAACGTAGATTAGCGCAATTCTGCGTGTTTCAGTGCGAAAAAGGACCATGCATATCATAAACGTACCCATCTGGACGTGTTGGAACAAATTTTTTGGTCACACGAGCTGCAAAACAAAAGTTGCACCACTTTGCAACTTTCAACTACTTGCATTTGACAACTTTTTCGCCTAGTGAAAATTTGCCAGCATAGGAAAATGCCTCTGAGATAGCGAAAATCGAGTGAGGTTATTGTAGATGGGCCCATTATGAGCTTGTAGGATCATACAAGAATTTTCTAAGCATCACGGTGTCTGATTAATAGCATGCTGAATTTCGTAGCCATTTTGAACTTTGGACCCTTAAGAGATGGATCCGGTTGAACGTAGTTTAGAGCGATTTCGCGTGTTTGGGTGCGAAAGAGGACCATGCCTAACGAAAACGTATCCACCCGGACGTTTTGTAATAGTTTTTTTGGTCACACGAGTTGCAGAATGAAAGTTGCACCACTTTGCATCTTTCAAATACTTGCATTTGACAACTTTTTCCTCGAGTGAAAATTCGCCACCATAGGAAAATGCCTCTGAGATAGCAAAAACCGATTGAGGTTATTGTAGATGGGTCCAACATGATCTTGTAGGATTAGACGAGAAGTTTCCAAGCATCACGGTGTCCGAGTAATAGCATGTTGAATTTCACCGCCATTTTGCACTTTGGACCTTTAAGGGATCGATCTGGTTGAACGTAGCTCGGAGCGATTCCTCGTGTTTGGGTGCAAAAAGAATGATGTCTAAATTAAACATACCCATTTAGATGTGTTGGAACAGTTTGTTTAGTCTCACGAGCTGCAGAACGAAAGTACCACTTTGCAACTTTCAACTACTTGCATTTGACAATTTTTTCCCTGAGTGCATATTCGCCACCATAGGAAAATGCCTCCAAGATAGCGAAAATCAAGCAAGGTTATTTTAGATGGGTCCAACATGATCTTGTAGGATTAAACGAGTAGTTTCTAAGCATCATGGTGTCCGAATAATAGCATGCTGAATTTCGCAGCCATTTTACATTTTGGATCCTTAAGGGATCAATTCGGTTGAACGTAGTTCGATGCAATTCCGCATGTTTGGGTGCGAAAAAGGACCATGGATAGTGAAAACGTACCCACCCAAACACGTTGTAGCATTTTGTTTGGTCACACGTGCTTCAAAACGAAAGTTGCACCACTCTGCAACTTTCAACTATTTGCATTTGACAACTTTTTCTCCAAGTGAAAATTCGCAACCATAAGAAAATGCCTCCGAGATAGAAAAAACCGAGCGAGGTTATTGTAGATGGGCCGAACTTGATCTTGTAGGATCAGATGAGAATTTTCTAAACATCACGGTGTTCGACTGAGTAATAGCATGCTGAATTTCACAGCCATTTTGCACTTTGGATCCTTAAGGGATCGATCTGGTTGAATGTAGCTCAGAGTGATTTCGCATGTTTCAATGCGAAAGAGGTTCATGCCTAGCGTAAAACTACCCACCTGGATGCATTGGAATAGTTTGTTTGTTCACACTATCTATAGAACAAAAGTTGCACCACTTTGCAACTTTCAACTTCTTGCATTTGACAACTTTTTCCCCAAGTGAAAATTCGCTAGCATAGAAAAATGCCTCCGAGATAGCGAAAACCGAGCGAGATTATTGTAGATGGGCCCAACATGATCTTGTAGGATTAGATGAGAATTTTCTAAGCGTCACAGTGTCCGAGTAATAGCATGCTGAATTTCGCAGCCATTTTGCACTTAAGACTCTTAAGCGATCAATTCAGTTGAATGTAGATCGGAGCGATTCCGCGTGTTTCAGTGTGAAAGAGGACCATGCCTAGCGCAAAAGTACCCACCCGGATGTGTTGGAATAGTTTGTTTGGTCACACAAGCTGCAGAACGAAAGTTGCGCCACTTTGCAACTTTCAACTATTTGCATTTGACAACTTTTTCCCCTAGTGAAAATTTGCCAGCACAAGAAAATACCTGCGAGATAGCGAGAATCAAGTGAGGTTATTGTAGAAGGGCCCAACATGATCTTGTAGGATCATACGAGAAGTTACTAAGCATCACTTTGTCCGAGTAATAACATGCTGAATGTCGCAGCCATTTTGCTCTTTGGACCCTTAAGGGATCAATCCGGTTGAACATAGCTCAGAGCGATTCTGCGTGTTTAGGTGTGAAAGACGATCATGCCTAGCATAAACGTATCCAAAGGGATGTGTTGAGATAGTTTGTTTTGTCACACGAGCTGCAAAACGAAAGTTGCACCACTTTGCAACTTTCAACTGCTTGCATTTGACAACATTTTTCCCGAGTGAAAATTCGCCACCATAGGAAAATGCCTCCGAGATAGTGAAAACCGAGTGACGCTATGATATATGGGCCCAACGTGATCTTGTAAGATCAGACAAGAAGTTTATAAGCATCACAGTGTCTGAGTAATAGCATGTTGAATTTCACAGCCATTTTCCACTTTCGATCTTTAAGGGATAGATCCGGTTGAGCGTAGCTCAAAGCGATTCCGCGTGTTTGGGTGCGAAATAGGACCATGTCTAGCGAAAATGTACCCACCCAGATGCATTGGAACAGGTTCGTTTGGTCACACTAGCTGCAGAATGAAAGTTGCACCACTTTGCAACTTTCAACTACTTGCATTTGAAAAAAAAATTCCCCGAGTGAAAATTCGCTAACATAGGAAAATGCCTCTGAGCGAGGTTAATTTAGATGGGCCCAACATGATCTTGTAGGATCAGACGAGAATTTTCTAAGCGCCACGGTGTTCAAGTAATAGCATGCTGAATTTCGCAGCCATTTTGAACTTTCAACCCTTAAGGGATCAATCCGGTTGAACATAGATCGGAGCGATTCCGCGTGTTTCAGTGCGAAAAACGACCATTCCTAGCGTAAATGTACTCACCCAGATGCGTTGGAATAGTTTGTTTGGTCACACGAGCTGCAGAATGAAAGTTGCACCACTTTTCAACTTTTAACTAGTTGTATTTGACAACTTTTTACTGTAGTGAAAATTCGCCAGCACAGGAAAAATGCCTCCGAGATAACGAAAATTGAGAGAGGTTATTTTAGATCAGCCCAACATGATCTTGAAGGATCACACGAGAAGTTACTAATCATCACGGTGTCTGAGTAATAGCATGTTGAATTTCGCAGTCATTTTGCTCTTTGGACCCTTAAGGGATCGATCCGGTTGAACGTAGCTCAGAGTGAATCCACTGTTTGGGTGCAAAAGAGGACCATGCCTAGCGTAAACGTACCCACCTTGATGCATTGGAATACAATAATTACTACTGATATAATCAGCACACAAAATGATTGATTCCAACACAAAGTCTGGCATGCAATCTTCTTCTTTATTGATTAGATCTGAATTCACAATATTGAACACAAAGTCTCAATGCTTGTTTCAAAATAGCAGCACTTCGTTGCAAAATCTCAAAAGGTAAATATTACAAAGGAAATCCCTCTTATTTATAGAAAGGAGGGAAGAGCAAAATTAGGGAATCAGATGAGTAAAAATAGGAAACCCTAATCTAACTGAGTGTAATTTATTTCTACGTAATCGCACCTCATATTTTGGTGCAATTACGTTTTACAAAAAGACACCTAAAGTGTCAAAAACTATTTACAATGTGCAAAAAAGGGGACACCACAAATGGTGAACATTGGAGACGAAAAGAAGACTATTGTTCTTTGCTTTGGGCGCGGAAGTCTTCATATTTCTTTGCTGTCTCTTTCAAGAACTTATCATTTGGTCTGACTGTAAAATCCACCAGTGTATGTATTTTGGTAATCAACTTCTTTGCAAATGAAGAAACCTTTTTACATCTTTCAAGATGAGACTTGAAACAATCAAGTGAAAGCCGTAGATCACATACAGTGTATAAGGTGTTTTTAGTAAAACCTTTGTCATCCACCAACTTCATGAAGGCTTCTTTATACACTTGAATTATTGCGCCGAGGGGAAGGAAGGTGTGCTCATTATCAAGAAGATCACCTGGCAACTCTTCCATTCCATTTACCAAAAGAACCCGATAGCCTTCAACATCTTCTTGTGCCTGGTGAATGTCATCAATCAGAAAATTCAATACCTGGATTCTGTGCTTGAGCGATTCTTTTGTTTCAACATATTTCTCCTTCCCAGGTATTACTCCATTTTTTACCAATTGGCTGATCTTGGATTCTTTCATTTTCAGCCATGATGATAAACTCCTTTCCATATTGGATAGATCTCTCACAAGTGATCCTTCTTCTTTGCTAAGCTCAGTCTACAGCTGGGCTATTTGTATTTTCTTCTCACTTGCGATGGTGATGACCTGCGTTCCATGATCTATGATCTCTTCAATAAACTCATTTAAGATTTTACCCTTGGATGCAAGCTTTTCTGCCTTTTAAACAGCTGGTTCTTCGGCATTTACCAAGGTCATACATTGGGCATCACCCATTGAAGATCCCGCTATGTTTCTCAAAATGTTTGCATAGTGTTCAACTTTCTCTTTGTATAGATTTTTGGCTTGCTCCATCTTGTCAAGCCTTCCTGCCAGAGCATCTAATACTACTTGGGCATCTGCTTTTGCACTTTCATTTGTCACCTTCCCAAGTTGTATTCTCTGAATGGTATAATCTTCCATGTTCACATCTCCCTCTGGTTGTGGAGGAAAACCTACCTCAACAAACTTTTGACCAGCTTTATCAACCTATAGCCTTGACAATACTTTAGCCTTTTTATTTTCTTTGTTCTTGGGAGCAGGTATTTCTTCCAAGTCCAGCTCATCAGGGGAGATCATCTTATTTTTCCATTTAGGAACCTATGACACCAACCAAGGAGGAAGGGAAGAAGTATACACATCACCTATTACTGCTAATTCCTGAGCTGTAGGGGCTTTTTGAGGAATAGTTGAAACAGTAACTATGGGCGCCGTTGTAGTCATTAAGGGCCCAGTTGTTTGTACGCCAAGCTGATTCTGCAAAGATTCATTCATAAATCTATCAAAATCAGCCTCCGAAGAAATGTCAAAAGATGGAGATGACAAACTAGGGAGAGAAACTAGCGAACTAGATAGGTCATTGATATTTTTTGATCCGCCAACTGCAGGAGAAACCAACACTGTTGACACTACTGGTAGGAAAGAAACATCTTCCCCCCCTATAACCATGGTAGGAAGAGGAGAAGAAGGAATGGGTGGAACGGGAGATTTTGGAAGTGAAAGAATATGAGGAAGTGAAGAAACTGGAACTTGTTCGGTTTCACCTTGAGGAGGTGACAAAACCTGCTCACCCTCTTGGTATCCCTCAACCTCTTGTGCTGATTGCTCCTCTTCTCCATTTGATGCGGTTTCTCTAGAGTCCTCATCATCTGATTCTTCGGATTCAAACTCTGTATCTCCTCCTTCTTCATCTGAAGACAACTCCTCGGAAACAAGCTCTCTTTCTTCAGCATGAGATGTAGTAGCTCTTGTCTCTTGTGTTTCAGTAGTTTGTGGAGTACTCTTCCCCACAGTGAACTTAATCCTTGGCCCTCTTCTTGACGAAGAAGGGTTTGCGGCCTTTTTTTATTTGGCGCAAGATTCTAGCGGTGGAGTAGGATTCTCTTTAGGGAGCTCAGCTTCAGAATCTGTCTTGAAGTTTTTTATTTGAAAACCATGCTTGGCGAGCCATTCTGCTGTGTTGTGTAGGATAGGGGCCAACCTTTCTCTCATATAAACACATTCTTTTTTGGACCATTGTACTGGTGGAAAAGGTTTCCCGGCAATGTTGTCCTCGTCATAGGCAGAATTAAGGATGTCACCTGGATCCGTGAAATCCTCAGGTAAATCAGCTATTTGGAGAGCCCTAATTTGATCAATTGTCAAACTGCAGAAATCCATTTTCCATACATCTTCTTCATCTCTGCACTCTGCCCATATGTCTTCAAAATGGTAGACATGGCTATGACCTTTCTTGAGTTTCTTCTTGACATCCCAGAAGTCAAAATCACGCCTGTACCTGAAGGTCTTGATAGTATTGATCTACATCTCAACTGAAACATTTTTGGCCTTCTACACCATTTTGATAGTATACCTGCCAATGGTTATTGGAAACTTAAACCCTGGCTTATGATTCTTTTGTCGTTCCTTGTGCACCAAAATTGATTGCTTGCACAACTCCATAAGAGTCCATTTATTTGATGGGTATCTAGGAAGCATATAAGGGCATCCTGTGAAACAACCTACCCTTATGTAAGTGAAGGTTGGGAATTGTAGAAACACACATCCAACCTTGCTGACCGCCTTGTAAGCTTCATCTGAAATCCTCTTCTTTTCCAGAGTTGGATCAAAAGTAAATAGCAAAGGAGCAAAGAAGGCATCTGTGACTCTTCTAAAATGATGGAAGCTTTCCCTCAGGTTCAATTGGTAATAATAGTCATAAATTGGGGTAGAATGCCTATTGCCTTTGGTGGATAAACTTGGAAACTGTCTCATCACCGCTGCTGAGTACACCAAGAAGGAAGTCATATAAAACTTTAAGGTGGTAGGCACCTTGATCAGCTGATCATGATTTTCGTCACTGATCTGCGTTCCCCAATCAATGTGCACTTTCCTCCTTCGGATAATCCGGATGTATTCATACATCCAATCTTGGAAATAAGAAGAACTAGGCAAGCCCTTTACTTTGCTTAACAAGGTAATCATATCTCTTACATCCTCTTTGAAGTCACTCGTGGGGAGTCCCTTAGGCCACCTAGAAACAGCATGCCGAGGGGTCTTCAACCACTATGAGTTAATCAATGTTTTGGCTTTGACTGGATCATTGTCAAATATTTCTTGAGCCCTTTGTATTGTGATAGGGGTGTATTGTTCCATTTGTGGCACCTTGAAGACCATGTCAAAAAACTCACCATCAAGCCTCATTATTACATGTCCTGCTGAATCCCTTACCATTCTGTCTTCTTCAATGTAGTGTGTAGCTACCTGAAGTACAAACTCCGTGTGATGGGCTGAAGTTGGAAAATTCGAAGCCATATGAAGATTGCTATGTACGATGGCTTTCAAATTTTCATCACACGGCCTCTATTGAATCCTCTTCACGAAATCAGCTAGATCTTGATGGCTGATTTCAGTGTCTTTGATTTCATCTACCTTAGACAACACCACGGTTGGAGGGAAAATGCCTTGGTACTTATACTTCATCTTCTCCCTATCTTTAGGAGATGCTGATGATGTTTCAGCTAACATTTAGGAGAGCAGAGACCAATGTAATTCTTATCTCCGAAGATCCTTGACGGAACCTTAGAACAAACTGCAAGAATGGCGGATGCAATGATTGTCAGGAAAAATGTCACATGGGAAAGCATGAGATGATCAAGGCGATATGGAGTTACTATGTTTTGGTCGAGTGGCATGAAAAACGAGGAGTGGAAATGAGCATGGAGGCGAAAATGAAGAAGAAACTCTATTTTGAGTGTTAGGAAAAAATTGCAGTTTTTTTGGTGCTCGGGCGGTGAAAATCACCGCTCGAGCACCAAAGTGATATGTCATCTTGGTGTCGAAGCGATGAAAAACACTGCCCGAGCACCAAGGTTAACACTTGTGAAATTTCAGGGATGTTAGGTATTGGTGTCGAGGCGGTGAAAATCACCGCTTCGACACCATTTAAAAAAAAAGGTTTGGTGTCGTGGCGGTGATTTTCACCGCTCCAACACCAAAAGGTTTTTTTTTTGTTTGTCGCATCTTCGGTGTCGAGGCGGTGATTTTCACCGCCCGAGCAATGAACTTTGCAAGATAGTTTGGTGTCGTGGCAGTGATTTTCACCGCCAAGACACTTAGGGTATTTCTCTATTGGTGTCGTGGCGGTGATTTTCACCGCCCGAGCACCGATATGCTTGGTGACTTGGGTGACGGTGTTGATAAATCTCGACCGTGCATTGAAGGCAAAAGGGACTGACACGTTTGGCGAATGGGAGGACTTTACCACGAAATGCAAAGGTTTTAAACTTTAGCAAAAGGCATGAGAAGGGCATGAGAAAGACACGAAGGAAAAGAAGAAGACAAAGCGACATGAAGGAGAGGAGAAGAATACCGAAAACAATAGGAAATTCGAGGGTGTTTAAACGTAAACAAAGAAAACTTAAATCAACTATAACAAAAAGACAAATGTACCTGAAATAGTTATGATGAGGATCATGGTGCAGTTCACGCGCTTAGAGGAAAAACCGGAATTTGATCTCAATGGGAAGCAGCTCGCGATGGCACGAGAGCGAAGTATGGAGGAGGTTACCTAGCAAACAATGAAGAAATAACTCTTAATTGAGTTAATAAAACCTATTAGCAAACTTAAGTCATGTGCATTGAATGCGACCAATAACTTAGACATAACTCACAAAAAGGTGCAGTGGCGGTCAAATTCACCGCTCGAGCATCGAAATAAAAATAAAGCCCTTTGGTGCAACGGCGGTGAAAAACACCGCCCGAGCACCAAACTTACAAAATGAAAATAGGTGCAGTGGCAGTGATTTTCACCACCGTTGCACCAAAAATAGTTTGGTGGAAATGGTGCTACAGTGGTGAAAAACACCACCCGAGCACCAAAAACAGGAAAAATAAACTAACTCCTAGGGAGGA
Organism: Sequoiadendron giganteum; assembly: GCA_007115665.2. Lineage (NCBI taxonomy): Eukaryota > Viridiplantae > Streptophyta > Pinopsida > Cupressales > Cupressaceae > Sequoiadendron > Sequoiadendron giganteum. Next base: position 456,918,540 of record CM021107.1, read on the forward strand.
AAAAGGAGTTAGACTTTAAGCTTGAACTTGAGCCTATCGTCGCCTACCCGGACTAGGTAGGTTTAGGGACTTCGTAAAATGATTTTGTGCCTCGTTTTGAGTGCTTGAAACACACGGTCCTAGGAAACGAACTAGTTTCGTAGGGGGGTTATCCATGAATCGAGTGCAGCTAGATCCTATGATAACACTGTAGAACGATAGTTGCACCACTTTGCAACTTTCAACTACTTGCATTTGACAGCTTTTTCCTCGAGTTAAAATTCGCCAACATAGGAAAATGCCTGCGAGACAGCAAAAATCGAGCGAGGTTATTGTAGATGGTCCCAACATGATCTTGTAGGATCAGACGAGAAGTTTCTAAGCATCACAGTGTCCAAGTAATAGCATGCTGAATTTCGCAGCCATTTTCCACTTTGGACCCTTAACGGATCAATCCGGTTGAACGTAGATTGGAGCGATTCCGCGTGTTTCAGTGCAAAAGAGGACCATTCCTAGTGTAAGAGTACCCACCCGAATGCGTTGGAATAGTTTGTTTGGTCATACGAGCTGCAAAATGAAAATTGCACCACTTTGCAACTTTCAACTACTTGCATTTGACAACTTTTCTGTGGAGTCAAAATTCGTGACCTTAGGAAAAAGCCTCTGAGATAGCAAAAATTGAGAAAGGTTATTGTAGAGGGGCCCAACGTGATCCCATAGGATTAGACGAGAAGATTTTAAGCGTCACGGTGTCCAAGTAATAGCATGCTGAATTTTACAGCCATTAAGCAATTTGGACCCTTAAGGGATGGATCCGGTTGAACGTAGCTCGAAGCGATTCCGTATGTTTGGGTGAGAAAGAGGACCATGCTTAGCGTAAACGTACCCAGCCGATCGTGTTGGAACAATTTTTTTGGTCACACGAGCTGCAAAACAAAAGTTGCACCACTATCCAATTTTCAACTACTTGCATATGACAACTTTTTCCCCGAGTGAAAATTTGCCACCATAGGAAAATGCCTCTAAGATAGCCAAAACCAAGAGAGGTTATTATAGATGGGCCCAATGTGATCTTATAGGATCAGACAAGAGGTTTTTAACCATCACGGTGTCCGAGTAATAGCATGCAAAATTTTGCAGCCATTTTGCACTTTGGACCCTGAAGGGATGGATCCGGTTGAACGTAGTTCAGAGCGATTCCACGTGTTTGGGTGTGAAAAAGGACCATGCCTAGTGTAAACGTACCCACCCGGATGCGTTGGAATAGTTTGTTTGGTCACGCGAGCTGCAGAACAAAGGTTGCACTAATTTGCAACTTTCAACTACTTGCATTTGACAATTTTTTCTCCGAGTTAAAATTTGCCACCATAGGAAAATGCCTCTAAGATAGCGAAAAACGAGCGAGGTTATTTTGGATGGACCCAACGTGATATTGTAGGATCAGATGAGAAGTTTCTAAGTGTCACGATGTCTGAGTAATAGCATGTTGAATTTCACAGTTATTTTGCATTTTGGACCCTTAAGGGATCGACCCGATTGAACGTAGCTCGGAGCGATTCCGCTTGTTTGGGTGCAAAAGTGGACCATACCTTTCGTAAACGTACCCAACCGGATGCATTGGAATAGTTTGTTTGGTCACACGAGCTACAGATCGAAAGTTGCACCACTTTGCAAGTTTCAACTACTTGCATTTGACAACTTTTTCCCTGAGTGAAAATTGCCACCATAAAAAAATGCCTCCGAGATAGCGAAAACTGGGCGAGGTTATTGTAGATGGGCCCAACATGATCTTTTAGGATCAGACGAGAAGTTTCTAAGCATCACGATGTCCGATTAATAGCATGCTGAATTTCACAGCCATTTTGCACTTTGGACCCTTAAGGGATCGATCCGGATGAACGTAGCTCGGAGCGATTCACGTGTTTGGGTGTGAAAGAGGACCATGGATAGCGAAAACGTACCCACTCAGACACGTTGGAACAATTTGTTTGGTCACACAAGCTGCAAAACAAAAGTTGCACCACTTTGCAACATTCAACTATTTGCATTTGACAACTTTTTGCCTGAGTGAAAATTCGCCACCATAGGAAAATGCCTCCAAGATAGGAAAAACAGAGTGAGATTATTGTAGATGGGCCCAACTTGATCTTGTAGGATCATACGAGATGTTTCTAAGCGTCACAGTGTTCGACCAAGTAATAGCATGCTGAATTTCATAGCCATTTTGCACTTTGGACCCTTAAGGGATCGATCCGGTTGAACGTAGCTCGGAGTGATTCCGCGTGTTTCGGTGCGAAATAGGTTCATGCCTAGTGTAAACTTACCCACCCAGATGCATTGGAACAGTTCGTTTGGTCACACTAGCTACAGAACGAAAGTTGCACTACTTTGCAACTTTCAACTATTTGCATTTGACAACTTTTTCGCCGAGTGAAAATTCGCTAGCATAGGAAAATGCCTCTGAGATAGAGAAAACCGAGTGAGGTTATTGTAGATGGGCACAACATGATCTTGTAGGATTAGACAAGAAGTTTCTAAGCATCACGGTGTCCGAGTAATAGCATGTTGAATTTCGCAGTCATTTTGCTCTTTGGACCCTTAAGGGATCGATCCGATTGAACGTAGCTCGAAGCGAATCCACGTGTTTGGGTACAAAAGAAGACCATGTCTAGCGTAAAAGTACCCACCTGGATGCGGTGGAACAATTTATTTGGTCACACGAGTTGTAGAACGATAGTTGCACCACTTTGCAACTTTCAACTACTTGCTTTTGACAACTTTTTTCTCAAGTGAAAATTCGCCACCATAGGAAAATGCCTCTGAGATAGCGAAAACCAAGCGATGTTATTATAGATGGGTGTAACGTAATCTTGTAGGATCAGATGAGAATTTTCTAAGCGTCACGATGTCTGGGTAATAGCATGCTAAATTTTGCAGCCATTTTGCACTTTGGACCCTCAACGGATCGATCCAGTTTAACGTAGCTCGGAGATATTCCGCGTGTTTGGGTGCGAAAGAGGACCATGCCTAGCATAAACGTACCCACCCAGATGCATTGGAACAATTTGTTTGGTCACACGAGCTGCAAAATGAAAGTTGCGCCACTTTACAACTTTCAACTACTTGCATTTGACACTTTTTTTCCTGAGTGAAAATTCGCCACCATAGGAAAATGCCTCCAAGATAGCGAAAATCGAGTGAGGTTATTGTAGATGGGCCCAACGTGATCTTGTAGGATTAGATAAAAATTTTCTAAGTGTCATGGTGTCCGAGTAATAGCATGTTGAATTTCACAGCCATTTTGCACTTTGGACCCTTAAGGGATCGATCCGGTTGAACGTAGCTCGGAGCAATTCCGCGTGTTTGGGTGCGAAAGAGGACCACGCCTAGTGTAAATGTACCCACTTGGACATGTTGGAATATTGTGTTTGGTCACACAACTTGCAGAACGAAAGTTACACCACTTTGCAACTTTCAACTACTAGCATTTGACAACTTTTTCCCCAAGTGAAAATTCGCCACCATAGGAAAATGCCTCCGAGATAGCGAAAACCGAATGAGGTTATTGTAGATGGGCCCAACATGATTTTGCAAGATCAGACAAAAAGTTTCTAAGCATTACGGTATCCGATTAATAGCATGCTGAATTTCGTAGCCATTTTGTACTTTGGACCCTTACGAGATCGATCTTGTTGAACATAGCTCGAGGCAATTCCACGTGTTTGAGCGCGAAAGATGACCATGCCTAGCAAAAATGAGTGAGGTTATTGTAGATGGGCATAGCATGATCTTGTAGGATTAGATGAGAAGTTTCTAAGCGCCACGGTGTCCAAGTAATAGCATGCTGAATTTCGCAGCAATTTTGCACTTAAGCCCTTAAGGGATTGATCTGGTTGAACGTAGATTGGAGCGATTCCGCGTGTTTTGGTGCGAAAGAGAACCATGCCTAACGTTAAAGTACCCACCCGGATGCGTTGAAACAGTTTATTTGGTCACACGAGCTGCAGAACAAAAGTTGCACCACTTTGCAACTTTCAACTACTTGCATTTGACAACTTGTTCTCCGAGTGAAAATTCGCTAGCAAAGGAAAATACCTCCGAGATAGCGAAAATCGAGCGAGGTTATTGTAGATGGTCCCAATCTTGTAGAATTAGACGAGAAGTTTCTAAGAATCACGGTGTCCGAGTAATAGCATGCTGAATTTCGTATCCATTTTGCACTTTGGACCCTTAAAGGATCGATCCGGTTGAACGTAGCTCGGAGTGATTCCGCGTGTTTCACTACGAAAGAGGACCATGCCTAGCGTAAGAGTACCCAACCAGACGTGTTGGAACAATTTGTTTGGTCACACGAGCTGTAGAACAAAAGTTGCACCGCTTTGCAACTTTCAACTACTTGTATTTGACAACTTTTCCTTTGAGTGAAAATTCGCCACCATAGGAAAATGCCTCTGAGATAACGAAAACCGAGCGAGGTTATTGTAGATGGGCCCAACGTGATCTTGTAAGATCAGACGAGAAGTTTCTAAGCATCATGGTGTTTGAGTAATAGCATGCTAAATTTTGCAGCCATTTTGCACTTTGGACCATTAAGGGATCGATCTGGTTGAATGTAGCTCGGAGTAATTTCGCGTGTTTCGGTATGAAAGAGGACCATGCCTAGCGTAAATGTACCCACCCAAATGCGTTGGAACAATTTGTTTGGTCATACTAGTTGTAGAACGAAAGTTGCACCACTTTGCAACTTTCAACTACTTGCATTTGACAACTTTTTCCCTGAGTGAAAATTCGCCAGCACAGGAAAATGCCTCTGAGACAACGAAAACCGAGCGGAATTATTGTAGATTGGCCCAACATGATCTTGTAGGATCATACGAGAAATTTCTAAGTGTCACGGTGTCCGAGTAATAGCATTTTGAATTTCACAGCCATTTTGCACTTTAGACCCTTAAGGGATTAATCCGGTTGAACGTAGATCGAAGCGATTCTGCATGTTTCGGTGCGAAAGAGGACCATGCCTAGCGTAAACGTACCCACCCAGACGCATTGGAATAGTTTGTTTGGTCACACGAGCTGTAAAACGAAAGTTGTACCACTTTGCAACTTTCAACTACTTGCATTTGACAACTTTTTTCCCTAGTGAAAATTTGCCAGCACAGGAAAATGCCTCCGAAATAGCGAAAATCGAGCGAGGTTATTGTAGATGGGCCCAACATGATCTTGTAGGATCATACGAGAAGTTACTAAGCATCACGGTGTCCGAGTAATAGCATGATGAATTTTGCAGTCATTTTGGTCTTTCGACCCTAAGGCATCAATCCAGTTGAACGTAGCTCGGAGTGATTCCACATGTTTGGGTGCTTTAGAGGATCATGCCTAGCATAAACGTACCCACCCGGACGCGTTGGAACAGTTTTTTTAGTCACACGAGTTGCAGAACGAAAGTTGCACCACTTTGCAACTTTCAACTACTTGCATTTGACAACTTTTTCCTCGAGTGAAAATTCGCTAGCACAGGAAAATGCCTCCGAGATAGCGAAAATCGATCGAGGTTATTGTAAATGGGCCCAACATGATCTTGTAGGATCAGACGAGAAGCTACTAAGCATCACGGTGTCCAAGTAATAGCATGTTGAATTTTGCATCCATTTTGCACTTTGGACCCTTAAGGGATCGATCTAATTGAATGTAGCTCGGAGCGATTCCATGTGTTTGGGTTTGAAAGAAGACCATGCCTAGCCTAAACATACCCACCTGGACACGTTGGAACAGTTTGTTTGGTCACACGAGCTGCAGAACAAAAGTTGCACCACTTTGCAACTTTCAACTACTTGCATTTGACAACTTTTTTCCCCTAATCGAAATTCGCCAGCAAATGAAAATGTCTCCGAGATAGTGAAAACCGAACAAGGTTATTGTAGATGGGCCCAACATGATCTTGTAGGATCAAACGAGAAGTAAATAAGCATCATGGTGTCCGTGTAATAGCATGCTGAATTTCGCAGCCATTTTGCACTTTGGACCCTTAAGGGATCGATCCGGTTGAACGTAGCTTAGAGCGATTTCGTGTGTTTCGGTGTGAACGAGGACCATGCCTAGTGTAATTGTACCCACCCGGATAAATTGGAATAGTTTGTTTGGTCACACGAGCTGCAAATCAAAAGTTGCACCACTTTGCAACTTTCAACTACTTGCATTTGACAACTCTTTCCCCGAGTGAAAATTCCCCAGCATAGGAAAATGCCTCCAAGATAGCAATAACCGAGAGAGGTTATTGTAGAGGGGTCCAACGTGATCTTGTAGGTTCAGACAGAGATTTCATAATCACCACAGTTTATGAGTAATACCCTGTCAAATATTGTTGCCCTTTTGCACTTTGCACCCTTAAAGGATTGAGTCGGTTGAACCATAGTAGTTTTTTTGTTGAATGTCATACCCTAAGGCATTTTAGAGATGACCTAGGTTGCATCGATTTCTACGAGGCATACGCTTCCCCTACCTTGTCAACCCTAAGGAATATGATTTTAGGGGTACTCTCGATGTTAGGAGTAACGTATAATGAACCATACCCAAGCCCTTGATATTTTTGTCATTTGTCTAGAAAAATGGGTTATCTTATTCCTTGTTGATGTAGACCAAGGCTACCATGTCATGTGAATCCCCCATGTTCTTAATGACTTGGAAACCCTTACCACATTGATCTATTGGTAGCGTTGTTTTCTCTTTCTCATATTGGTACAACAATTTGGAGATGTCTTCCTCTATAACCTCTTTGATTAGCTCTCCCCACTTGGAGAAAACCATGGGTTGGGATAAACTGGTAGATCCAAACAATTACAATTGTTAGTCTATGTTCAATCCTTTAGGGTCAAAACAACCTTTTCTTTTAAAGTTTATAAGAGTTTAGTCTCTAATGTCTTGAATGAGTCAAATTCACATGCATGAGTAGGTTGTTTTGTTATGATTGAATTTAATAAAGACTGAGTTGAGATGTTAGGGTTTTGTTACCTTTTAGGTCTCTTCTACCAGTTTTTCAAGCTTTCATGGCAATCAAATGTGCTACAATATTTTAAATTGAAGACTACAAAGAAGTTAATGTCAGTTCTCACACTTCTACATTTTATTTCCATCATCAAAAGGGGTATTGCAATGTCCACACTCATTGCTTTCCAATTTAAATGCCTTAGAAATATTGTTGTAGGGCAGTTTCACGTGGAAATGCATATATGATGAGTAAAGGAAGTATGGGAAAGCTTATGCAGCCCTAGAGATAATCATTTTCAGTACATGCAAGGACATGCATATAGAGGTGATTTTGACAGGTTTGGTGTTTTGCTTATTGTAAGAACCCTTATATCTTATATAAGGAGATACCACAACCACCATGCTTATGTTGCTAATAGTATTGATTTCCAAATATTTTAAAGAGGGCATGTACACATTGACATAGCAAATCAATAACAAAGATAAAAGGATACCATACAGAGCTTAGAGTATGCTTTGATAATTTGAACAATAGTCACAATTGTATCAAAAAGAGAATATAAGGGCAAGGACAATGTCTAATAGGTAGAGATCAAAAGGGACTATGCCAATAAACTCAAAGGAGTAGATTTGATACTAAAAAGGAGTGAAGTGATGGCATATGACAGTTAATTGGAAAAAGATAGCAACAACATATCAAATCATCAAGAGATAACACAAATTGAAAAACCCTAGATCTTCAGATAGAGGGACCATTCAGGATTTCAAGGAAGGTCACTGCTAATAGTTGGTTAGGGTATTCGAAAGTCCATCAAAAGGTTTTGTGAATGAGGTTAGACAGTCTTTAGATGAATATAATATTTTCTTTTGTGGCTTTTGGGTTAGACAAGCATCATGAATGTATGAACACAAGGGAACTGTGAAGGGTTACTGTACATGGCAATGTGCAAATGAAAAAGATAGATTAGAAATGAGTAGTGATCAATTGTTAAGTACAGTGAGTGTATGATTATAAAGTGCTTGACAATCAAATTCACTCACCACAGTCAATGTCCTATGACTGTCAAGTCTATGTCAGTCAGTGTCTCAAGACTCCAAGAGTTATGGTTGTGTATGCAGCATCAGGTCCTTATGAATGTGGAGTCTTCAAGTAACTCTTTAAATGTAAACCATGAAGCATTACAACTAATTTTAAATGTAATATACACATTTGATTGAGGCATATATTAAGGAATATACACATTTGCATGTATTAATTTCTCATGATTTTAATATATCAAAAAATACACTAAGTCAATGACAAATATTACAATAGTGATGGAAGAACATCTTGAAAATCTTCCCATTTGTCAATACTTGTATCAATACATGTAGGGAAATAATCCTTCCATTTCCAGCACAGATCATGAAATATATTGTACTTGAGAAAGGACAAAAGGAGTTGCTACCCAGTTTTGTTTTTCCATTCCACCTCAGTTGGCCCAACTATTTGCATTCCAAAATGGTTCAAAACATGTACATCCCTTGCTCCCTATGAAACAAATGGGTAGTAACCTCTCTATGGTTGTGTAGTATCATAGGAATTTGGTCCACAAAAAACTTGCAAAAGCCTCTCAATCTTAGACATAGACTCACATAAAAATCATTAAAAGAGCAATAACTAAATAATGTCAGTCATACCGTTGACGAGACCTACTATCACCTTCATGCATGCTAGATAAGGAGGTTGATTGAAGGTCCTACAATGGTGATGTGCCCCTTTGCTACTTTATCATCTCTCGATGACCCTATGTATAAATTTCAAATATATCACTGAGAGGCTTAACATAAAACATGTAGCATATAAGAATCCAATAAATCTAGGAGATGGAAAAGAAAGAAAATATTGACAACCAAAAAATGCACCAACAACTGATGTTTCTCATACCACTGAACACTTGCACCAGCAACCGATGTTGTTCTTTTCTTATATACTTTGACAAACTTCAGTATTACCTACAGTCACAATCAGAAAAGGATCAATGTCAATCGTAAATGCATATGACATCAAACAGTAATGGTGAAAAATCCTTATTGCAAGGTGTTGGTCCAAAAGAGTGATCAATAACATGGCTTTACAAATTCAATGTGCATACTTACAAATCAATCCAAGGAACCATCTGGGTCTGCTCTACTCTTTATTGTGTCAAGTATTGCCTCGTGGTCAAACTCATGCACTTTCCACAAGTTCTTGTTTGTAGGTCTACCCTTATATTTGATCATCCGAACGTTGGTGGCGACGACAAGGTTCAAATAGTGAAGAATTTTCTGATGCATGTCGAAGTCCTCAAACAACCAAACTGCAACATTCTTAACTGGATACCTTTGAAGCCATGTTCTAGTAACAACCACCGAACCTGTAGGATATTTTATGTTTTCTCCATCTATAACTGGGGACTCCAATTTCTTTTTGGCCTCGATACAATGACATAGGTAATAATCTATACCCTCTTCATTGTCTTCATCTACAATCACCGCATAAACATGCCCTACATTGATATGTTCATCTTGTTAGATTTATTTATTGAGAAACATAATAAAACTTGTAAGTAAGATATATTACCTGGCTCTAGTAGGTCTGATACATGATCAAAGTCAATGGATGATTGCATCTCCATGATTTGTAGAGCCGTTGGGAGCTGATAAGTGTCAAGTGGGGTTAGACTTATTACAGACCATTCGTTAACCCACTCTGTTGACTCACAATCATTCCATGATTGAAGTGTACATGCATAACAAAAGCATGCCATCTTCCTTGTATGGATAGTCCATGTGCCTGCATTGGATCTTCTAAAAGAGTGTAGGTTGCTCGATCCTATTAGTGTACAACAATCCTCATATTTTGCAATGTTAGCATCATCTACTAAATGAAAAAATCTACGAAATAAAGAATTACCTTCACTACCTGGACCCATTGAACCATTGCACCACTGGACAATTGATCTTGCATCTGTCAACTTTACACTATTTGTGTACTTTCACTCTTCTTGTGCTAGGGATCTTTTGATACATGCATCTACTCCATCATGCTCCTCCTTTCCATGCCCGGCCTCTTAGAAGTTCCACATATGTTGAACACCACTAATCCTATGCATCCTGCTCAACCAGTAAAAAATTATGGCATTCTTGAATTGTGATGTACAATTATCTGACCATATGATATGTTGACTAAATGATATGCCCCTGCTAGCTAGATCGGAATAGAACATATGAAAGAAACCTTGTACAAAATCTGTAGAATGTGTGTGATGATCACTGATGTAAAAGTGATACTCCCTCAATACTTTCCTATTTTCCTTTGTACTATCATTTGCATGAATGAATGCTATATGTAAAAATATAGAAACCTGCATAGAGTTGTAGTACTGTGATTGCACCTTGTTCTGTGGTTGTAGTGTGTAGTTCTCAGCGAAGTCGACCACTGAAATTATATGACGAAGTGGAAATGTGTCCTTGCATAACTTGAACTATGAGTCCAACCATTGTGCTCTATGTGTATGTGTTGCATAATCATAAACCACCTGATCGCGAAAAATGCCCATAAACCAATACACTAGAATCTTATCACTGACCAATTCACACTTCTTTGGTTATTTCCCATCTTTTAGACTGTATTCCACTATCTTATATTTTCCAAATTCCACAATTTTGTCTCCAATTGTGCGTGTACTAGCCATGTGTTGGAAAATTGGCAAATGTTGCATGCCACCACATGATCACATGTGCCATCCAAACATGATTTTTTGTAAAAAATTTGACCATCCTCTCTTTCACATAAAATGGAAGACAAATATTTCCTTGACGATTTAGGAGGAGGCATTATGTTACATTCCTGCAAAACATTATCAGTATGCATATCTACACATATACGTTGATAAACATCATAATGGTTAGAAAACTCAATATGAACCCTACAACAACAAGTAGTGCATGTGTGATTTATTTTGACATAAAAAGGCTTTAGCATTTCAAAATACCTTTGACATATTTTAATTTCAGGAAACTTATGTACAAAATCCGTAAAAAATTGGGTTTGAGTGGTATCCAAATAATGCATTGGATGTGGCTCATGGTTTTTAATACCAATTCTCCTTCTTACAACATCTCTTTGATTAGGAGAGGTCCTTGTGTTATCCTTCCAATAATTCACAATTAAAAATCTCAAGCTTTGAGCAATTCTTGTGTCTTTTCATGGCACTCTATCCGAAAATGCCCATAACTCATTGCTATTTGGATCCTCCACTCTTTCACGCCTTCCTTTGGCTCTCATTAGAGATGATCTACTTATTTTCAAAGAATTACTTGCCTTTGTAAGGTTCACCTTGTTCCTTGTTTGACTACTTAACAGTGTTGTTTTCATCACACGTTGTGTGGCACAACTATCCTTCGTGCGTGAGGTGGAACCCACGCTCTCGTATGCACTCATCAAGTTCTTTACAATGGAATTTTCACTTGATTAATTCAAAAATCTTAGCCCAAGAGACTTCATGGTGGGCCTAAATTTGAGTTGCCTCATCATTTCAACAAATAGTTGGCATCTTCCACCCTCACTTAGCTTCGCAAAAAAAAACTCCATATCCTTTCTGCATATATTTGACATGTACGTTTTGGAATCTTTTTAGGCATCCATTTCAAAACATTGGAATCAATATCAATAAAAAATGTAAGTTTTCTATGCAAAACTCTAGGAGGAATTCTCAAATGTAAATTAGTGTCAATATTGGGAAGATCAACAACATCAGGGATAGATCGTGTACCTTCAATTGGAGGTGCAATTGATGACATACCTTGAGATTGACATGTAAATGATGTTGTACCTCCAACTTGAGATGTCGTTTATGGAGTTCCTTGAAATAGAGATGTGTTTGCTGAAGTAATTTCAAAACAAAATGTTTTTGATGGTGTGTCTTCAATTGGAGATGTGATTTCCGATGTATCTGGAAAACCACATGTTGTTTTCAATGTGTCTTCAACTGGAGATGTGCATTGAGATTCACCTATGGTTGATGATGTGTCCCCAACTTATGTATCCATTCCTATCCTTCCACGAACTTTCCTCATTCGTGCCCTTTGTTTTGCCAATTTGACATCTCTCTTAGATTGCATGGGAATTTGTGGCTATATGGGCTGCAATTCCTTTGCTTCACAAGCTACATTTTTTTATTCTCTTCTCCGTGTATTTTTAACTGCACATTCTTCTGGTGTTAGAGGCTTCAATCGTTTCCTCAGTATGACCTTGAATGCTACATGTCCACAAACACACATAGAACAAAATTAAGTAATGCATTTTACAAAAATATTGATGCAGAGAGGGGTGGAAACCATTCAATACAACAAATCAATGAGAATCACAAACCTAGGGTATAAATTGCTGCCACCTAAATGAAAACTACAGACTCTTGTGTTTATTTTTCTCAAAACCAAATTTTTGATTGTCAACAAAGTCATGAAGAATATGGATTCAAAGAAGGGTTTGTGATGCTATATCTTATAATTATTCACTATTTCTTTAGCAATGAGGTAACTTAGAAAGACAATAAGCATTCTCAACTATGTCAACTCACTTGAATTTATCTAAGCACATGTGATGAAGCTAAATTTTTTATGGAACAAAAAAATTAATGGACACTTGCAATAACATTGATGAAAGCTATTAGGTTTTCCAAATTATATGAAAATAAAAGTTTTCCAAATTAGTTGAAAAAAGAATGAAATACAGTGAATTCCACTAGCCATGCTGGAAATGGACTAATATAAGAAATACAAATAGAATTCATAAGTAAATTTATGTTAAGTAAGTGTCATTTTTTTTATTTCTTTTGTTCTTCAAACTCATAAAAATTGAACTTTTTTATGCAAATCTAAAAATTGAACTTTTTTATGCAAATCCCATTTAATTCAATGTTGAATTCTAAGTCCAATTGTTATGATTAATAAAATCATTAAGGAAATTTAGTTTATATTTTCAAAAACAAACAAATATACTAAATACAAACATTCCAATTTACCAAAATGAATATATTACCTCAGATAATGTAAAATGATGTAGAAACTTCAAAATGTCTTCTTCTACGTTGTCTACCATGCAGTTTGGTGGTAAAAAGGTGATGGATCAAGCATAGATTGGTACAATATGAAGTCAACTGCAGAAAAAAAGGCATTTATGACTCAGAACTAGACAAATACAAAAGAATGTGAGCCTGAATCACGGGGTCAACCCTTATTTTTATCGTATCAAGGTAAACCATTTGGCGCTCGACAAATTTGGAGAGCGCCAAATTTGGTGAGCACCAAATATGTTCCTTTCAAAAGGAGAGACACAAAGTGGGAGAGAGATAGAGGAAGTGAGAGAGAGAGAGGGAGTGGGAGAGAGAGAGAGGGGGGTGGAAGGGAGAGACTTGAGAGAGAGAGAGAGGGGGAGGGAGAGGGCATGGGGGGGAGAAACCTAAGAGAGAGAGAGGCAGAGAGGCTGGGAGGGAGACACCTGAAAGAAGGAGAGGGAGTCAAAGTGGGAGAGAGGGAGTGGGAAGGAGAGACCTAAGAAAGTAGGGCTGGAGGTAAGTGAGGGATGATAGAGAGGGATTGTGAGATAAGTGAGGCCTAATCCCTCAACCCCTCAACCCAACCCTTAACCCTTAACCCTTAAACCCTAATCCATCAACCCCCATACCCTCTTAACCCTCTAAACCCTAATCCCTCAACCCCCATACCCTCTTAATCCCTCAACCCTCAACCCTTCAACCCTAATCCCTCAACCCCTATACCCTCTTGATCCCTCAACCCCTAAACCCTTAACCCTTAAACCCTAATTCATCAACCACCATACCATCTTAATCCCTCAACCCTTAAACCCTAATCCCTCAACCCCTCTACAATCTTAATCCCTCAACCCTTAACCCTGAACACTCAACCCTTAAACCCTAATCCCTCAACCCCTATACCCTCTTAATCCCTGAAACCTCAACCCTTAACCCTTAAATCCTAATCAGTCAACCCCTCTATAATATCAATCCCTCAACCCTTAACCCTTACCCCTCAACCCTTAAACCCTAATACCTCAACCCCTATACCATGTTAACCCTTAACCCTTAAACCCTAATCCCTCAACCCCTATACCCTCTTAATCCCTCAACCCTCAACCCTCAACCCTTAAACCCTAATCCATCAACCCCTATACCCTCTTAATCCCTCAACCCTCAACCCTTAACCTTAAACCCTAATCAGTCAACCCCTCTATAATATTAATCCCTCAACCCTTAACCCTTACCCCTCAACCCTTAAACCCTAATCCCTCAACCCCTAACCCTTACCCCTCAGCCCTTAAACCCT
>CM021107.1:456932970-457038845 GCA_007115665.2 Sequoiadendron giganteum
ATTGTTTGCTAGGTAACCTCCTCCATACTTCGCTCTCGTGCCATCGCGAGCTGCTTCCCATTGAGATCAAATTCCGGTTTTTCCTCTAAGCGCATGAACTGCACCATGATCCTCGTCATAACTATTTCAGGTACATTTGTCTTTTTGTTATAGTTGATTTAAGTTTTCTTTGTTTACGTTTAAACACCCTCGAATTTCCTATTGTTTTCGGTATTCTTCTCCTCTCCTTCATGTCGCTTTGTCTTCTTCTTTTCCTTCATGTCTTTCTCATGCCCTTCTCATGCCTTTTGCTAAAGTTTAAAACCTTTGCATTTCGTGGTAAAGTCCTCCCATTTGCCAAACGTGTCAGTCCCTTTTGCCTTCGATGCACGGTCGAGATTTATCAACACCGTCACCCAAGTCACCAAGCATATCGGTGCTTGGGCAGTGAAAATCACCGCCACGACACCAATAGAGAAATACCCTAAGTGTCTTGGCAGTGAAAATCACCGCCACGACACCAAACTATCTTGCAAAGTTCAGTGCTCGGGCGGTGAAAATCACCGCCTCGACACCGAAGATGCGACAAACAAAAAAAAAACCTTTTGGTGTTGGAGCGGTGAAAATCACCGCCACGACACCAAACATTTTTTTTTAAATGGTGTCGAAGCGGTGATTTTCACCGCCTCGACACCAATACCTAATATCCCTGAAATTTCACAAGTGTTAACCTTGGTGCTCAGGCAGTGTTTTTCATCGCTTCGACACCAAGATGACATATCACTTTGGTGCTCGAGCGGTGATTTTCACCGCCCGAGCACCAAAAAAACTGCAATTTTTTCCTAACACTCAAAATAGTGTTTCTTCTTCATTTTTGCCTCCATGCTCATTTCCACTCCTCGTTTTTCGTGCCACTCGACCAAAACATAGTAACTCCATATCGCCTTGATCATCTCATGCTTTCCCATGTGACATTTTTCTTGACAATCATTGCATCCGCCATTCTTGCAGTTTGTTCTAAGGTTCCGTCAAGGATCTTCGGAGATAAGAATTACATTGGTCTCTGCTCTCCTAAATGTCAGCTGAAACATCATCAGCATCTCCTAAAGATAGGGAGAAGATGAAGTATAAGTACCAAGGCATTTTCCCTCCAACCGTGGTGTTGTCTAAGGTAGATGAAATCAAAGACACTGAAATCAGCCATCAAGATCTAGCTGATTTCGTGAAGAGGATTCAATAGAGGCCGTGTGATGAAAATTTGAAAGCCATCGTACATAGCAATCTTCATATGGCTTCGAATTTTCCAACTTCAGCCCATCACACGGAGTTTGTACTTCAGGTAGCTACACACTACATTGAAGAAGACAGAATGGTAAGGGATTCAGCAGGACATGTAATAATGAGGCTTGATGGTGAGTTTTTTGACATGGTCTTCAAGGTGCCACAAATGGAACAATACACCCCTATCACAATACAAAGGGCTCAAGAAATATTTGACAATGATCCAGTCAAAGCCAAAACATTGATTAACTCATAGTGGTTGAAGACCCCTCGGCATGCTGTTTCTAGGTGGCCTAAGGGACTCCCCACGAGTGACTTCAAAGAGGATGTAAGAGATATGATTACCTTGTTAAGCAAAGTAAAGGGCTTGCCTAGTTCTTCTTATTTCCAAGATTGGATGTATGAATACATCCGGATTATCCGAAGGAGGAAAGTGCACATTGATTGGGGAACGCAGATCAGTGACGAAAATCATGATCAGCTGATCAAGGTGCCTACCACCTTAAAGTTTTATATGACTTCCTTCTTGGTGTACTCAGCAGCGGTGATGAGACAGTTTCCAAGTTTATCCACCAAAGGCAATAGGCATTCTACCCCAATTTATGACTATTATTACCAATTGAACCTGAGGGAAAGCTTCCATCATTTTAGAAGAGTCACAGATGCCTTCTTTGCTCCTTTGCTATTTACTTTTGATCCAACTCTGGAAAAGAAGAGGATTTCAGATGAAGCTTACAAGGCGGTCAGCAAGGTTGGATGTGTGTTTCTACAATTCCCAACCTTCACTTACATAAGGGTAGGTTGTTTCACAGGATGCCCTTATATGCTTCCTAGATACCCATCAGATAAATGGACTCTTATGGAGTTGTGCATGCAATCAATTTCGGTGCACAAGGAACGACAAAAGAATCATAAGCCAGGGTTTAAGTTTCCAATAACCATTGGCAGGTATACTATCAAAATGGTGTAGAAGGCCAAAAATGTTTCAGTTGAGATGTAGATCAATACTATCAAGACCTACAGGTACAGGCGTGATTTTGACTTCAGGGATGTCAAGAAGAAACTCAAGAAAGGTCATAGCCATGTCTACCATTTTGAAGACATATGGGCAGAGTGCAGAGATGAAGAAGATGTATGGAAAATGGATTTCTGTAGGTTGACAATTGATCAAATTAGGGCTCTCCAAATAGCTGATTTACCTGAGGATTTCACGGATCCAGGTGATGTCCTTAATTCTGCCTATGACGAGGACAACATTGCCGGGAAACCTTTTCCACCAGTACAATGGTCCAAAAAAGAATGTGTTTATATGAGAGAAAGGTTGGCCCCTATCCTACACAACACAGCAGAATGGCTCACCAAGCATGGTTTTCAAATAAAAAACTTCAAGACAGATTTTGAAGGTGAGCTCCCTAAAGAGAATCCTACTCCACCGCTAGAATCTTGCGCCAAATAAAAACAGGCCGCAAACCCTTCTTCGTCAAGAAGAGGGCCAAGGATTAAGTTCACTGTGGGGAAGAGTACTCCACAAACTACTGAAACACAAGAGACAAGAGCTACTACATCTCATGCTGAAGAAAGAGAGCTTGTTTCTGAGGAGTTGTCTTCAGATGAAGAAGGAGGAGATACAGAGTTTGAATCCGAAGAATTAGATGATGAGGACTCTGGAGAAACTGCATCAAATGGAGAAGAGGAGCAATCAGCACAAGAGGTTGAGGGATACCAAGAGGGTGAGCAGGTTTTGTCACCTCCTCAAGGTGAAACCGAACAAGTTCCAGTTTCTTCACTTCCTCATATTCTTTCACTTCCAAAATCTCCCGTTCCACCCATTCCTTCTTCTCCTCTTCCTACCACGGTTATAGGGGGGGAAGATGTTTCTTTCCTACCATTAGTGTCAACAGTGTTGGTTTCTCTTGCAGTTGGCCGATCAAAAAATATCAATGACCTATCTAGTTCGCTAGTTTCTCTCCCTAGTTTGTCATCTCCATCTTTTGACATTTCTTCGGAGGCTGATTTTGATAGATTTATGAATGAATCTTTGCAGAATCAGCTTGGCGTACAAACAACTGGGCCTTTAATGACTACAACGGCGCCCATAGTTACTGTTTCAACTATTCCTCAAAAAGCCCCTACAGCTCAGGAATTAGCAGTAACAGGAGATGTGTATACTTCTTCCCTTCCTCCTTGGTTGGTGTCACAGGTTCCTAAATGGAAAAATAAGATGATCTCCCCTGATGAGCTGGACTTGGAAGAAATACCTGCTCCCAAGAACAAAGAAAAGAAAAAGGCTAAAGTATTGTCAAGGTTGCAGGTTGATAAAGCTGGTCAAAAGTTTGTTGAGGTAGGTTTTCCTCCACAACCAGAGGGAGATGTGAACATGGAAGATTATACCATTCAGAGAATACAACTTGGGAAGGTGACAAATGAAAGTGCAAAAGCAGATGCCCAAGTAGTATTAGATGCTCTGGCAGGAAGGCTTGACAAGATGGAGCAAGCCAAAAATCTATACAAAGAGAAAGTTGAACACTATGCAAACATTTTGAGGAACATAGCGGGATCTTCAATGGGTGATGCCCAATGTATGACCTTGGTAAATGCCGAAGAACCAGCTGTTCAAAAGGCAAAAAAGCTTGCATCCAAGGGTAAAATCTTAAATGAGTTTATTGGAGAGATCATAGATCATGGAACGCAGGTCATCACCATCGCAAGTGAGAAGAAAATACAAATAGCCCAGCTGTAGACTGAGCTTAACAAAGAAGAAGGATCACTTGTGAGAGATCTATCCAATATGGAAAGGACTTTATCATCATGGCTGAAAATGAAAGAATCCAAGATCAGCCAATTGGTAAAAAATGGAGTAATACCTGGGAAGGAGAAATATGTTGAAACAAAAGAATCGCTCAAGCACAGAATCCAGGTATTGAAGTTTCTGATTGATGACATTCACCAGGCACAAGAAGATGTTGAAGGCTACCGGGTTCTTTTGGTAAATGGAATGGAAGAGTTGCCAGGTGATCTTCTTGATAATGAGCACACCTTCCTTCCCCTCAGTGCAATAATTCAAGTGTATAAAGAAGCCTTCATGAAGTTGGTGGATGACAAAGGTTTTACTAAAAACACCTTATACACTGTATGTGATCTACGGCTTTCACTTGATTGTTTCAAGTCTCATCTTGAAAGATGTAAAAAGGTTTCTTCATCTGCAAAGAAGTTGATTACCAAAATACATACACTAGTGGATTTTACAGTCGGACCAAATGATAAGTTCTTGAAAGAGACAGCAAAGAAATATGAAGACTTCCACGCCCAAAGCAAAGAACAATAGTCTTCTTTTCGTCTCCAATGTTCACCATTTGTGGTGTCCCCTTTTTTGCACATTGTAAATAGTTTTTGACACTTTAGGTGTCTTTTTGTAAAACGTAATTGCACCAAAATATGAGGTGCGATTACGTAGAAATAAATTACACTCAGTTAGATTAGGGTTTCCTATTTTTACTCATCTGATTCCCTAATTTTGCTCTTCCCTCCTTTCTATAAATAAGAGGGATTTCCTTTGTAATATTTACCTTTTGAGATTTTGCAACGAAGTGCTGCTATTTTGAAACAAGCATTGAGACTTTGTGTTCAATATTGTGAATTCAGATCTAATCAATAAAGAAGAAGATTGCATGCCAGACTTTGTGTTGGAATCAATCATTTTGTGTGCTGATTATATCAGTAGTAATTATTGTATTCCAATGCATCAAGGTGGGTACGTTTACGCTAGGCATGGTCCTCTTTTGCACCCAAACAGTGGATTCACTCTGAGCTACGTTCAACCGGATCGATCCCTTAAGGGTCCAAAGAGCAAAATGACTGCGAAATTCAACATGCTATTACTCAGACACCGTGATGATTAGTAACTTCTCGTGTGATCCTTCAAGATCATGTTGGGCTGATCTAAAATAACCTCTCTCAATTTTCGCTATCTCGGAGGAATTTTTCGTGTGTTGGCGAATTTTCACTACGGTAAAAAGTTGTCAAATACAACTAGTTAAAAGTTGAAAAGTGGTGCAACTTTCATTCTGCAGCTCGTGTGACCAAACAAACTATTCCAACGCATCTGGGTGGGTACATTTATGCTAGGAACGATCGTTTTTCGCACTGAAACACGTGGAATCGCTCCGATCTATGTTCAATCGGATTGATCCCTTAAGGGTTTAAAGTTCAAAATGGCTGCGAAATTCAGCATGCTATTACTCAGACACTGTGGCAATTAGAAAATTCTCGTCTGATTCTACAAGATCATGTTGGGCCCATCTAAATTAACCTCGCTCGGTTTTCACTATCTCAGAGGCATTTTCCTATGTTGGCAAATTTTCACTCGGGGAATTTTTTTTTCAAATGCAAGTAGTTGAAAGTTGCAAAGTGGTGCAACTTTCATTCTGCAGCTAGTGTGACCAAACGAACTGTTCCAACGCGTCTAGGTGGGTACGTTTTCACTAGACATGGTCCTATTTCGCACCCAAACACGCGGAATCGCTTTGAGCTACGCTCAATCAGATCTATCCCTTAAAGATCGAAAGTGGAAAATGGCTGCGAAATTCAACATGCTATTACTCAGACACTGTGATGCTTATAAACTTCTTGTCTGATCCTACAAGATCATGTTGGGCCCATATATCATAACCTCGCTCAGTTTTCACTATCTCGGAGGCATTTTCCTATGGTGGCGAATTTTCACTCGGGGAAAATGTTGTCAAATGCAAGCAGTTGAAAGTTGCAAAGTGGTGCAACTTTCGTTTTGCAGGTCGTGTGACAAAACAAACTATCTCAACACATCCCTTTGGGTACGTTTATGCTAGGCATGATCGTCTTTCACACCTAAACACGCAGAATCGCTCTGAGCTATGTTCAACCGGATTGATCCCTTAAGGGTCCAAAGAGCAAAATGGCTGCGACATTCAGCATGTTATTACTCGAACAAAGTGATGCTTAGTAACTTCTCGTATGATCCTACAAGATCATGTTGGGCCCTTCTACAATAACCTCGCTTGATTCTCGCTATCTCGCAGGTATTTTCTTGTGCTGGCAAATTTTCACTAGGGGAAAAAGTTGTCAAATGCAAATAGTTGAAAGTTGCAAAGTGGTGCAACTTTCATTCTGCAGCTTGTGTGACCAAACAAACTGTTCCAACACATCTGGGTGGGTACTTTTGCGCTAGGCATGGTCCTCTTTCACACTGAAACACGCAGAATCGCTCCGATCTACATTCAACCGAATTGATCGCTTAAGAGTCTTAAGTGCAAAATGGCTGTGAAATTCAGCATGCTATTACTCGGACACTGTGACGCTTAGAAAATTCTCATCTAATCCTACAAGATCATGTTGGGCCCATCTACAATAATCTCGCTCGGTTTTCGCTATCTCGGAGGCATTTTTCTATGCTAGCGAATTTTCACTCGAGGAAAAAGTTGTCAAATGCAAGAAGTTGAAAGTTGCAAAGTGGTGCAACTTTTGTTCTATAGATAGTGTGAACAAACAAACTATTCCAATGCATCCAGGTGGGTAGGTTTACGCTAGGCATGAACCTCTTTCACATTGAAACATGCGAAATCACTCCGAGCTACATTCAACCAGATCGATCCCTTAAGGATCCAAAGTGCAAAATGGCTGTGAAATTCAGCATGCTATTACTCAGTCGAACACCGTGACATTTAGAAAATTCTCATCTGATCCTACAAGATCAAGTTCGGCCCATCTACAATAACCTCGCTCTATTTTTGCTATCTCAGAGGCATTTTCTTATGGTTGCGAATTTTCACTTGGGGAAAAAGTTGTCAAATGCAAATAGTTGAAAGTTGCAGAGTGGTGCAACTTTCGTTTTGAAGCACGTGTGACCAAACAAACTGCTACAACGTGTTTGGGTGGGTACGTTTTCACTATCCATGGTCCTCTTTCGCACCCAAACATGCGAAATCGCATCGAACTACGTTCAACCGAATTGATCCCTTAAGGGTCCAAAATGCAAAATGGCTGCGAAATTCAGCATGCTATTACTCGAACACCATGATGCTTAGAAACTACTCGTTTAATCCTACAAGATCATGTTGGACCCATCTAAAATAACCTTGCTCGATTTTCGCTATCTTGGAGGCATTTTCCTATGGTGGCGAATATGCACTCGGGGAAAAAGTTGTCAAATGCAAGTAGTTGAAAGTTGCAAAGTGGTACTTTTGTTCTGCAGCTCGTGAGACTAAACAAACTGTTCCAACGCATCTAAATGGGTACGTTTACTTTAGACATCATTCTTTTTGCACCCAAACACGAGGAATCGCTCCGAGCTACGTTCAACCGGATCTATCCCTTAAAGGTCCAAAGTGCAAAATGGCTGTGAAATTCAACATGCTATTACTCGGACATCGTGATGCTTGGAAACTTCTCGTCTGATCCTACAAGATCATGTTGGACCCATCTACAATAACTTCAATCGGTTTTTGCTATCTCAGAGGCATTTTCCTATGGTGGCGAATTTTCACTCGGGGAAAAAGTTGTCAAATGCAAGTATTTGAAAGATGCAAAGTGGTGCAACTTTCATTCTGCAACTCGTGTGACCAAAAAAACTATTACAACACGTCCGGGTGGATACGTTTTCGTTAGGCATGGTCCTCTTTCGCACCCAAACACGTGGAATCGCTCTAAACTACGTTCAACCGGATCCATCCCTTAAGGGTCCAAAGTTCAAAATGGCTACGAAATTCAGCATGCTATTAATCAGACACCGTGATGCTTAGAAAATTCTCATATGATCCTACAAGCTCATAATGGGCCCATCTACAATAACCTCACTCGATTTTCGCTATCTCAGAGGCATTTTCCTATGCTGGCAAATTTTCACTAGGGGAAAAAGTTGTCAAATGCAAGTAGTTGAAAGTTGCAAAGTGGTGCAACTTTTGTTTTGCAGCTCGTGTGACCAAAAAATTTATTCCAACACGTCCGGATGGGTACGTTTATGATAGGCATGGT
Source organism: Sequoiadendron giganteum (assembly GCA_007115665.2). Taxonomy (NCBI): domain Eukaryota; kingdom Viridiplantae; phylum Streptophyta; class Pinopsida; order Cupressales; family Cupressaceae; genus Sequoiadendron; species Sequoiadendron giganteum. The sequence goes on from CM021107.1 coordinate 456,941,236, forward strand.
TCTTTTTCGCACTGAAACACGCGGAATTGCGCCGATCTACGTTCAACTGGATTGATCCCTTAAGGGTCTAAAGTGGAAAATGGCTGTGAAATTCAACATGCTATTACTCGGACACCGTGACACATAGAAAAATATCATCTGATCCTACAAGATTATGTTGGGCCCATCTACAATAACCTTGCTCGATGTTTGCTATCTCGGAAGCATTTTTCTGTGCAAGCGAATTTTCACTCAAGGAAAAAGTTGTCAAATGCAAGTTGTTGAAAGTTGCAAAGTGGTGCAACATTCGTTTTGTAGCTAGTGTGACCAAATGAACTGTTCCAACGCGTCCAGGTGGGTACGTTTACGATAGGCATGGTCCCACTTTCGCACCAAAACACGCGGAATTGCTCTTAGCTACGTTCAACCAGATTGATCCCTTAAGGGTCCAAAGTGCAAAATGGTTGTGAAATTCAGCATGCTATTACTCGGACACCGTGACATTTAGAAACTTCTCAATTGATCCTAGAAGATCACATTGGGCCCATTTACAATAACTTCGCTCGGTTTTCGCTGTCTTAGAGGCATTTTCTTGTGATGGTGAATTTTCACTCGGGGAAAAAGTTGTCAAATGCAAATAGTTGAAAGATGCAAAGTGGTGCAACTTTCGTTTTGCAGCTCGTGTGACAAAACAAACTGTTCCAACGCATTTGGGTGGGTAAGTTTTCGTTAAGCATGGTCCTCTTTCGCACCCAAACACGCGGAATCGCTCTGAGCTACGTTCAACCGGATCGATCCTTTAAGGGTCCAAAGTGCAAAATGGCTGCGAAATTTAGCATGCTATTAATCGGACATCGTGATGCTTAGAAACTTCTCATCTGATCCTAAAAGATCACGTTGGGTACATCTACAAAAACCTTGCTTGGTTTTTGCTATCTCGGAGGCATTTTCCTATGGTGGCAATTTTCACTCAGGGAAAAAGTTGTCAAATGCAAGTATTTGAAAGTTGCAAATTGGTGCAACTTTCGATTTGCAGCTCGTGTGACCAAACAAACTATTTGAACCCGTCCGAGTGGGTATGTTTACGCTAAGCATGGTCCATTTTCGCACCCAAACACGCAGAATCGCTTCGAGCTATGTTCAATTGGGTCGATCCCTTAAGGGTCCAAAGTGCAAAATGGCTGTGAAATTTAACATGCTATTACTCAGACACCGTGACACTTAGAAAATTCTCATATGATCCTACAAGATCAAGTTGGGCCCATCTAAAATAACCTCGCTCGGTTTTCGCTATTTTAGAGGTATTTTCCTATGGTGGCGAATTTTCGCTTGGAGAAAAAGTTGTCAAATGCAAGTAGTTGAAAGTTGCAAAGTGGTGCAACTTTCGTTCTGCAGCTCGTGTGACCAAAAAAACTGTTCCAACACGTCTGGGTGGGTACGTTTACACTAGGCATGGTCCTTTTTCCCACCCAAACATGCGGAATCACTCCGAGCTACGTTCAACCAGATCAATCCTTTAAGGGTCCAAAGTGCAAAATGGCTACGAAATTTTGCATGTTATTACTCAGACACCATGATGGTTAGAAACTTCTCATCTGATTTTAAAGGATCACATCGGGCCCATCTATAATAACCTCGCTCGGTTTTCACTATCTTAGAGGCATTTTCCTATGGTGGCTAATTTTCACTCGAGGGAAAAGTTGTCAAATGCAAGTAGTTGAAAGTTGCAAAGTGGTGCAACTTTCGTTCTGCAGGTCGTATGGCCAAAAAAATTATTCCAACGCGACCGGGTGGGTACGTTTACACTAGGTATGGTCCTATTCCGCACACAGACGTGCGGAATCGCTTCGAGCTACGTTCAACCGGATCCATCCCTTAAGGGTCCAAATTGCTTAATGGCTGCGAAATTCAACATGCTATTACTCGGACACCGTGACGCTTAGAAATTCTCATCTAATCCTATGGAATCACGTTGCGCCCCTCTACAATAACCTTTCTCGGTTTTCGCTATCTCAGAGGTTTTTTCCTAAGGTCGCAAATTTTCGCTCGACGGAAAAGTTGTCAAATGCAAATAGTTGAAAGTTTCAAAGTGGTGCAACTTTCGTTCTGTAGCTTGTATGACCAAACAAACTGTTCCAACATGTCCGGGTGGGTACTCTTATAGTAGGCATGGTCCTCTTTTGCACTGAAACACGCGGAATCGCTCCGATCTACGTTCAACCAGATCTATCCGTTAAGGGTCCAAAGTGGAAAATGGCTACAAAATTCAGCATGCTATTACTTGGACACCGTGACGCTTAGAAACTTCTTGTCTGATCCTACAAGATCATGTTGGGACCATCTACAATAATCTCGATCGATTTTTGCTGTCTCGGAGGCATTTTCCTATGCTGACGAATTTTAACTCGAAGAAAAAGTTGTCAAATGCAAGTAGTTGAAAGTTGCAAAGTGGTGCAACTATCGTTCTACAACTCGTTGTACCAAACAAACTATTCCAATGCATCAAAATGGGTACGTTTACACTAGGCATGGTCCTCTTTCGCACCCAAACACGTGGATTCACGCCGAGCTATGTTCACTAGGGTAAAAAGTTGTCAAATGCTACTAGTTGAAAGTTGGAAAGTGGTGCAACTTTCGTTCTACAGCTTGTGTGACCAAACAAATTTTTCCAACACATCTGGGTGGGTACATTTACGCTAGGCACGGTCCTCTTTCACATTGAAACACACGGAATCGCTCTGATCTACATTCAATCGGATCGATTCCTTAAGAGTCTAAAGTGCAAAATGGTTGTGAAACTCAGAATGCTATTACTCAGACACCGTGATGCTTAGAAACTTCTTGTCTGATCCTAAAAGATCATGTTGGGCCCATCGAAAATAACCTTGCTCGGTTTTCGCTATCTCGGAGGCATTTTCCTATGTTGGCGAATTTTCACTTGGGGAAAAAGTTGTCAAATGCAAGTAGTTGAAAGTTGGAAATTGGTGCAACTTTCGTTCTCAAGCTAGTGTAACCAAACGAACTGTTCCAAGGCATCCGGGTGTGTAGGTTTACGCTAAGCATGGTCCTTTTTTGCAATGAAACACGCGGAATCGCTCCGAGCTACGTTCAACCGGATTGATCCCTTCAGGGTCCAAATTGCTTAATGGCTGCAAAATTCACCATGCTATTACTCGGACACCGTGATGTTTAGAAACTTCTCGTCTGATCCTACAAGATCATGTTGGGCCCATCTACAATAACCTCACTCATTTTTATCTATCTCGGAAGCATTTTCCTATGGTGGCGAATTTTCACTCGGAGAAAAAGTTGTCAAATGCAAATAGTTGAAAGTTGCAAACTGGTGCAACTTTCGTTTTGCAGCTCGTGTGACCAAACAAACTGTTCCAACATGTTCGGGTGGGTACATTTTCGCTAGGCATTATCCTATTTCGCACCCAAACACGCAGAATCGCTTCGAGCTACGCTCAACTGGATCTATCCCTTAAAGATCGAAGGTGGAAAATGGTTGTGAAATTCAGCATGCTATTACTGGAACATTGTGATTCTTAGAAACTTCTAATCTGATCCTACAATGTCACATTGGGCCCATCTATCATAACCTCACTCGGTTTTTGCTATCCCAGAGGCATTTTCCTATGGTGGCAAAATTTCACTCGGGGAAAATGTTGTCAAATGCAAGTAGCTGAAAGTTGCAAAGTAGTGCAACTTTCTTTATGTAGCTCGTATGACCAAAAAAACTATCTCAACACATCCCTTTGGGTATGTTTACGCTAGGCATTATCCTCTTTCACACCTAAACACGTGAAATTTCTCTGAGCTACGTTCAACCGGATCAATCCCTTAAGGGTCCAAAGTGCAAAATGGCTGTGAAATTCAACATGCTATTACTCGGACACCGTGATGCTTAGAAACTTCTCGTCTGATCCTACAAGATCACGTTGGGCCCATCTACAATAACCTCACTCGGTTTTTGCTATCTCGGAGGTATTTTCCTATGGTGGTGAATTTTCACTCAGAGAAAAAGTTGTCAAATGCAAGTAGTTGAAAGTTACAACGTGGTGCAACTTTCGTTCTGCATCTCGTGTGACCAAAAAAACTGTTCCAACACATTCGGTTGGGTACATTTACGCTAGGCGTGGTTTTCTTTCGCACCTAAACACGCGGAATCGCTCCGACCTATGTTCAACCAGATCGATCCCTTAAGGGTACAAAGTGCAAAATGGTTTTAAAATTTAGAATGCTATTACTCGGACATCATCATGCTTAGAAACTTCTCGTCTAATCCTACAAGATCATGTTGGGCCCATCTATAATAACCTCGCTTGGTTTTCGCTATCTCAGAGGCATTTTCTTATGGTGGCAAATTTTCACTCAGGGAAAAATTTGTCAAATGCAAGTAGTCGAAAGTTGCAAAGTGGTGCAACTTTCGTTTTGCAGCTCGTCTGATCCTATGGGATCACGTTTGGCCCCTCTACAATAACCTTGCCCGATTTTTGCTATCTCAGATGCTTTTTCCTATGGTGGCGAATTTTCACTCGAGGTAAAAGTTGTCAAATGCAAGTAGTTGAAAGTTGCAAAGTGGTGCAACTTTTATTTTGCAGCTCGTGTGACCAAAAAAAATTTTCCAATGCGTCCGGATGGGTAAGTTTTCATTAGGCATGGTCCTCTTTCGTACCCAAACACGCGGAATCGCTCCGAGCTACGTTCAACCAGATTGATCCCTTAAGGGTCCAAAGTGCAAAATGGCTGTGAAATTCACCATGCTATTACTCGGACACTGTGACGCTTAGAAACTTCTCCTCTGATCCTACAAGATCACGTTAAGTCCATCTACAATAACCTCGCTTGGTTTCGCTATCTCGAAAGCATTTTCCTATGGTGGCGAATTTTCACTCGAAAAAAAAGTTGTCTAATGCAAGTAGTTGAAAGTTGCATAGTGGTGAAACTTTCGTTCTGCAGCTCCTGTCACCAAACAAATTGTGAAATTCAACAAGCTATTACTCGAACATCGTGACGTTTACTTGGACACCGTGAAGTTTAGAAACTTCTCGTATGATCCTACAAGATCATGTTTGGCCCATCTAGAATAACCTCACTCGGTATTCCCTATCTTGGAGGCATTTTCCTATGGTGGCGAATTTTCACTCAGGGAAAAAGTTGTCAAATGCAAATAGTTGAAAGTTGAAAAGTGATGCAACTTTCGTTTTGCAACTCGTGTGACAAAACAAACTATTCTGACGCGTCCGGTTGGGTAATTTTTCATTAGGCATGGTCCTCTTTCGCACCCAAACACGCGGAATCGCTCCGAGCTATGTTCAACCGGATCAATCCCTTAAGGGTCTAAAGTGCAAAATGGCTGCGAAATTCAGCATGCTATTACTCGGACACCATGATGGTTAGAAACTTGTCGTTTAATCCTTCAAAATCATGTTGGGCCCATCTATAATAACCTCGCTCAGTTTTTGCTATCTCAGAGGCATTTTCCTATGGTGGGGAATTTTCATTCAAAGAAAAAGTTGTCAAATGCAAGTAGTTGAAAGTTGCAAAGTGGTGCAACTTTCGTCTGTAGCTCGTGTCACCAAACAAACTGTTCCAACGCGTCTGCGTGGGTACATTTACGCTAGGCATGGTCCTCTCTCGCACCCAAACATGCGAAATCGCTCTGAGCTACGTTTAACCGGATCCATCCCTTAAGGGTCCAAATTGCTTGATGGCTGCAAAATTCAGCATACTATTAATCGAACACCGTGTTGCTTAGACACTTCTCGTCTAATCTTATGGGATCACGTTGGGCCCCTGTACACTAACCTTGCTCGGTTTTCACAATCTCAGAGGCTTTTTCCTATGGTGGTGAATTTTCACTCGAGGGAAAAGTTGTCAAATGCAAGTAGGTGAAAGTTGCAAAGTGGTGCAAATTTTATTTTGTAGCTCGTATGACCAAACAAATTGCTCCAACGCATCTGGGTGGGCATTTTTACGATAGGCATGGTCCTTTTTTGCATTGCAACACGCGGAATTGCTCCGATCTACGTTCAACCGGATCGATCCCTTAAGGGTCCATAGTGGAAAATGGCTACGAAATTCAGCATGCTATTACTCGGACACCGTGATGCTTAGAAACTTCTTGTTTGATCCTACAAGATCATGTTGAGACCATTTAGAATAACCTCGCTCGATTTTCGCTATCTCAAAGGCATTTTCCTATGCTGGCGAATTTTCACTCAGAGAAAAAGTTGTCAAATGCAAGTACTTGAAAGTTGCAAAGTTGTGCTACTTTCGTTCTGTAGCTAGTCTAACCAAACAAACTATTCCAGCACATCAGGGTGGGTATGTCTACGCTAAGGATGGTCCTCTTTCCTAATGAAACATGCGGAATCGCTCCGAGCTACATTCAACCGGATCGATCCTTTAAGGGTCCAAAGTGCAAAATGGCTGCAAAATTCAACATGCTATTACTTGGACACCGTGACGCTTAGAAACTTCTCATCTAATCCCACAAAATCATGTTGTGCCCATCTACAATAATCTTGCTCGGTTTTCGCTATCTCGGAGGCATTTTCCTATGGTGGTGAACATGCACTCGGGGAAAAAGTTGTCAAATGCAAGTAGTTGAAAGTTGCAAAGTGGTGCAACTTTCGTTCTGCAGCTAGTGTGACCAAACAAAATGTTCCAACGCATCTAGGTGGGTACGTTTATGCTAAGCATGGTCATCTTTCGCAACAAAATATGCGGAATCGCTCCGAGCTACATTCAACAAGATCGATTCCTTAAGGTTCCAAAGTGCACAATGGCTGCGAAATTCAACATGCTATTACTTGGACACCATGATGCATATAAACTTCTCGTCTAATCCTACAAGATCACGTTAGACCCATCTACAATAACCTTGCTCGGTTTCGCTATCTCGGAGGCATTTTTCTATGGTGGCGAATTTTCACTCAGGGAAAAAGTTGTCAAATGCAAATAGTTAAAATTTGCAAACTGGTGCAACTTTTGTTTTGCAGCTCGTGTGACCAAACAAACTGTTCCAACGCATCTGAGTGGGTATGTTTTTGCTAGGCACGGTCCTCTTTCGCACCCAAACATGCGGAATCGCTCTAAGCTACGTTCAACCGGATTGATCCCTTAAAGGTCAAAGTGCAAAATGGCTGCAAAATTCAGCATGGTATTACTCGGACACCGTGATGATTAAAAACTTCTCGTCTGATCCTACAAGATCATGTTGCGCCCATCTATAATAATCTTTCTTGATTTTTGCTATCTCTGAGGCATTTTTCTATGGTGGCGAATTTTCACTCGGGAAAAATGTTGTCAAATGCAAGTATTTCAAAGTTGCAAAGTCGTGCAACTCTCGTTCTGCAGCTCGTGTGACCAAACAAATTGTCCCAACGCATCCGTTTGGGTATGTCTTTGGTAGGTATGGTCCTTTTTTGCACCTAAACACACGGAATTGCTTCGAGCTACATTCAATCGGATCGATCCCTTAAGGGTCCAAAGTGCAAAATGACTGTAAAATTCAAAGTACTATTACTCGGACACCGTCATGCTTATAAACTTCTCGTCTAATCCTACAAGATCATGTTGGGCCCATCTACAATAATCTCACTCAGTTTTCGCTATCTCGGAGGAATTTTCCTATGGTGGCGAATTTTCACTCAGGGAAAACGTTGTCAAATGCAAGTAGTTGAAAGTTGCAAAGTGGTGCAACTTTCGTTTTGCAGCTCGTGTGACCAAACAAACTATTCCAATGCATCTGGGTGGGTACGTTTACGCTAGGTATTGTTCTCTATCGCATCGATACATGCGGAATCGCTCTAATCTATGCTCAACTAGATCAATCTCTTAAGGGTCTAAAGTGCAAAATGGCTGCGAAATTCAGCATTTTAATACTCGGACATTGTGATGCTTAGAAAATTCACATCTGATCCTACAAGATCATGTTGGGCCCGTCTAAAATTACCTCACTCGGTTTTCGCTATCTCGGAGGCATTTTCGTATGGTGGGGAATTTTCACTCGGAGAAAAAGTTTTCAAATGCAAGTAGTTTAATGTTGCAAAGTGGTGCTACTTTCGTTCTGCAGCTAGTGTGATCAAACAAATTGTTCCAATGCGTCAGGGTGGATACATTTATGTTAAGCATGGTCCTCTTTCGCAATGAAACACACGGAATCGCTCTGAGCTACGTTCAACCGGATCGATCTCTTAAGGGTCCAAAGTGCAAAATGGCTGCAAAATTCAACATGCTATTACTTGGACATCGTGATGCTTAGAAACTTCTCGTCTAATCCTACAAGATCATGTTGGGCCCATCTACAATAACCTTACTCAATTTTTGCTATCTTGGAGGCATTTTCCTATGGTGGCGAATATGCACTCGAGGAAAAAGTTGTCAAACGCAAGTGGTTGAAAGTTGCAAAGTGGTGCAACTTTCGTTCTGCAGCTCGTGTGACCAAACAAATTGTTCCAACGCATCTGAGTGGGTACGTTCATGCTAGGAATGGTCCTCTTTGCACCCAAACACGCGGAATCGCTCTGAACTACAATCAACCGGATCGATTCCTTAAGGGTCCAAAGTGCAAAATGGCTGAAAAATTCAGCATGCTATTACTCGGACACCGTGATGCTTAGAAACTTCTCGATTGATCCTAAAAGATCATGTTGGGCTCATTTACAATAATTTTGCTCGGTTTTAGCTATCTCAAAGGTATTTTCCTGTGATGGTGAAATTTCACTCGGGGAAAAAGTTGTCAAATGCAAATAGTTGAAAGTTGCAAAGTGTTGCAACTTTTGTTTTGCATCTTGTGTGATAAAACAAAATGTTCCAACACATCTGGGTGGGTAAGTTTCCATTAGGCATAGTCCTCTTTCACACCCAAACACGCAGAATCGCTCCGAGCTACGTTCAACCGGATCAATCCCTTAAGGGTCCAAAGTGCAAAATGGCTGCGAAATTCAGCATGCTATTAATCGGATATCGTGATGCTTAGAAACTTCTCGTCTAATCGTACAAGATCATGTTGGGCCCATCTACAATAACCTCACTCACTTTTTGCTATCTCAGAGGCATTTTCCTATGGTGGCAATTTTCACTCGGGGAAAAAGTTGTCAAATGCAAGTAGTTGAAAGTTGCAAAGTGGTGCAACTTTCGATCTGCAGCTCGTATGACTAAACAAATTATTCCAACACGTCTGGGTGGGTACGTTTACGCTAGGCATGGTCTATTTTTGCACCCAAACACGCGGAATCGCTTCGAGCTACGCTCAATCGGGTCGATCCCTTAAGGGTCCAAAGTGCAAAATGGCTGTGAAATTCAACATTCTATTACTCAGACACCGTGACACTTAGAAACTACTCATCTGATTCTACAAGATCATGTTGGGACCATCTACAATAACCTCGCTCGATTTTAGCTATCTTAGAGGCATTTTCCTATGGTGGTGAATTTTCACTTGGAGAAAAAGTTGTCAAATGCAAGTAGTTGAAAGTTGCAAAGTGGTGCAACTTTCGTTCTGCAGCTCGTGTGACCAAACAAACTATTCCAACACGTCCAGGTGGGTACGTTTACACTAGGAATATTCCTTTTTCACACCCAAACAAGGAGAATCGCTTTGAACTACGTTCAGCCGGATCGATCCTCTAAGGGTCCAAAGTGCAAAATGGCTGCGAAATTTTGCATGCTATTACTCGGACATCGTGATGGTTAGAAATTTCTTGTCTGATCCTACAGGATCATATCGGGCCCATATATAATAACCTAGCTCGGATTTCACTATCTTGGAGGCATTTTCCTATGGTGGCAAATTTTCACTCGGGGAAAAAGTTGTGAAATGCAAGTAGTTGAAAGTTGCAAAGTGGTGCAACTTTCGTTCTGCAGCTCGTGTGACCAAACAAACTATTCTAACATGACCGGGTGGATACGTTTACGCTAGGCATGGTCCTCTTTTGCACACAAACATGCGGAATCGCTCTGAGCTACGTTCAACTGGATCCATCCCTTAAGGGTCCAAATTGCTTAATGGCTGTGAAATTCAGCATGCTATTTCTCGGACACCATGACATTTAGAAACTTCTCGTCTAATCCTATGGGATCATGTTGGGCCCCTCTAAAATAAACTTTCTCAGTTTTCACTATCTCAGAGGCTTTTTCCTAAGGTCGCGAATTTTCACTTGAGCGAAAAGTTATTAAATGCAAGTAGGTTAAAGTTGCAAAGTGGTGCAACTTTCGTTCTGCAACTCGTATGACCAAACAAACTATTCCAACGAATCCAGATGGGTACTCTTACACTAGACATGGTCCTCTTTTGCATTGAAACACGCGGAATCGCTCCGATCTACGTTCAACCAGATCGATCCGTTAAGGGTCCAAAGTATAAAATGGCAGCAAAATTCACCATGCTATTACTCAAACACCGTGATGCTTAAAAACTTCTCGTCTGATCCTACAAGATCATGTTGGGACCATCTACAATAACCTCACTCAATTTTCACTGTCTCGGAGACATTTTTCTGTGCTGACAAATTTTAAGTCGGGAAAAAAGTTGTCAAATGCAAGTAGTTGAAACTTGTAAAGTGGTGCAAATATCGTTCTACAGCTCGTTGTACCAAAAAAACTATTCCAATGCGTCAAGGTGGGTATGTTTATGCTAGGCGTGGTCCTCTTTCGTACACAAACACGTAGATTCGCTCTGAGCTACATTCAACCGGATCGATCCCTTAAGCGTCCAAAGAGCAAAATGGTTGCAAAATTCAACATGCTATTACTCGGACACTGTGACGATTAGTAACTTATCGTATGATCCTACAAGATCATGTTGGGCCGATCTACAATAACCTCTCTTGATTTTCGCTATCTCAGAGGCATTTTTCCTATGCTAGCGAATTTTCAATAGGGGAAAAAGTTGTCAAATGCAACTAGTTGAAAGTTGGAAAGTGGTGCAACTTTCATTCTACAGCTCATGTGACCAAACAAACTATTCCAACAGGTCCGGGTGGGTACATTTAAGCAAGGCATGGTCTTCTTTCGCACCCAAACATGTGGATTCGCTTTGAGCTACGTTCAACCGGATCGATCCCTTAAGGGTCCAAAGAGCAAAATGGCTGTGAAATTCAGCATGCTATTACTCGGACACCGTAATGCATAGTAACTTCTCGTATGATCCTACAAGATCATGTTGGGCCCTTCTACAATAACCTCGCTCAGTTTTCGCTATCTCGGAGGCATTTTCCTATGCTAGCAAATTTTCACTCAGGAAAAAAGTTGTCAAATGCAAGTAGTTGAAAGTTGCAAAGTGGTGCAAATTTTGTTTTGTAGCTAGTGTGACCAAATGAACTATTCCAATGCATATGGGTGGGTACGTTTATGCTAGGCATTAACCTCTTTCGCACCGAAACATGCAGACTCACTCTGAGGTACGTTCAACCAGATCGATCCCTTAAGGGTCCAAGTGCAAAATGGCTGTGAAATTCAACATGCTATTACCCGGTCGAACACCGTGACGCTTAGAAACTTCTCGTCTGATCGTACAAGATCAAGTTGGGCCCATCTACAATAACCTTGCTCTATTTTTGCTATCTCGGAGGCATTTTCCTATGATTGCGAATTTTCACTCGGGGAAAAAGTTTTCAAATGCAAATAGTTAAAAGTTGCAAAGTGGTGCAACTTTTGTTTTGCAGCTTGTGTGGCCAAACAAACTATTCCAACATGTCTTGGTGGGTACGTTTTCGCTATCCATGGTCCTTTTTCGCACCCAAACACGCGAATCGCTCTGAGCTACGTTCAACCGGATCGATCCCTTAAGGTTCCAAAGTGCAAAATGGTTTCGAAATTCAGCATGCTATTAATCGGACATCGTGATGCTTAGAAACTTCTCTCTGATCCTACAAGATCATGTTGGGCATATCTACAATAACCTCACTCGGTTTTCACTATTTTGGAGGCATTTTTTTATGGTGGCAATTTTCACTCAGGGAAAAAGTTGTCAAATGCATGTAGTTGAAAGTTGCAAAGTGGTGCAACTTTCTTTTTGCAGCTCATGTGACCAAACAAACTATTCCAATGCATCCCGGTGGGTACGTTTACGAAAGGCATGGTCCACTTCCGCACCCAAACACACAGAGTCGCTTCGAGCTATGTTCAATCGGGTCGATCCCTTAAGGGTCCAAAATGCAAAATGGCTGTGAAATTCAACATGCTATTACTCGGACATCGTGACATTTAGAAACTTCTCCTTTGATCTTACAAGATCGTGTTGGATCCATCTACAATAACCTCGCTCGGTTTTCGCTATCTTAGAGGCATTTTCCTATGGTAGCGAATTTTCACTTGGAGAAAAAGTTGTCAAATGCAAGTAGTTGAAAGTTGCAAAGTAGTGCAACTTTCGTTCTGCAGCTCGTGTGGCCAAAAAAACTGTTCCAACGCGACCGGGTGGGTACGTTTACGCTAGTCATGGTCCTCTTTCGCACCCAAACATGCGGAATCGCTCTGAGCTACGTTCAACCGGATCCATCCCTTAAGGGTCCAAAGTGCTTAATGGCTGCGAAATTCAGCATGCTATTACTCGAACACCGTAATGCTTAGAAACTTCATTTCTAATCCTATGGGATCACCTTGTGCCCCTCTACAATAATCTTTCTTGGTTTTCGCTATCTTAGAGGCTTTTTTCTAAGGTGGCGAATTTTCACTCGAAGGAAAAGTTGTCAAATGCAAGTAGTTGAAACATGCAAAGTGGTGCAATTTTAATTATGCAGCTCGTATAACCAAACAAAACTATTTCAACGCGTTCGGGTGGGTACTCTTACGATAGGCATGGTCCTCTTTTGCGCTGAAACACGTGGAATCACTCTGATCTACGTTCAACCGGATCGATCTGTTAAGGGTCCAAAGTGGAAAATGGCTGCGAAATTCAGTATGCTATTACTCAGACACTGTGATGCTTAGAAACTTCTCGTCTGATCCTACAAGATCATGTTGGGAACATCTACAATAACCTCGCTCGTTTTTACTAACTTAGAGGCATTTTCCTATGCTAGCGAATTTTAACTCGCGAAAAAAGTTGTCAAATGCAAGTAGTTGAAAGTTGCAAAGTGGTGCAAATATCGTTCTACAACTCATGTGACCAAACAAACTATTCCAACATGTCAAAGTGGGTATGTTTACGCTAGGCATGGTCCTCTTTCACACCCAAATACGTGGATTCGCTCCGAACTATGGTCAACCGGATCGATCCCTTAAGGGTCCAAAGAGCAAAATGACTGCGAAATTAAGCATGCTATTACTCAGACACCGTGATGATTAGTAACTTCTCGTATGATCCTACAAGATCATGTTGGGCCGATCTACAATAACCTCTCTCGATTTTCGTTATGTCGGAGGCATTTTTCCTGTGTTGGCGAATTTTCACTAAGGGAAAAAGTTGTCAAATGCAACAAGTTGAAAGTTGGAAAGTGGTGCAACTTTCGTTCTGCAGCTCGTGTGACCAAAAAAACTATTCCAACACATGTAGGTGGGTACGATTACGCTAGGCACGGTCCTTTGTGGCACTGAAACATGCAGAATCGCTCCGATCTACGTTCAATTGAATCGATCCCTTAAAGGTCTAAAGTGCAAAATGGCTGCGAAATTCAGCATGCTATTACTCAGACACCGTGATGCTTAAAAAATTCTCGTCTGATCCTACAAGATCATGTTGGGCCCATCTAAATTAACCTCGCTCAGTTTTCGCTATCTCGGAGGCATTTTTCTATGTTGGCGAATTTTCACTCGGGGAAAAAAATTGTCAAATGCAAGTAATTGAAAGTTGCAAAGTGGTGCAACTTTAATTTTGCAGCTAGTGTGACCAAACGAACTGTTCCAATGCATCCGAGTGGGTAAGTTTACGCTAAGCATGGTCCTTTTTTGCAATGAAGCACGCGGAATCGCTTTGAGCTACGTTGAACCAGATCGATCCCTTAAGGGTCCAAATTGCTTAATGGTTGCCAAATTCACCATGCTATTACTCAGACACCGTGATGCTTAGAAACTTCTTTTCTAATCCCACAAGATCATGTTGGGCCCATCTACAATAACCTCACTCGGTTTTCATTATCTCAGAATTTTTTTTCTATGGTGGCGAATTTTCACTCAGGGAAAAAATTGTCAAATGCAAATAGTTGAAAGTTGCAAACTGGTGCAACTTTCATTTTGCAGCTCGTGTGACCAAACAAACTATTCCAATGCGTCCGGGTGGGTACGTTTTTGCTAGGCATGGTCCTATTTCGCATCCAAACACACGGAATCGCTTCGAGCTAAGTTCAGCCGGATCTATCCCTTAAAGATCGAAAGTGGAAAATGGCTCCGAAATTCAGCATGCTATTACTCGGACACTGTGATGCTTAGAAACTTCTCTTCTGATCCTACAAGATCACATTGGGCCCATCTATCATAACCTCACTCGGTTTTCGCTATTTCAGAGGCATTTTCCTATGGTGGCGAATTTTCACTCGGGGAAAATGTTGTCAAATGCAAGCAATTGAAAGTTGCAAAGTGGTGCAACTTTCGTTCTGCAGCTCGTGTGACCAAAAAAACTATCTCAACATGTCCCTTTGGGTATGTTTACGCTAGGCATGGTTGTCTTTCACACCTAAACACGTGGAATTGCTCTGAGCTACGTTCAACCAGATCGATCCCTTAAGGGTCCAAAGAGCAAAATGGCTGCGAAATTCAGCATGTTATTATTCGGACACCATGATGCTTATTAACTTCTTGTATGATCCTACAAGATCATGTTGGGCCCTTCTACAATAACCTCGCTCGATTCTCACTATCTCGCAGGCATTTTCCTGTGTTGGCAAATTTTCACTAGGGGAAAAAGTTGTCAAATGCAAATAGTTGAAAGTTGCAAAGTGGCGCAATTTTTGTTCTGCAGCTCGTGTGACCAAACAAATTGTTCCAACACATCTGAGTGGGTACTTTTACGCTAGGCATGGTCCTCTTTTGCACTGAAACACGCGGAATCCCTCCGATCTACATTCAACCAGATCGATCCTTTAAGGGTCTTAAGTGCAAAATGGCTGCAAAATTCAGCATGCTATTACTCAGACACTGTGACGCTTAGAAACTTCTCGTCTGATCCTACAAAATCATGTTGAGCCCATCTACAATAATCTCACTTGGTTTTCGCTATCTTGGAGGCATTTTCCTATGCTAGCGAATTTTCACTCGGGGAAAAAGTTGTCAAATGCAAGTAGTTGAAAGTTGCAAAGTGGTGCAACTTTCGTTCTATAGCTAGTGTGAACAAACGAACTATTCCAATGCATCCAGGTGGGTACGTTTACGCTAGGCACAAACCTCTTTCGCACCGAAACACGCGAAATCACTCCAAGCTATGTTCAACCGAATCGATTCCTTAAGGATCCAAAGTGCAAAATGGTTGTGAAATTCACCATGCTATTACTCAGTCGAACACCGTGACGCATAGAAAATTCTCATCTAATCCTACAAGATCAAGTTGGGCCCATTTACAATAACCTCGCACGGTTTTTGCTATCTCGGAAGCATTTTCCTATGGTTGCGAATTTTCACTCGGGGAAAAAGTTGTCAAATGCAAATAGTTGAAAGTTGCAAAGTGGTGCAACTTTCGTTTTGCAGCTCGTGTGACCAAACAAACTGTTCCAACGTGTCCCGGTGGGTACGTTTTCGCTATCCATGGTCCTCTTTCGCACCAAACACGCGGAATCAATCCGAGCTAAGTTCAACCGGATCGATCCCTTAAGGGTCCAAAATGCAAAATGGCTGCGAAATTCAACATGCTATTACTCGGACACCATGATGCTTAGAAACTACTCATTTCATCGTACAAGATAACGTTGGGCCCATCTACAATAACCTTTCTCGGTTTTCGCTATCTCGGAGGCATTTTCCTATGGTGGCGAATATGCATTCGGAGAAAAAGTTGTCAAATGCAAGTAGTTGAAAGTTGCAAAGTGGTGCAACTTTCGTTTTGCGGCTCCTGTGACCAAACAAATTGTTCCAACGCGTCCGAGTGGGTACATTTACGCTAGGCATTGTCTTCTTTGCACCCAAGCATGCGGAATCGCTTTGAGCTACGTTCAACCGGATCGATCCCTTAAGGGTCCAAAGTGCAAAATGGCTTTGAAATTCAACATGCTATTACTCGGACACCGTGATGCTAGGAAACTTCTCGTCTAATCCAACAAGATCATGTTGGACCCATCTATAATAACCTCACTCAGTTTTTACTATATCAGAGGTATTTTCCTATGGTGGCGAATTTTCACTCAAGGAAAAAGCTGTCAAATGCAAGTATTTGAAAGTTGCAAAATGGTGCAACTTTCATTCTGCAGCTTGTGTGACCAAAAAAATTGTTACAACATGTCTGGGTCGGTACATTTTTGCTAAGCATGGTCGTTTTTCGCACCCAAACACGCGGAATCGCTCTGAACTACGTTCAACCGGATCCATCCCTTAAGGGTCCAAAGTGCAAAATGGCTGCGAAATTCAACATGCTATTAATCGGACACCGTGATGCTTAGAAAACTCTCGTATAATCCTACAAGATCATAATGGGCTTATCTACAATAACCTCGCTCGATTTTCGCTATCTCGGACGCATTTTCCTGTGTTGACAAATTTTCACTAGGGTCAAAAGTTGTCAAATGCAAGTAGTTGAAAGTTGCAAAGTGGTGCAACTTTTGTTTTGCAGCTCGTGTAACCAAACAATTGGTTCCAACACGTCTGGGTGGGTACGTTTATGCTAGACATGGTCCTTTTTCAAAACCGAAACACGCGAAATTGCGCTGATCTACGTTCAACCGGATTGATCCCTTAAGGGTCTAAAGTGGAAAATGGCTGTGAAATTCAGCATGCTATTACTCGGACACCGTGATGCATAGAAAAATATCGTCTGATCCTACAAGATTATGTTGGGCCCATCTACAATAACCTCGCTCGGTTTTCACTATCTCGGAGGCATTTTCCTGTGCTAGCAAATTTTCACTCGGAGAGAAAGTTGTCAAATGCAAGTTGTTGAAAGTTGCAAAGTGGTGCAATGTCCGTTTTGCAGCTAGTGTGACCAAATGAACTGTTCCAACGCGTCCGGGTGGGTACGTTTATGATAGGCATAGTCCTCTTTCACACCGAAACAAGTGGAATTGCTCTGAGCTACGTTCAACAAGATCGATCCCTTAAGGGTCCAAAGTGCAAAATGGCTGTGAAATTCAGCATGCTATTACTCAGACACAGTGACGCTTAGAAACTTCTCGATTGATCGTAGAAGATCACGTTGGGCCCATTTACAATAAATTTGCTCAATTTTCGCTATCTTAGAGGCATTTTCCTATGATGGTGAATTTTCCCTTGGGAAAAAAGTTGTCAAATGCAAATAGTTGAAAGTTGCAAAGTGGTGCAACTTTTGTTTTGCAGCTTGTGTGACAAAACAAACTATTCCAACGCATCTAGGTGGGTAAGTTTTCGTTAGGCATGGTCCTCTTTTGCACCCAAACATGCGGAATCGCTCTGAGCTACGTTCAACCGGATCGATCCCTTAAGGGTCCAAAGTGAAAATGGCTGCGAAATTCAGCATGCTATTAATCAAACATCGTGATGCTTAGAAACTTTTCATCTGATCCTACAAGATCAGGTTGGGCCCATCTACAATAACCTCGCTCGGTTTTCACTATCTCGGAAGCATTTTCCTATGGTGGCAATTTTCACTCGAGGAAAAAGTTGTCAAAAGGAAGTAGTTGAAAGTTGCAAAGTGGTGCAACTTTCGATCTGCAGCTTGTGTGACCAAAAAAATTATTCCAACGCATCTGGGTGGATACGTTTAGGCTAGCCATGGTCCATTTTCGCACCCAAACACGCAAATCGCTTCGAGCTACATTCAATCAGGTTGATTACTGAAGCGTCCAAAGTGCAAAATGGCTGTGAAATTCAACATGCTATTACTTAGACACCGTGACACTTAGAAACTTCTTGTCTGATCCTACAAGATCGCGTTGGACCCATCTACAATAACCTCGCTTGGTTTTCACTATTTTATAGGCATTTTCCTATGGTGGCGAATTTTCACTCGGAGAAAAAGTTGAAAATTGCAAAGTGGTGCAACTTACGTTCTGCAGCTCATGTGAGCAAACAAACTATTTCAACACGTCCGGTTGGGTACGTTTACGCTAGTCATGGTCCTTTTTCACACCGAAACAAGCAGAATCGCTCCGAGCTACGTTCAACCGGATCGATCCTTTAAGGGTCCAAAGTGCAAAATGGCTGCAAAATTTTGCATGCTATTACTCAGACACCGTGAGGGTTAAAAACTTCTCATCTGATCCTACAGGATCACGTCGGGCCCATCTATAATAACCTCACTCGGTTTTCACTATCTTAGAGGCATTTTCCTATGTTGGTGAATTTTCACTCGGGGAAAAAGTTGTCAAATGCAAGTAGTTGAAAGTTACAAAGTGGTGCAACTTTCGTTCTGCAGCTCGTGTGACCAAAAAATTGTTCCAACGCAACCGGGTGGGTACATTTACGCTAGGCATGGTCTTCTTTCGCACACAAATATGAGGAATCGCTCAGAGCTACGTTCAACTGGATCCATCCCTTAAGGGTCCAAATTGCTTTATGGCTGCGAAATTCAGCATGCTATTACTCGGACACCGTGACACTTAGAAACTTGTCAAATGCAAGTAGTTGAAAGTTGCAAAGTGGTGCAACTTTCGTTCTGCAGCTCGTATGAGCAGACAAACTGTTCCAACTCATCTGGGTGGGTACTCTTACGCTAGGCATGGTCCTCTTTTGCACTGAAACACTTGGAATCGCTCCGAGCTACGTTCAACTGGATCAATCCTTTAAGTGTCCAAAGTGCAAAATGGCTGTGAAATTTTGCATAATATTACTCGGACACCGTGATGGATAGAAACTTCTCGTCTGATCCTACAGGATCACATCGGGCCCATCTATAATAACCTCACTCGGTTTTCGCTATCTTAGAGGTATTTTCCTATGGTGGCGAATTTTCACTCGGGAAAAAAGTTGTCAAATGCAAGTAGTTGAAAGTTGCAAAGTGGTACAACTTTCATTCTGCAGCTCGTGTGACCAAAAAAAATGTTCCAACGTGACCGGGTGGGTACGTTTACGCAAGGCATGGTCCTCTTTCTCACGCAAACATGTGGAATTGCTCTGAGCTACGTTCAAACGGATCCATCCCTTAAGGATCCAAATTGCTTAATGGCTGCGAAATTCAACATGCTATTACTCGGACACTATGACGCTTAGGAACTTTTCGTCTAATCCTATGGGATCACGTTGGGCCCCTCTACAATAAACTTTCTCGGTTTTCGCTATCATAGAGGCTTTTTCCTAAGGTGGCGAATTTTCACTCGAGGGAAAAGTTGTCAAATGCAAGTAGTTGAAAGTTGCAAAGTGGTGCTACTTTCGTTCTGCAGCTCGTATGACCAAACAAATTGTTCCAACGCGTCCGGGTGGGTACTCTTATGCTATGCATGGTCCTTTTTTGCACTGAAACACGTGGAATCGCTCTGATCTACGTTCAACCGAATCGATCCGTTAAGGGTCCAAAGTGGAAAATGGCTGCAAAATTCAGAAATGCTATTACTCGGACACCGTGATGCTTAGAAAATTCTCGTCTTATCCTACAAGATCATGTTCGGACCATCTACAATAACCTTGCTCGATTTTTGCTGTCTCGGAGGCATTTTCCTGTGCTGACGAATTTTAACTCGGAAAAAAAGTTGTCAAATGCAAGTAGTTGAAAGTTGCAAAGTGGTGCAACTATCGTTCTACAGCTCGTTGTACCAAACAAACTATTCCAATGCTTCAAAGTGGGTACTTTTATGCTAGGCATGGTCCTCTTTCGTACCCAAACACGTGGATTCGCTCTGAGCTACCTTCAACCGGATCGATCCCTTAAGCGTCCAAAAAGCAAAATGGCTGCGAAATTCAGCATGATATTACTCGGACACCGTGATGATTAGTAACTTATCTTATGATCCTACAAGATCATGTTGGGCCGATCTACAATAACCTCTCTCGATTTTCACTAACTCGGAGGCATTTTTCCTGTGCTGGGGAATTTTCACTAGGGCAAAAAGTTGTCAAATGCAACAAGTTGAAAGTTGGAAAGTGGTGCAACTTTCGTTTTGCAACTCGTGTGACCAAACAAATTCTTCCAACACATCCAGATGGGTACGTTTATGCTAGGCACGATCCTCTTTCGCACCGAAACACGCGGAATCGCTTCGATCTATGTTCAACTAGATCGATCCCTTAAGGGTCTAAAGTGCAAAATGGCTGCGAAATTCAGCATGCTATTACTCGGACACCGTGATGGTTAGAAACTTCTCATTTGATCCTACAAAATCATGTTGGGCCCATCAAAAATAACCTCACTCAGTTTTCGCTATCTCGGAGGCATTTTCCTATGTTGGCGAATTTTCACTTGGGGAAAAAGTTGTCAAAAGCAAGTAGTTGAAAGTTGCAAAGTGGTACAACTTTCATTTTGCAACTAGTGTAACCAAACGAACTATTCCAATGCATCCGGGTGGGTAGGTTTACGATAAGCATGGTCCTTTTTCACAATGAAACACACGGAATTGCTCTGATCTATGTTCAACCGGATCAATCCCTTAAGGGTCCAAATTGCTTAATGGCTGCGAAATGCACCATGCTATTACTCAAAAACCATGACGCTTAGAAACTTCGCGTTTGATCCTACAAGATCATGTCAGACCCATCTACAATAACTTCGCTCGGTTTTCGCTCGAGGAAAAAGTTGTCAAATGCAAATAGTTGAAAGTGGCAAACTGGTGCAACTTTCGTTTTGCAGCTCGTATGACCAAACAAACTATTCCAATGCATCCGGGTGGGTATTTTTTCACTAGGAAAGGTCCTATTTTACACCCAAACATGCGGAATCGTTTCGAGCTACGTTCAGCCGGATCTATCCCTTAAAGATCGAATGTGGAAAATGGCTATGAAATTCAGCATGCTATTACTCGGATACTGTCATGCTTAGAAACTTCTCGTCTGATCCTACAATATCATGTTGGGCCCATCTATCATAACCTCGCTCGGTTTTCGCTATCTCGGAGGCATTTTTCTATGGTGGCGAAATTTCACTCGAGGAAAATGTTATCAAATGCAAGTAGTTGAAAGTTGCAAAGTGGTGCAACATTCTTTCTGCAGCTAGTATGACCAAACAAACTATCTCAACACGTCCCTTTGGGTATTTTTACATTAGGCATGGTCCTCTTTCACACCTAAACACGGGGAATCGCTCTGAGCTACGTTCAACCGAATCGATCCCTTAAGGGTCCAAAGTGCAAAATGGCTGTGAAATTCAACATGCTATTACTCAGGCACCGTGATGCTTAGAAACTTCTCGTCTAATCCTACAAGATCATGTTGGGCCCATCTACAATAACCTCACTCGGTTTTCGCTATCTCAGAGGCATTTTCCTATGGTGGCGAATTTTCACTCAGGGAAAAAGTTGTCAAATGCAAGTAGTTGAAAGTTGCAAAGTGGTGCAACTTTTGTTCTGCAACTCATGTGACCAAAAAAACTATTCCAACACATTCGGGTGGGTACATTTACGCTAGGCATGGTCCCCTTTCGCACCCAAACACGCGAAATCGCTCTGACCTATGTTCAACCAGATCGATCCTTTGAGGGTGCAAAGTGCAAAATGGTTGCGAAATTTAGCATGCTATTACTCGGACATCGTCATGCTTAGAAACTTCTCGCCTTCTCCTACAAGATCATGTTGGGCCCGTCTATAATAAGCTCGCTCAGTTTTCGCTATCTCAGAGGCATTTTCCTATGGTGGCGAATTTTCACTCAGGGAAAAATTTGTCAAATGCAAGTAGTCGAAAGTTGCAAAGTGGTGCAACTTTCGTTTTGTAGCTTGTCTTATTCTATGGGATTATGTTCAGCCCCTCTACAATAACTTTGACTGATTTTCGCTATCTCAGAGGTTTTTTCCTATGGTGGCGAATTTTCACTTGAGGAAAAAGTTGTCAAATGCAAGTAGTTGAAAGTTGCAAAGTGGTGCAACTTTTATTTTGCGGCTCATGTGACCAAACAAACTTTTCCAATGCATCCGGATGGGTATATTTACACTAAGCATATTCCTCTTTTGCAATGAAACATGCGGAATCACTTTGAGCTACGTTCAACCGGATTGATCCCTTAAGGATCCGAAGTGCAAATTGGCTGTGAAATTCAACATGCTATTACTCGGACACCGTGATGTTTATAAACTTCTCGTATGATCCTACAAGATCATGTTTGGCCCATCTACAATAACCTCGCTCGGTATTCGCTATCTCAGAGGCTTTTTCCTATGGTGGCGAATTTTCACTCGAGGAAAAAGTTGTCAAATGCAAGTAGTTGAAAGTTGCAAAGTGGTGCAACTTTTATTTTGCAGCTTGTGTGACCAAATAAAATTTTCCAACGCATCCAGTTGGGTAAGTTTTTGTTAGGCATGGTCCTCTTTCACACCCAAACACGCGGAATCGCTCCAAGCTACGTTCAACCGGATCGATCTCTTAAGGGTCCAAAGTGCAAAATGGCTGTGAAATTCAGAATGCTATTACTCGAACACCAAGATGCTTGGAAACTTCTTGTCTGATCCTACAAGATCATGTTGGACCCATCTACAATAAGCTCACTCGGTTTTTGCTATCTCAAAGGCATTTTCTTATGGTGGCAAATTTTCACTCGGGAAAAAAGTTGTCAAATGCAAGTATTTGAAAGTTGCAAAGTGGTGCAACTTTCGTTCTACAGCTCGTGTGACCAAAAAAATTGTTACAACGTGTTCGGGTGGGTATGTTTTCGCTAGGCATGGTCCTCTTTTGCACCCAAACACGCGGAATCGCTCCAAACTACGTTCAACCGGATCCATCCGTTAAGGGTCCAAAGTGCAAAATGGCTACGAAATTCAACATGCTATTAATCGAACACCATGATGCTTAGAAAATTCTCGCATGATCCTACAAAATCATAATGGGCCCATCTACAATAAGCTCGCTCGATTTTCATTATCTCGGAGGCATTTTCTTGTGCTGGCAAATTTTCACTAGGGGAAAAGTTGTCAAATGCAAGTAGTTGAAAGTTGCGAAGGTGTGCAACTTTTGTTTTGCAGCTTGTGTGACCAAACAATTTTTTTCAACACATCCGAGTGGGTACGTTTATGTTAGGCATGGTCCTTTTTCACACCGAAACACGTGGAATTGCGCTGATCTACGTTCAACCGGATTGATCCCTTAAGGGTCCAAATTGCTTGATGGCTGCAAAATTCAACATGCTATTAATCGAACACCGTATTGCTTAGAAACTACTCGTCTAATCCTATGGGATCATGTTGGGCCCCTATACAATAACCTTGCTCGGTTTTCACAATCTCAGGGGCTTTTTCCTATGGTGGTGAATTTTCACTCGAGGGAAAAGTTGTCAAATGCAAGTAGGTGAAAGTTGCAAAGTGGTGCAAATTTTATTTTGTAGCTCGTATGACCAAACAAATTGTTCCAACGCGTCTGGGTGGGTATTCTTAGGATAGGCATGGTCCTCTTTTGCACTGAAACACTCGGAATCACTCCGATCTACGTTCAACCGGATCGATCCCTTAAGGGTCCAAAGTGGAAAATGGCTGTGAAATTCAGCATGCTATTACTCGGACACCGTGACGCTTAGAAACTTCTCATCTAATCCTACACGATCATATTGGGACCATCTAGAATAACTTCGCTCGATTTTTGCTATTTCGGAGGCATTTTCCTGTGCTAGCGAATTTTCACTCGGGAAAAAAGTTGTCAAATGCAAGTACTTGAAAGTTGCAAAGTGGTCCAACTATCGTTCTATAGCTCATGTGACCAAACAAACTATTCCAATGCGTCCATGTGGGTACGTTTACGCTAGGCATGGTCCTCTTTCACTCCAAAACACGTAGATTCGCTCCGAGCTACGTTCAACCAGATCGATCCCTTAAGGGTCCAAAAAGCAAAATGGCTGCGAAATTCAGAATGCTATTACTCGGACACCGTGATGCTTAGTAACTTTTGGTATGATCCCCAAGATCATGTTGGGCCAATCTACAATAACCTCTCTCGATTTTCACTATCTCGGAGGCATTTTCCTGTGCTGACGATTTTTCACTAGGGGAAAAAGTTGTCAAATGCAAGTAGTTGAAAGTTGGAAAGTGGTGCAACTTTCGTTTCGTAGCTCGTGTGACAAAACAAACTGTTTCAACGCGTCCGGGTGACTACGTTTACGCTAGGCATGGTTCTCTTTCGCACTGAAACACACGGAATCGCTCTGATCTACGTTCAACTGGATCGATCCCTTTAACGTTTAAAGTGCAAAATGGCTGCGAAATTCAGCATTTTAGTATTCAAACACGGTGATGCTTAGAAACTTTTCGTCTAATCCTACATGATAATGTTGGGCCCATCTACAATAACCTTACTCGGTTTTTGCTATCTCGGAGGCATTTTCCTATGGTGGCGAATTTTCACTTGGAGAAAAAATTGTCAAATGCAAGTAGTTGAAAGTTGCAAAGTGGTGCAACTTTCGTTCAGCAACTAGTGTGACCAAACGAACTGTTCTAATGCGTCCGACTGGATAAGATTATGCTAAGCATAGTCCTCTTTCGCAACGAAACATGCGGAATCGATCCGAGCTACTTTCCACCGGATCGATCCCTTAAGGGTCCAAAGTGCAAAATGACTGTGAAATTCAGCATGCTATTACTCGGACATCGTGATGTTTAGAAACTTCTCGTCTGATTTTACATGATCATGTTGGGCCCATCTACAAGAATCTCACTTGGTTTTTGCTATCATGGAAGTATTTTCCTATGGTGGCGAATTTTCACTCGGGGAAACAGTTGTCAAATGCAAATAGTTGAAAGTTGCAAACTAGTGCAACTTTCGTTTTGCAGCTCGTGTGACAAAACAAAATATTTCTACGCGTTCGGTTGGGTAATTTTTCTTTAGGCATGGTCCTCTTTCGCACCCAAACACGCGGAATCGCTCCGAGCTACGTTCAACCGGATCGATCCTTTAAGGGTCCAAAGCACAAAATGGCTGTGAAAGTTAGCATGCTATTACTCGAACACCGTAATGCTTAGAAACTTCTCCTCTGATCATACAATGTCATGTTGGCCCCATCTACAATAACCTCGCTCGGTTTTTGCTATCTCAAAAGCATTTTCCTATGGTGGTAAATTTTCACTCGAGGAAAAAGTTGTCTGATGCAAGTAGTTGAAAGTTGCAAAGTGCTGCAACTTTCGTTTTGCAGTTAGTGTGACCAAACAAATGGTTCCAACACGTCCGAATAGTTACTTTTATGCTAGGAATGGTCCTCTTTTGCACCCAAACATGCGGAATCGCTCTGAGCTACGTTCAACCGAATCCATACCTTAAGGGTCCAAATTGCTTAATGGCTGCAAAATTTAGCATGCTATTATCGAACACCGTGAGGCTTAGAAAATTCTTATCTAAGCCTATGGGATAACGTTGGGCCCCTCTAAAATAACCTTGCTCGGTTTTTGCAATCTCAGAGGCTTTTTCCTATGGTGGCGAATTTTCACTCGAGGGAAAAGTTGTCAAATGCAAGTAGTGAAAGTTGCAAAGTGGTGCAAATTTTGTTCTGCAACTCGTATGAGCAAAAAAATTGTTCCAACGCATCCGGGTGGGTACTTTTATGCTAGGCATGGTCCTCTTTTGCATTGAAACACGCGGAATCGCTCCGATCTACGTTCAATCGGATCGATCCCTTAAAGTTCCAAAGTGGAAAATGGCTGCAAAATTCGGCATGCTATTACTCGGACACCATGATGCTTAGAAACTTCTCATCTGATCCTACAAGATCATGTTGCGACCATCTAGAATAACCTCACTTGATTTTTGCTATCTCGGAGTCATTTTCCTATGCTGGCGAATTTTCATTCGGGGAAAAAGTTGTCAAATGCAAGTAGTTGAAAGTTGCAAAGTGGTGCAACTATCGTTCTACAGCTCATGTGACCAAAAAAACTATTCCAATGCGTCCAGGTGGGTACATTTATGAGAGGCATGGTCCTTTTTAACACCCAAACACGTGGATTCGCTGCGAGCTACGTTCAAGCAGATCAATCCCTTAAGGGTCCAAAGAGCAAAATGGCTGTGAAATTCAGAATGCTATTACTAGGACACCATGATGCTTAGTAACTTCTGGTATGATCTTACAAGATCATGTCAAGACAATCTACAATAACCTCTCTCGATTTTCGCTATCTCGAAGGTATTTTCCTGTGCTGGCAAATTTTCACTAGGGGAAAAAGTTGTCAAATGCAAATAGTTGAAAGTTGGAAAGTGTTGCAACTCTCGTTTTGTAGTTCATGTGACCAAACAAACTATTCTAACATATCCGGGTGGCTATGTTTATGCTAGGCATGGTCCTTTTTCACACCGAAACACATGGAATCGCTCTGATTTACGTTCAACCGGATCAATCCCTTTAGGGTCTAAACTGCAAAATGGCTGCGAAATTCAGCTTTTTATTACTCGGACACTGTGACACTTCAAAACTTCTCGTCTGATCCTACAAGATCATGTTGGGCCCATCTATAATAACCTAGCTCAGTTTTCGCTATTTTGGAGGCATTTTCCTATGGTGGCGAATTTTCACTCGGGGAAAAAGTTGTCAAATGCAAGTAGTTGAAAGTTGCAAAGTGGTGCAACTTTCGTTCTGCAGCTGGTGTGACCAAATGAACTGTTCCAAAGCATCCAAGTGGGTAATTTTACGCTAAGCATAGTCCTCTTTTACAACGAAACATGCGGAATCACTCCGAGCTATGTTCAACCAGATCGATCTCTTAAGGGTCCAAAGTGCAAAATGGCTACGAAATTCAGCATGCTATTACTCAGACATCATGACTCTTAGAAACTTATCGTCTAATCCAAAAAGATCACGTTGGGCCCATCTACAATAACCTCGTTCTGTTTTCGCTATCTCAAAGGTATTTTCCTATGGTAGCGAATTTTCACTTGGGGAAAAAGTTGTCAAATGCAAATAATTGAAAGTTGCAAACTAGTGCAAATTTCGTTTTGCAGCTCATGTGACCAAACAAACTATTTCAACGCGTTCGGGTGGGTACGTTTATGCTAGGCATGGTCCTCTTTCGCACTGAAACACGTGGAATCGCTTCGAGCTACTTTCAACCGGATCGATCCCTTAAGGGTCCAAACTGCAAAATGGCTACGAAATTCAACATGCTATTACTCAAACACCGTGACGCTTAAAACTTCTCATCTGCTCCAATGGGATCACATTGGGCCCCTCTACAATAACCTTACTTGGTTTTCACTATCTTAGAGTCTTTTTTCTATGGTGGCGAATTTTCACTCGACTTAAAAGTTGTCAAATGCAAGTAGTTGAAAGTTGCAAAGAGGTCCAACTTTCATTCTGCAGCTCTTGTGACCAAACAAAGTATTTCAACGCGTCTGACTAGGTATTTTTACGCTAGATATGGTCCTCTTTCGCACCGAAACACGCGGAATCGCTCTAAGCTATGTTCAACCGGATCGATCCCTTAAGGGTCCAAAGTGCAAAATGGTTGTGAAATTCAACATGCTATTACTCGGACACCGTGATGCTTAGAAAACTTCTCATCTAATCCTACAAGATCACGTTGGGACCATATACAATAATCACGCTTGGTTTTCGCTATTTCAAAAGCATTTTCCTATGGTGGCAAATTTTCACTCAGGGAAAAAATTGTCAAATGCAAGTAGTTGGAAGTTGCAAAGTGGTGCAAACTTTGTTCTGCAGCTCATGTGACCAAACAAACTGTTCCAATGCATCCGGGTGGGTACGTTTATGCTAGGCATGGTCCTCTTTCGCACCCAAACAAGCAGAATCGCTTCGAGCTACGTTCAACCGGATCGATCCCTTAAGGGTCCAAAGTGCAAAATGGCTGTAAAATTTAGCATGCTATTACTCAAAGATCATGATGCTTAGAAACTTCTCGTCTGATCCTACAAGATCACTTTAGGCCCATCTACAATAACCTCACTCGGTTTTCGCTATCTCGGAAGCATTTTCCCATGGTGGCGAATTTTCACTCGAGGAAAAGGTTGTCAAATGCAAATAGTTGAAAGTTGAAAAGTGGTGTAACTTTCGTTCTGCAGCTCGTGTGACCAAACAAACTATTCCAGTGCATCCGAGTGGGTACGTTTATGTTAGGCAATAGTCCACCTTTGCATCCAAACACGTGGAATCGCTCCGAGCTACGTTCAATCGGATCGATCCCTTAAGGGTCCAACGTGCAAAATAGCTGTGAAATTCAGCATACTATTACTCGAACACCATGACACTTAGAAACTTCTTGTCTGATCGTACATGATCATGTTGGGCCCATCTACAATAATTTTGCTCGGTTTTCGCTATCTCAGAGGCATTTTTCTATGGTGGTGAATTTTCACTTGGGGAAAAGGTTGTCAAGAGCAAGTAGATGAAAGTTGCAAAGTGGTGCAACTTTCGTTCTACAGCTCGAGTGACAAAACAAACTGTTCCAACGCGTTAGGTTGGGTACGTTTACACTAGGTATGGTCTTCTTTCGTACCTAAACATGTGGAATCGCTCCGAACTACGTTCAACCGGATCGATCCCTTAAAAGTCAAAAGTGCAAAATGGCTTGGAATTTCAAAATACTATTACTCGGACACCGTGACTCTTAGAAACTTTTCGTCTGATCCTACAAGATAATGTTGGGCCCATCTACAATAACCTCACTCGGTTTTTGCTATCTCAAAATTATTTTCCTATGGTGGTGAATTTTCACTCAAGGAAAAAGTTGTGAAATGCAAGTAGTTGAAAGTTGCAAAGTGTTGCAACTTTTGTTCTACAGCTCGTGTGACCAAACAAACTATTCAAATGCATCATAGTGGGTATGTTTACGCTAGGCATGGTCCTCTTTTGTACCGAAACACGTGGAATCGCTCTGATCTACGTTCAACTGGATCGATCCCTTAAGGGTCTAAAGTTCTAAATGGCTGCGAAATTCAACATTTTATTACTCGGATACTGTGACACTTACAAAATTCTCATATAATCCTACAAGATCATGTTGGGCCCATCTACAATAATCTCACTCGGTTTTGGCTATCTCGGAGGCATTTTCCTAAGGTGGCGATTTTTCACTCGGGGAAAAAGTTGTCAAATGCAAGTAGTTTAAAGTTGCAAAGTGGTGCAACTTTCGTTCTGCAGCTACTGTGATCAAACAAACTGTTCCAACGCATCTAGATGGGTACTTTTACGCTAAGCATGGTCCTTTTTCATAACAAAACACACAGAATCGCTCCGAGCTACGTTCAACCGGATCGATCCCTTAAGGGTCCAAAGTGCAAAATGGCTGCAAAATTCAACATGCTATTACTTTGACACCGTGATGTTTAGAAATTCCAACTCTGATCCTACAAGATCACATTGGGCCCATCTATAATAACCTCACTCGGTTTTTGCTATCTCGGAGGCATTTTCCTATGGTGGCGAATTTTCACTTGACGAAAAAGTTGTCAAATGCAAATAGTTGAAAGTTGCAAACTGGTGCAACTTTCGTTTTGCAGCTTGTGTGACCAAATAAACTATTCCAACACATTCGGGTGGGTACGTTTATGGTAGGCATGGTCCTTTTTCGTACCCAAACACGCGGAATAGCTCCAAGCTACGTTCAACCAGATCGATCCCTTAAGGGTCCAAAGTGCAAAATGGCTGCGAAATTTAGCATGCTATTACTCGGACACCGTGACGCTTAGAAAATTCTAGTTTGATCCAACAAGATCATGTTGGGCCCATCTATAATAACCTCGCTCGATTTTCGCTATCTCGGAGGCATTTTGCTATGGTGGCGAATTTTCACTCGGGGAAAAAGTTGTCAAATGCAAATATTTGAAAGTTGCAAACTGGTGCGACTTTCGTTTTGCAGCTCGTGTGACCACACAAACTTTTCCAATGCATTCGGGTGGGTACGTTTACGCTAGACTTGGTCCACTTTTGCACCAAAACACGCTGAATCGCTCCGACCTATGTTCAACCGGATCAATCCCTTAAGGGTCCAAATTGCTTTATGGCTGTGAAATTCACCATGCTATTACTCGGACACCATGATGCATAGAAACTTCTCATCTGATCTTATGGGATCATGTTCGGCCCCTCTACGATAACCTTGCCCGATTTTTGCTATCTCAGAGGCTTTTTCCTATGGTGGCGAATTTTCACTCGAGGCAAAAGTTGTCAAATGCAAGTAGTTGAAAGTTGCAAAGTGGTGCAACTTTTATTTTGTAGCTCGTGTGACCAAACAAAATATTCCAACACGTCTGAATAGGTATGTTTATGCTAGGCATGGTCCTCTTTAGCACTGAAACATGCTGAACCGCTCCGAGCTACGTTGAATCAGATCGATCTCTTAAGGGTCCAAAGTGCAAAATGGCTGCGAAATTCAGCATTCTATTACTCGGACACCAGGATGCTTAGAAACTTCTCGTCTGATCTTATGAGATCATATTGGACTCCTCTAAAATAACCTCGCTCGGTTTTCACTATCTCATAGGATTTTTTCCTATGGTGGCGAATTTTCACTCGAGGAAAAACATGTCAAATGCAAGTAGTTGAAAGTTGCAAAGTGGTGCAACTTTCGTTCTGAAGCTCATGTGACCAAACAAACTATTGCAACGCGTTCAAATAAGTATTTTTACGCTAAGCATGGTCCTCTTTCAGACCGAAACATGCGGAATCGCTTTGAGCTACGTTCAACGATATCGATCCTTTAAGGGTCCAAAGTACAAAGTGGCTGCAAAATTCAAAATGCTATTAGTCAGACTCTGTGATGCTTAGAAACTTCTCGTTTGATCCTACAAGAACAGGTTGGGCCCATCTACAATAACCTCACTCGGTTTTGGCTATCTCGGAGGCATTTTCCTAAGGTGGCGATTTTTCACTCGGGGAAAAAGTTGTCAAATGCAAGTAGTTTAAAGTTGCAAAGTTATGTAACTTTCATTCTGCAGCTCATGTGACCAAACAAACTATGCTAACACATCTGGATGGGTGCATTTACGCTAGGCATGGTCTTCTTTCACACCCGAACACGTGGAATCGCTCCGAGCTACGTTCAACCGGATCGATCCCTTAAGGGTACAAAGTGCAAAATGGTTGCGAAATTCAGCATGTTATTACTCGGACACCATGATTCTTAGAAAATTTTCATCTGATCCTACAATATCAGGTTAGACCCATTTACAATAACCTCGCTCAGTTTTCGCTATCTCGGAGGCATTTTCCTATCGTCGCGAATTTTCACTCAAGGAAAAAGTTTTCAAATGCAAGTAGTGGAAAGTTGTAAAGTGGTGCAACTTTCGTTCCGCAACTCGTGTGACCAAACAAACTATTCCAACGCATTCAGGTGCGTACGTTTATGCTAGGCATAGTCCTCTTTTGCACCCAAACACGTGGAATCGCCCTGAGCTACATTAAACTGGATCGATCCCTTAAGGGTCCAAATTGTTTAGTGGCTACGAAATTCAGCTTGCTAACACTCGGACAACGTGACAGTTAGAAAATTCTCATCTGATCCTATGGTATCACATTGGGCCCCTCTACAATAACCTTGCTCTATTTTCGCTATCTCAGAAGCTTTTTCCTATAGTGGCGAATTTTCACTCAAGGAAAAAGTTGTCAAATGCAAGTAGTTGAAAGTTGCAAAGTGGTGCAACTTTCTTTCTGTAGCTCGTGTGACCAAACAAACTGTTCCAACGCATCCGATAGGTATTTTTATGCTAGGCATGGTCCTCTTTTGCACCGAAACACGTGGAATCGCTCCAAGCTACGTTCAATCGGATTGATCCCTCAAGGGTCCAAAGTGCAAAATGGCTGTGAAATTCAACATGCTATTACTCGGACACCGTGATGCTTAGAAACTTCTCGTCTAATCCAACAAGATCATGTTCGGCCCATCTACAATAACCTCGCTCGGTATTCGTTATCTTGGAGGCATTTTCCTATGGTGGCGAATTTTCACTTGGGGAAAAAATTTTCAAATGCAAATAGTTGAAAGTTGCAAAGTGGTGCACCTTTCGTTTTGCAACTCGTGTGACAAAACACACTATTCCAATGCGTCTGGTTGGGTAAGTTTTTTGTTAGGCATGGTCCTCTTTCGCACCGAAACACGCGGAATCGCTCCGAGCTATGTTCAACCGGATCGATCCCTTAAGGGTCCAAAGTGCAAAATGGCTGCGAAATTCAGAATGCTATTACTCGAACACCGTGACGCTTAGAAACTTCTCCTCTAATCCTACAAGATCACGTTGGGCCCATCTACAATAATCCCGTTGGGTTTTCGCTATCTCAAAGGCATTTTTCTATGGTGGCGAATTTTCACCCAAAGAAAAAGTTGTCTAATTCAAGTAGTTGAAAGTTGCAAAGTGGTGCAAACTTCGTTCTGCAGCTCGTGTGACCAAACAAACTGTTCCAATGCGTCCAAGTGGGTACGTTTATGCTATGCATGGTCTTCTTTCGTACCTACACACGGGGAATCGCTCCGAGCTACGTTCAACCGGATCGATCCCTTAAGGGTCGAAAGTGCAAAATGGTTGTGAAATTTAGCATGCTATTACTTGAACATCGTGACACTTAAAAATTTCTTGTCTGATCCTACAAAATTACTTTGGGCCCATCTACAATAACCTTGCTCGGTTTTTGCTATCTCAGAAGCATTTTCCTATGGTGGTGAATTTTCACTCGGGGAAAAAGTTGTCAAATGCAAATAGTTGAAAGTTGCAAAGTGGTGCAATTTTCGTTCTGCAGCTCGTGTGACCAAAAAAACTATTCCAACGCATCCGGGTTGCTATGCTTACGCTAAGCATGGTCCTCTTTCGCAGCGAAACAGGCGGAATCTCTTTGAGCTACGTTCAACGGGATCGATCCCTTAAGTGGTCCAAAGTGCAAAATGGCTCCAAAATTTTGCACGCTATTACTCGGACATTGTGATGCTTAGAAACTTCTCGTCTAATCCTAAAATATCACGTTGGGCCCATCTATAATAACCTCGCTTGGTTTTCTCTATCTCAGAGGCATTTTCCTATGGAAGCGAATTTTCACTCGGGGAAAAGTTGTCAAATGCAAGTAGTTGAAAGTTGCAAAGTGGTGTAACTTTCGTTCTGCAGCTCTTGTGACCAAACAAACTGTTCCAACGCGTCTGGGTGGGTACATTTACGCTAGGCATGGTCCTCTTTCACACCCAAACATAGGGAATCGCTCCGCACTACGTTCAACCGAATCGATCCTTTAAGGGTCCAAATTGCTTAATAACTGAGAAATTCAGCATGCTATTACTCGAACACCGTGATGCTTAGAAACTTCTTGTCTGATCCTATAGGATCACGTTGGGCCCCTCTACAATAACCTTGCTCGGTTTTTGCTATCTTTGAGATTTTTTCCTATGGTGGCGAATTTTAACTTGAGGGAAAAGTTGCCAAATGTAAGTAGTTGAAAGTTGCAAAGTGGTGCAACTTTCGTTCTGCAGCTCGTGTGACCAAACAAACTGTTCCAACGCATCTGGGTGGGTACTCTTATGGTAGGCATGGTCCTCTTTCGCACCAAAACACAAGGAATCGCTCCGAGCTACGTTCAACCAGATCGATCCCTTGAGGGTCCAAAGTGCAAAATGTCTGCGAAATTCAGCATGCTATTACTCGGACATGGTGACGCTTAGAAACTTTTTGTCTTATCCTACCAGATCCTGTTGGGACCATATACAATAACCTCACTCAATTTTTGCTATCTCGGAGGCATTTTTCAATGCTGGCGAATTTTCACTCGGGGAAAAAGTTGTCAAATGCAAGTAGTTTAAAGTTGCAAAGTGGTGCAACTATCATTTTACAGCTCGTGTGACCATACAAACTGTTCCAACGCATCCAGGTGGGTACGTTTAAGTTAGGCATGGTCCTCTTTTGCACCCAAACACGTGGAATCGCTCTGAGCTATGTTCAACTGGATCGATCCCTTAAGGGTCCAAAGAGCAAAATGGCTGCAAAATTCAGCATGCTATTCTCGGACACCATGATGCTTAGTAACTTCTTGTATGATCCTCCAAGATCATGTTGGGCCATCTACAATAACCTCGCTCGATTTTTGCTATCTCAGAGGCAGTTTCATGTGCTGGCGAATTTTTACTAGGGGAAAACGTTGTTAAATGCAAGTAGTTGAAAGTTGGAAACTGGTGCAACTTTCATTCTGCAGCTCGTCTGACCAAACAAATTGTTCCAACGCGTCTGGGTGGGTACGTTTACACTAGGCATGGTCCTCTTTCGCATCGAAACACGCAGAATCGCTCTGATCTACATTCTACTGGATCGATCTCTTAATGGTCTAAACTGCAAAATGGCCCATCTACAATAATCTTGCTTGATTTTCGCTATCTCAGAGGCATTTTCCTATGCTGGCGAATTTTCAATCAGGGAAAAAGTTGTCAAATGCAAGTAGTTCAAAGTTGCAAAGTAGTGCAACTTTCATTCTGCAGCAAATGTGACCAAACGAATTGTTCCAACGCATCCGGGTGGGTAATTTTACGCTAGGCATGGTCCTGTTTCACACCAAAACATGCGGAATCGCTCCGAACTACATTCAACCGGATCGATCCCTTAAGGGTCCAAAGTGCAAAATGACTGTGAAATTCAGCATGTTATTACTTGCACCTCGTGATGCTTAGAAACTTCTCATCTAATCCTACAAGATCACGTTGGGCCCATCTACAATAACCTCACTCAGTTTTCACTATCTCGGAGGCATTTTCCTATGGTGGTGAATTTTCACTTAAGGAAAAAGTTATCAAATGCAAATAGTTGAAAGTTGAAAAGTGGTGAACATTTCGTTTTGCAGCTCGTGTGACCAAACAAATTGTTCCAATGCATTCGGGTGGATAGGTTTTCGAAAGACATGGTCCTCTTTCGCACCGAAACATGCGGAATCGCTTCAAACTATGTTCAACCGGATCGATCCCTTAAGAGTCCAAAGTGCAAAATGGCTGCGAAATTCAGCATGCTATTACTCGAACACCGTGATGCTTAAAAAATTCTCGTTTGATCCTACAAGATCACCTTGGGCCCATCTATAATAACCTCGCTCAGTTTTCGCTATCTCAGAGGCATTTTCCTATGGTGGGGAATTTTCATTCAAAGAAAAAGTTGTCAAATGCAAGTAGTTGAAAATTGCAAAGTGGTACAGCTTTCGTTCTGCAACTCGTGTGACCAAACAAACTATTCCAAAACGTCCGGGTGGGTACATTTACACTAGGCATGGTCCTCTTTCGCACCCAAACACATGGAATCACTCTGAGCTACGTCCAACCGGATCGATCCCTTAAGGATACAAAGCGCAAAATGGCTGCGAAATTGAGCATGCTATTACTCGGACATCCCGATGCTAAGAATCTTCTCGTCTGATCCTACAATATCATGTTGGGCCCATCTATAATAATCTTGCTCGGTTTTTGCTATCTCAGAGGCATTTTCCTATGGTGGCAAATTTTCACTTGGGGAAAAAGTTGTCAAATGCAAGTAGTTGAAAGTTGCAAAGTGGTGCAACTTTCATTATACAGCGCGTGTGACCAAACAAAATGTTGCAATGCATCTAAGTGGGTATGTTTATGCTAGGCATGGTCAACTTTCGCATCGAAAAATGGGGAATCGCTCCGAGCTACATTCAATCGAATCGATCCCTTACGGGTCCAACGTGCAAAATATCTGCAAAATTCAGCATACTATTACTCAGACACCGTGATGCTTAGAAACTTCTCATTTGATCCTATAGGATCACGTTGGGCCCCTCTACAATAACCTTGTTCGGTTTCGCTATCTTTGAGGCTTTTCCTATGGTGGCAAATTTTAACTTGAGGGAAAAGTTGCCAAATGTAAGTAGTTGAAAGTTGCAAAGTGGTGCAACTTTCGTTCTGCAACTCGTGTGACCAAACAAACTATTCCAACGCATCTGGGTGGGTACTCTTACGCTAGGCATGGTCCTCTTTCGCACCAAAACACAAGGAATCGTTTCGAGCTACGTTCAACCGGATCGATCCCTTGAGGGTCCAAAGTGCAAAATGTCTGTGAAATTCAGCATGCTATTACTCGGACACGATGATGCTTAGAAACTTCTCGTCTTATCCTACCAGATCCTGTTGGGACCATATACAATAACCTCGCTCGATTTTTGCTATCTCGGAGGCATTTTTCAATGCTAGCGAATTTTCACTCGGAGAAAAAGTTGTCGAATGCAAGTAGTTGAAAGTTGCAAAGTGGTGCAACTATCGTTTTACAGCTCGTGTGACCATACAAATTGTTCCAATGCATCCAGATGGGTACATTTAATCTAGGCATGGTCCTCTTTTGCACCCAAACACATGGAATCGCTCCGAGCTACGTTCAACCGGATCGATCCCTTAAGGGTCCAAAAAGCAAAATGGCTGCGAAATTCAGCATGCTATTACTCGGACACTGTGACACTTAGTAACTTCTCGTATGATCCTACAAGATCATGTTGGGCCCATCTACAATAACCTCGCTTGGTTTTCGCTATCTCGGAGGCATTTTCCTCTGGTGGCAAAGTTTCACTCGGGGAAAAATTTGTCTAATGCAATTAGTTGAAAGTTGCAAAGTGGTGCAACTTTCATTCTACAACTCCTGTGACTAAACAAATTATTCCAACGCGTCCGGGTGGGTAGGCTTACGTTAGGCATGGTCCTATTTTTCACCCAAACATGCGGAATCGCTCCGAGCTACGTTAAAACAGATCGATCACTTAAGGGTCCTGTTGACGTGTTTTTATGACAACACCAACACAAAATAAAATATCCAACGGTCACTCTATTCTCTCTTGATCAAAGTATCCCGCATGCTAAGATTGCATGAAAGTTCATGCGTTCAACTCCAAGGTTCCTTTAGTGCGAATAGACTCAGTTGGTTGATGTGAATATGCTGTTATTCCAAGGGGACTTACATAATTGTTCAACTTCGTGAAGCAAATGAAAGATTTAGCTGTGATGCTCTGACTTTAAAACTAACCCAAAAATGCTAAATTTAAAAGAGATGAAGGGGAGAGACTCTATAATCTACTTCTAAAAGGTGGAATGTGGGGATCAACCTAAACAATCTTTGAACCAGGCTTTGCCTTGCCTCCCTTCGGACAACCTCCACAAAGTCGGTGCAATCTTCAAAGGATGATTAAGATATTCAGATTATGATTCAACATATGCACCCCATCACAACGATGCAAGTGGACACACAGATCACAATCGAAGTTAAGTACTATTACAAGATTAGAAACCCAGCTGGTGTGTTTGATTTCATAAATAATATCCCCCTCAATAAGCTTAGTTAGCTCTTTAAGCATCAAAGGTTCTAGCTTTGGATTAAGACGTCTTTGCTTTTGCTTTACAGGCTTGGCATTAGGAAGCAACTCAATTGTATGTTGGGCTAAATTTGGATCAAAACCCTTCAAATTTGAATACTCCCAAGCAAAAATATCGAGAAATTCCTTATATAGTTCAATAAATTCAGATTTTTCTTGCTGTGTACAGACCTTACCAAGCTTTAGGAACTTACCATTAGCCACCTCAAGGTCCTCATAATGATCCTCCTTGACCTGCATACCAGTTTTGTTTTTCCTAAACTCATCATCTCTACTAAAAATAGACTCCAACGTGACCAAGCCCTTGGGAAGCTTGTTTGACTTTAGCTGAATTATCTGATCATCATAATGATGCTTCAATTTGTCCTAATTTGGAACAAAAAATACATCCTCTTCTAAAAGAAAACTAAGAATTTGATCATCACTATCAAATACTTTCCAATTAGTGTGATTATCAGGAATAGATGGTCTTACTACAATCTTGACATGCTGTTGGGTATTCTCCTTGCTGATTTCTGCGGATATGTCAAATTGAGCACCCACAGCTGCCAGTCTATCAGCTTGCTAATTCTGACTTCTTGGAATAGAAACAATATTGAAAACAGAAAACTCTTCAATAATGTCCCATATTCGATTCTTATACAGCTTCAAGGTATCATTCTTTGCTGCATTTAAGCCTCTTACTTGGTTCACAATCAGTTCACTGTCTCCATACACTTTTATACATTCAATACCTCTTTTCTTTGCCCATTCCAGTCCCTGAATCAACCCTTCATATTCTGCAACATTATTAGAGCATGCAAAAGAGAACCGAAAAGCGGAAAAGTACTTATCACCATGAGGTGACACTAACATAGCACAACCACCAGCACCATTTTTGCTATTAGACCCATCAAAGAACATTTCCCAAAGCTGATTTTGTTCCTCCTCTCTCAGATTTTCTGACTTGACTAAGTTTGGAATGATTGCATCCTACTCATGAATAACATAGGTACCCAAACCAGCATGATTAAAATCAGAAAGATGATTTTCAGCAGCATGACTTGCTGCCCATTCATCAAGGAGAATATCCGGAATATCATCTAGATGGGTTCTAGCTTCTAAATCACTAGCATGATTTTCTTTATCAAAAGAAACTAGATTTGCATTTATAGTACTAGGTACATAAGGCTCTATGTGATCTTTTGCAAGCAATTCTGACTTAATTGTGACCTTAGTTCCGTATATAGTCCTAAACAACATATGAGACCAGTCAGATGATAAATACCCCCCAATCTTAGCAGTAAACTCTCTAGATAAACAAATGGCAAAATATGGAGGTAAATCTATTACGTAAACATCTTGCTGAATGGCGAAATTAGGATAGGCATGAAGGGTAAGGCTTGCATCCTTAATAAGACCTATAGTACTAATAGCTATTCCATCAAGCTGAACAACTCCTTTTTCAATAGGCTGGTATTTTCAGTCCTAACTGATCTGCTACCTTTTTAGGCATGACCGAGCTTGTAGCTCCACTATCAACCATACAGTTATGAACTAACTTGTCACCGATAATTAATGAAAGATAGAAAGGAGGAGGCTTAATATTCCTACTTGATTTGCTATTGATCTCCTTGGTGCTATCTTGCTTTTCATCACGGTAATCAGCATTTGTCAATACAACTTTTTGAGATTTGGGAATCACCTCATCAGATAAAGCCTGCCTTAGAATATCAGTCTACCCCGGAATTGCCAACGTATCCCACATTGACATGGTTATGTTCATCTTCTTCATATTATCCACTATGCTGTAAGGTATCGCAACATGTGATTTTTGATGTATTTTAGCAGCAACAGGCTCAACTTGCTTATGAATAGTCTCCTTGGTGGCAAAAATAGGAGTACCACCCGTAGTATTTGCAGTAAGTGATGATTCAGCAGCATTAAGTATTTTACTTTTACTTGACATTTGCTCCATTTCCAGAGCTCTCTTTTTTTCTCTAGTATTGGTTGATACTGGTGTATCATCATTTACTGCACAAAACTCATCTCTTTGCCAATTAAGAAAAGCAGTTTCAGGAGCATGTATATCATGTTGTTGCTCGGATACATTAGTAGTTACATTCTACTGTTCTGTTGATGTATTTTGTACCATCAAAGCCTGATTAATCATCCCATTCATGCAAGTAGACTGATTATGTGGTTCATTGCGGGGATAACACCATTCAAAATCTGCAACCAAGTTATTTTGCACAGGTACAATGTCTTTCACTGCACTAGCAGCAATAGGCGGTGTTGGGTTATAAGACCGAAAAGGTCTTTGATTAATATTTTGCCTATAGTCAGCAGTATTAGCTTGATATGGCTGCCTGTTTGCTTGATATTGGCCTTGATTCCACTGTTGGTATGGCTGATTTGTAGCTTGATTCTGTTGTTCGTAAGGCTACCTAGCTTGAAATTGTTGTTTTTTCAAGTTCACCAGCTCAT
The DNA here is from genome assembly GCA_007115665.2 of Sequoiadendron giganteum. Lineage (NCBI taxonomy): Eukaryota > Viridiplantae > Streptophyta > Pinopsida > Cupressales > Cupressaceae > Sequoiadendron > Sequoiadendron giganteum. Next base: position 456,981,128 of record CM021107.1, read on the forward strand.
TACTGGAAGTTTGCAATAAATTTTCAATCTTGAGTTGGCTACTCTTAATCTCCTGTAGCTCTTGTGAAGGTCCAGCAGAGGCATTTATTTGATTTTCAGCAGTCTCTATAGTTGGAACAGTCGGTATTGCAGCAAGAGGGGGTATATGCAATGGCATATTTGGATGAATGTCTGGAAAATATGGGATAGGAGGCCTAGAAGCTATTTTTCCTGCTTGAATAAGACTATTTTCTGCACTTATAGCTACACTATAGGCTTGAGGTAGTGATTGACCTCCCATGGATTGTATCATCACTGATATATCACTATTGAGACTTTTTAAGTAATACAAAAATGTGTAGTCAGCAGAGGGTCTTACCGTAGTAGGTATCCTATTCCAAGTCTTTTGGAAACGGATGTTGAAATCCATCATTTGCTCTTGAGGGGCTCTTTTAATAGTTGTCAACTGCTCTACCAAAGATAGGTGATCAGGTTTTTCCTCAAAAAATCTGGTAAATTGGTCACCAAGCTCATTTCATGTTGCAATAGAGGCCACTAGTAAGCTTTTGAACCATTCCAGCACCTTCTTCTTGAAAGATGCAGCCAACAACCTCACAGCTACATTCTCTTGCGTTACGTGATGCACATTGCACAATGCTGCCACATCTCTTATATGTTCAAATGGTGTTACTTGCCCTTCTCCAATGAATTCTGGCAGTTCCTTTAATGATGCTAAAGGAATATCATTATGCTGTACTAAATTAAGGGGACTACCCTGATCAAATGGAACAAAAGCAAAGGCTCTTGGTGCAGCCATATTATGAGCCTGTGTTAATATATTTGCTGAAACTGAGCTTGTGCTTGCTGGTATAGTAGTTGAAAATGATGAAAAAGTACTTGTAATTGTAGTAGAAAAGCTTACATTTGCTGTACCAAAATTGCTCCTATCGTTTGGGAAGTTGAAATTCCTTGGAAACAGCAATAGGTGGCTCTTCTCTGACAATTGGTGATGCTGAATGTCTCACAGGACGTTCACTATGCGATGATCTTCCTCTTCTGACATATACTCTTGGAGGAGTTGTTTGCACTCTTTTTGCATGAGGAGTTCGATCAAGAGTCCTTCCCTTCCTCTTGGGTGATGACAATTGCAAATACTCAAAAGACTTTGAACTTCTGGTTTCCACCTTTCTCATATAAAATTTTGCATTGGTCACTTTTCTTCACAACGGAGTCGCCAGATATGCTGAATCTTAACTTCTTCAAAGCTGTAAACCTGCTGTAGCATATCAAAACAGTAGGAATTGATGAAAAATTCTGACTTCTTGTCCCACCGGGCATGCCAAAACTGTTAACTCCAGAATTTGCACCCTAAAACTAAGCACCTAAACACTTAGAAATTTGGAGAACATGGGAACAATCACTAGCTTGTGGGTAAACTATGAAGGTGACTGAACCTCCGGGTTCTAGGCCGGTTCCTATTGAATGCAACTTGATACTTCACCTAACTTAACGAAACTGAAACTTGATGGAAAAGGGATAAGAGACTAAAAATTTGCAGAAACTTAAAGAATGCGGATGGAAAAGGTGATGCACCAAAAATGATAATATGGAACCACTTTATCTCACAACACAATGAGTAGATAACCAGAAATGATAATGATACAACCTTAGTGGAAAGATAACACATATAAGTATTTCATGAAAAGATTCTAAACTGGATATTATGAAAGGAAAATAATCACATTCAATAACTACCAATCAGACATACAGGTCATGACCTATGCATAACTTTTACTAGCTTCTGAAAGCACTGAAATGAGACATTAGTTAAAGGCTTCTAAAGAAATGAAACACAAAAACAACATCAATCACAAGTACACAACAATGAAACTCCAAGATAGATCTGAAAATCTCTGTATTATGCTCAAAGGCAAATGACAAAATAACTCACATGAGAAGTAGACTACAAAGAAATGCCAAGGATATCCAAACTTATCACAACAGCACTTTCTTCCTCCAAAACTCCAACTCCCGAAATGAATAAGGAGATCCAATATAAAAGGAAAGCTCCCACCTAAAACCCCCCAAAAATAGAAACTGCATTTCAAAATGCAGGGGTCGGATGTGAGAAAAATCCCTCCAAAAATGGACTAAAAATCTCCACCTAAGGAGTCCAAATAGCCTAAAAGACCTATCTGTCCAAGTGCTAATGATGACCACTCCAGTTTGGTCATAACAACCCCTAAAATGACTCAAATGACTATTGAAAGAGTCTAGTTTTATAACAAACATCAACAGCATGTCAAAATGCTACCTCTCCTTCTTCCACCTAGACACAATTTGACTTTTCAACCCCTTATCTCTCCAAATCCGAAAATGGACTTATTCACTTGGCACAAACAGTTTGCCACATCTCCAAAATTTATGCAAGTCACCAAGATTTCACTTTTTGACCAAGTCCTAATAATTTTACATTGCATTCTCAAGACTTTTCATTTGCATTTTAAAAAAAATATTTTATTTTAAATGATTTATAATGTCATCATTTAAAACAAATATTTACAATTGGATTAATGCAAAAATAAAGGAGGAGTAAATGTCTATTTTGCATTTTTTATGAATAACTTTATTAAAGTGAATTACATGATCACTTAATAAAGTTTACAAAGTTAAATTCAAATACAAAATTTTTAAAAGACATTAAATCAAATACATAACCGTATTTGATTAAGTCTTAGGTATAAAGGGAAAAAAGGGCACATGAAATGCCACGTCCTCCTTTGAAAAATGAATAAAGCTTTTGAATAAAGCTTGAGGCAAAAAATCTCACTCTCCATCGAACCTATTAGGGTTATAACCCTAATTCGAATGCATAAGCTTCACTTCATTTGGTTCATTGTTGTTGGAAGATGAGAGCCACCGCCATCAAGGAAACCCTAGCTCAATGACTGGAATTTTTGCTCGAGATCCCTGTGCTACGCCATTTTCTTGTAGATTAGAGCATGGTAAGTCTGGTTTTCTTTCGAATCTGGAGATTCCTCTTTGATTTTTTGAAAGCTTTTAAGCTTTTGGAGCTTTTACCAGGCACGGCCATTAGTATTTCTGACGTTCTTTCTCCATCTTTCTGCATTGTGTTTTTGTTGTGTCTTTGTCTAGCCGCCATGTGAGAAACTCGACATTTGCATTTGGAGCTCTCCATTAGAGCTGGGCACGGCCTATGTGTGTTTCTGTAGCAAGGAAAGGGTAAGCCTCTTTCATGTTTGGTTTCCCTTCTACATTTTATAAGCTCTAAAGAGCTGGGCCACACCATTACATGTTCTGATACTCTTGCTTCATGGAACCTTTTTTTTGCTTGTATTCGAACCTCTAATGTATTCATCTTGGGGTCCATGGATATATGTAAAATAAATAAGAATAAAATAAACCTCTGTGAATCAAGGCCGCGGCTGGTCTGTATTTCATTTCTCTAAAAATAGAAGACATTTTGACTGAAAATGAGCAACAAACGAAGAATCGCTGTGAAAACCCCTCATTCTGGGCATGGCTTGAAAACTCTCTGGTGTTATTTTATCTTTCTGTGAGTATTTTTTACTTCTGGTTCTTGTCTCAGCCACCATTAGAACACCTGTAAATAAGCTTCCATGGCTTTGATATTTTCCATATCTGTATAATGCAGTCTTCAAAATCTCTTTTGCTTAGGATGTTTGCCATGAGAATTTTCTATATTTCAACTCCATTATGTTATTGACACATGTAGTTATAACATATTCAGCTCTACTTTTTGTTGCTCTTGCTGAATATAAAAACTTTCATTGGTTTGGCTGCAAAACTGTGCCTCCGAATACCTTCATCTGAAAATTTGGAAGTTGCTATGAAAATATGTGAAATTCTGCAATAGAAAGAACTAACCCTCTATTCTGTTGGTATAAACACATGATTTGTTCTCTTTTTGCTGGTGTTTCCTGTCATAACCAGCATGAATATTCTCTGGCCGAGCTTCAGTAAAGGCATTTCTGAAGCTTTCCAAACTCCTGATTTCATGAATTATATCATTAGTTGAAAACTGTGATCACTCCTGACGATTGCTTTGTGGATCACCATTATCTTGCTTTTAATGACTGAGCATTGAAATTCTTTGCACAAGTTAAATGAGTTGGGCTCTACCCTTGTGGGAGCCGCATTTTACTCCACTCATATTGAAACTGATGAATAGCAACAAAATTTTTCCTGTTTCTGCACATGACACAAATATTTAGCAATAAAATTGTCTCTTGAAGAAACGCATATGATCTTCTTTATGGTTTTGATATTTACTTTCCTATTCAAATAAGGATAATGATTGATGCATAGGCATACATAGGAGTGAATCATTCATTGCTTAGATCGCTTGGATCTAACCATTGCTTCTTTTCACTTTCAGGAACCAGGAGATGTCTAGAAATTAGGAGACACCTGGGCTGCAAACTCATACCAGCAGAAACAGACCTACGCCAGCCATATACCCCCAGGCAATGGTTGGTTCCTTTCTATCTTATGCTCTATGCATTAATTTGTAATCTTACATTTTTTCTTATTTGCATAGTAAAGTGAAGATCACTCTCACGATCTTTGTGTGCGAGACTTTTGCCTTTTATCTGTTCATTCGTTTAATCAGTTGTAAATGAAAATTGTACATATGAGTTGATGATTTATACAATGAACATTATTCTTCTCTCTTTTTGCCCAGAATAAAAATGATTGGAAAAAGAAATGAACTGAAAGCAAATGTATGAGAAATGAGCAGCTTGTGAAATCTTATGCAATGTTACCATTTAAACTAAATTTCAGCATGTGTAGAAATTTAGTAACATTTTTGGCAACCTTTGCTATTTGTCTGCCTGCTAGACATTTGAGACCAGTTGGCCTCAATTATTCATTGGGCACGGAGTTTGAAAACTTGCGACGTAAAACCTAAGGAAAATAGGAAAACTACCTAGGAAAGAAAACAAACAGATGTGCTTGGACAACACTTAGGGAAAACTAAACTAGTATGCAAATGCATTTATTAAACAGAGCATGAGTCTTATCCTAAAATATACAAAAGAACTAATAAATCATACCTCAAAGCATGGCTTGAGGTGTATCCCATTTACAGGGATAGGTAGAACGTTTCCCTCCAAGGTAGCAAGCTGAAATGCATTTTGCTCCTTACATTCAGCTATCAGAAATGGACCAGCCCACATATAATCAAGCTTGTTATGGTGCCCTGACCTGCTTTTAAGAACATCCCATTTCAAAACCAGATCACCCTCCTTGAATGACCTGGCTGGTGCCTTTCTATCAAATGTACGCTTAGTTTGCAGCTGCTGTTACTCCATTATTTGCAATGCTTTTTCTCTTTCTTCCTCCAACTCTAGTAACTTAATGTATCTTAGCTTTAATGGATCATCTTTTTCAAACAATAGTAACTGGTCAGCCAACTCAAGTGAAGGGAAGTCAGTGGATATAGGTAACCTGGCTTGTTTCCCATAGACTAGAACATAGGGGGAATTACCAAGTATTTGCTTGGGGGTAATTCTATCCAGCCATAAGGCTGATCTCAACCTTGCATGCCAATCCCGCTTGTTCTCCTCTAAGGTCCTTTTGATAATTTTCAGCAGATTTTTGTTAGTACTTTCAGCCAAACCATTACCCTGAGGGTAATAATTTGATGAAGTGTTCAGGTAAACACCATTTTTTAAAGCCCATTCAGCAATTCGAGTCCCCACAAATGCTAAAGCATTATCAAAGATTATTGATTCAGGAACCCCAAACCGGGTGATCAATTCATCATAAAAATTCAAAACAGAACTTTCATTTGCCTCCCTCAATGCAACAGCCTCTGTCCAGCGAGTGAAATAATCTGTGGCAGTTAGGATCCATTTGTGACCAGCGCTGGAAATAGGATTTATGGGCCCTACAAAATCAATACCCCGCCTCATAAATGGTTGTTCAACCAAAATGGGCTTCAAAGGCATAGCAACCAACTTTCTTTTCCAACGAACAACGCACATTTCTTGCATTTTCTTGCCCGGGCATGGACATCTTTGAACAAATTAGGCCAATAATACCCAACGCTCATGATCTTGTAGGCTGTTGTTTTAGGTGAAAAGTGGCCACTAGCATCATGAAACTGCTCTAAAAGCTTGCTGGTCTGATTATTATCAATACATCTGAGAAGAACACCATTCATATCTTTTCTGAACAATACATCATCAATTAAAACATAAGGTATAGATTGTAACCTAAAATATCTTCGCTTGGCTCTGTCAAGCATTGGAGGACACTCTCCGGTTTGTAAGAAATGGATCATTCCTTGTAACCAGCTAGTTGTTTGTTCATCTGCAGCATTTGCATCACCATTAATCAGTGATGTTTCATCACCAACAGTTAAATCATCATGTACCAGCAAATTTTCTCCTCCTTTTTCTGAAATTTCAGATGAGTTATCTGCCATATGCTTGCACAACCCTTTACCTCTCACCAATTTGGTAATTTTTATATCAACATCATATTCCATAACCTTAGTTATCCACCCTGCACGTTTTTCATTAACATCACGACTAAGAAAGAACTCTTTGACGCTAGGATGAGAAACCATAAGGTATACCTTATTGTTCGACAGCAAATGTCTGAACTTTTTGAGACTTTTAATGACTGCAAATGCATGTTTCTCAACAAAACTGTAACGCTGTTCATAGCCTTCAAGTCCTTTGCTGAAAAAAGCAATAGGCTGCTCATATCCTTCATCATTTTTTTGTACTAGAATAGCTGAAATAGCATCAATACTCCCATATGCATATAAAATGAAATCCTTAGAAAAATCAGGATTAACTAAAGTTGGAGTTGATGATAGAGCTTCTTTTAACAACTGAAAGCTTTGTTTACCTTCCTTGGTCCAAGTGAAAACTGCATTCTTTTTAAGCATTACTGTCAGAGGCTTTAGTAAAGCAGCAATGTCAAGTATGAATCTTCTTACAAAGTTAATTTTGCCAATGAAACTTTGCAAACCTTTCTTATGACTAGGTAGGGCTAAATCCAGAATTGCTTTAACCCTCTCCGCGTCAATTCTAATGCCATCCTTTGAAACAATATGGCCCAAAAGCTTGCCCTCATGAATTGAAAAAACACACTTCTTGGGATTAAGTGAAATCCCAAACTCTCTGCACCTTTCAAAAACCCGCCTTAAATGAGAAAAATGTAAATCAGCAGTCTTAGAAAAAACAGTAATGTCATCCAGATACACAAAAACCATTTTATACAACAGCCCCTTAAAAGACATATCCATTGCCCTTTGAAACGTGGCACCAGCATTAGATAAACCAAAAGGCATTCTTTTGTAAGCCATTGTGCCCCATTTTGTAGTAAAAGTTGTCTTATATTGATCTTCATCCTTAACCAGCACCTGGTTATACCCTAAAAAACCATCTAAAAGTGAAAATCTCTCAGAACCAGCAACTACTTGTAGAATCTGTTCCATAGAAGGAAGCGGGTAATGATCTTTTAAAGAGGCTCTATTAAGATCCCGAAAATCAACACAAAGCCTAATTTACCCATTCTTTTTAATGAGAGGAACAAGATTAGAAACCCAGCTGGTGTGTTTGATTTCATAAATAATATCCCCCTCAATAAGCTTAGTTAGCTCTTTAAGCATCAAAGGTTCTAGCTTTGGATTAAGAGGTCTCTGCTTTTGCTTTACAAGCTTGGCATTAGGAAGCAACTCAACTGTATTTTGGGCTAAATTTGGATCAAAACCCTTCAAATCTGAATACCCCCAAGCAAAAATATCGGGAAATTCCTTATATAGTTCAATAAATTCAGATTTTTCTTGCTGTGTACAGACCTTACCAAGCTTTAGGAACTTACCATTAGCCACCTCAAGGTCCTCATAATGATCCTCCTTGACCTGCATACCAGTTTTTTTTTTCCTAAACTCATCATCTTTGCTAAAAATAGACTCCAACGTGACCAAGCCCTTGGGAAGCTTGTTTGACTTTAGCTGAATTATCTGATCATCATAATGATGCTTCAGTTTGTCCTGATTTGAAACAGAAAATACATCGTCTTCTAAAAGAAAACTAAGAATTTGATCATCACTATCAAATACTTGCCAATTAGTGTGATTATCAGGAATAGATGGTCTTACTACAATCTTGACATGCTGCTGGGTATTCTCCTTGCTGATTTTTGCGGATATGTCAAATTGAGCAGCCATAGCTGCCAGTCTATCAGCTTGTTGATTCTGACTTCTTGGAATAGAAACAATATTGAAAGCAGAGAACTCTTCAATAATGTCCCATATTTGATTCTTATACAGCTTCAAGGTATCATTCTTTGTTGCATTTAAGCCTCTTACTTGGTTCATGATCAGTTCACTGTCTCCATACACTTTTATACATTCAATACCTCTTTTCTTTGCCCATTCCAATCCCTAAATCAACCCTTCATATTCTGCAACATTATTAGAGCATGCAAAAGAGAACCGAAAAGCGGAAAAGTACTTATCACCATGAGGTGACACTAACATAGCACCACCACCAACACCATTTTTGCTTTTAGACCCATCAAAGAACATTTCCCAAAGCTGATTTTGTTCCTCCTCTCTCAGATTTTCTGACTTGACTAAGTTTGGAATGACTGCATCCTGCTCATGAATAACATAGGTACCCAAAACAGCATGATTAAAATCAGAAAGATGATTTTCAGCAGCATGACTTGCTGCCCATTCATCAAGGAGAATATCCGGAATATCATCTAGATGGGTTCTAGCTTCTAAATCACTAGCATGATTTTCTTTATCAAAAGAAACTAGATTTGCATTTATAGTACTAGGTACATAAGGCTCTATGTGATCTTTTGCAAGCAATTCTGACTTAATTGTGACCTTAGTTCCGTATCTAGTCCTAAACAACATATGAGACCAGTCAGATGATAAATACCCCCCAATCTTAGCAGTAAAGTCTCTAGATATACAAATGGCAAAATATGGAGGTAAATCTATTACGTAAACATCTTGCTGAATGGCGAAATTAGGATAGGCATGAAGGGTAAGGCTTGCATCCTTAATAAGACCTATAGTACTAATAGCTATTCCATCAAGCTGAACAACTCCTTTTTCAATAGGTTGGTATTTCAGTCTTAACTGATCTGCTACCTTTTTAGGCATGACAGAGGTTGTAGCTCCACTATCAACCATACAGTTATGAACTAACTTGTCACCGATAATTAATCAAAGATAGAAAGGAGGAGGCTTAATATTCCTACTTGATTTGCTATTGATCTCCTTGGTGCCATTTTGCTTTTCATCACGGTAATCAGCATTTGTCAGTACAACTTTTTGAGATTTGGGAATCACCTCATCAGATAAAGCCTGCCTTAGAATATCAGTCTGCCCCGGAATTTCCAACATATCCCACATTGACATGGTTATGTTCATCTCCTTCATATTATCCACTATGCTATAAGGTATCGCAGCATGTGATTTTTGATGTATTTTAGCAGCAACAGGCTCAGCTTGCTTATGAATAGTCTCCTTGGTGGCAAAAATAGGAGTACCACCCGTAGTATTTGCAGTAAGTGATGATTCAACAGCATTAAGTATTTTACTTTTACTTGACATTTGCTCCATTTCCAGAGCTCTCTTTTTTGCTCTAGTATTGGCTGATACTAGTGTATCATCATTTACTGCACAAAACTCATCTCTTTGCCAATTAAGAAAAGCAATTTCAAGAGCATGTATATCATGTTGCTGCTCGGATACATTAGTAGTTACATTCTGCTGTTCTGTTGATGTATTTTGTACCATCAAAGCCTGATTAATCATCCCATTCGTGCAAGTAGACTAATTATGTGGTTCATTGCAGGGGTAACACCATTCAAAATCTGCAACCAAGTTATTTTGCACAGGTACAATGTCTTTCACTGCACTAGTAGCAACAGGCGGTGTTGGGTTATAAGGCCGAAAAGGTCTTTGATTAATATTTTGCCTATAGTCAGCAGTATTAGCTTGATATGGCTGCCTGTTTGCTTGATATTGGCCTTGATTCCGCTGTTGGTATGGCTTATTTGTAGCTTGAGTCTATTGTTGGTAAGGCTCCTAGCTTGAAATTGCTGTTTTTTCAAGTTCACCAGCTCATTACTAAAAGTTTGCAATAAATTTTCAATCTTGAGTTGGCTACTCTTACTCTCTTGTAGCTCTTGTGAAGGTCCAACAGAGGCATTTATTTGATTTTCAGCAATCTCTATAGTTGGAACAGTCGGTACTGCAGCAAGAGGGGGTATATGCAATGGCATATTTGGATGAATGTCTTGAAAATATGGCATAGGAGGCCTAGGAGCTATTTTTCCTACTTGAATAAGACTATTTTCTGCACTTATAGCTACACTATAGGCTTGAGGTAGTGATTGACCTCCCATGGATTGTATCATCACTGATATATCACTATTGAGACTTTTTAAGTAATACAAAAATGCGTAGTCAGCAGAGGGTCTTACCGTAGCAGGTATCCTATTCCAAGTCTTTTGGAAACGGATGTTGAAATCCATCATTTGCTCTTGAGGGTCTCTTTTACTAGTTGTCAACTGCTCTACCAAAGATAGGTGATCAGATTTTTCCTCAAAAAATATGGCAAATTGGTCACCAAGCTCATCCCATGTTGCAATAGAGGCCACTGCCAAGCTTCTGAACCATTCCAGTGCCTTCTTCTTGAAAGATGCAGCCAATAACCTCACAGCTACATTCTCTTGCGTTACGTGATGCACATTGCACAATGCTGCCACATCTCTTATATGTTCAAATGGTGTTACTTGCCCTTCTTCAGTGAATTCTGGCAGTCCCTTTAATGCTGCTAAAGGAATATCATTATGCTGTACTAAATTAAGGGGACTACCCTGATCAAATGGAACAAAAGAAAAGGCTCTTGGTGTAGCCATATTATGAGCGTGTGTTAATATATTTGCTGAAACTAAGCTTGTGCTTGCTGGTATAGTAGTTGAAAATGATGAAAGAGTACTTGTAATTGTAGTAGAAAAGCTTACACTTGCTGTACCAAAATTGCTCCTACCGTTTGGGAAGTTGAAATTCCTGGAAACAGCAATAGGTGGCTCTTCTCTAACAGTTGGTGATGCTGAATGTCTCACAGGACGTTCACTAGGTGATGATCTTCCTCTTCTGACATATACTCTTGGAGGAGTTGTTTGCACTCTTTTTGCACAAGGAGTTCGATCAAGAGTCCTTCCCTTCCTCTTGGGTGATGACAATTGCAAATACTCAAAAGACTTTGAACTTCTGGTTTCCAGCTTTCTCATATAAACTTTTGCATTGGTCACTTTTCTTCACAACGAAGTCGCCAAATATGTTGAATCTTAACTTCTTCAAAGCTGTAAACCTACTGTAGCATATCAAAACAGTAGGAATTGATGAAAAATTCTGACTTCTTGTCCCACTAGGCGTGCCAAAACTGTTAACTCCAGAATTTGCGCCCTAAAACTAAGCACCTAAACACTTAGAAATTCTGGAGAACATGGGAACAATTACTAGCTTGTGGGTAAACTATGAAGGTGACTGAACCTCTAGGTTCTAGGCCGGTTCCTATTGAATGCAACTTGATACTTCACCTAACTTAACGAAACTGAAACTTGATGGAAAAGGGATAAGAGACTAAAAATTTGCAGAAACTTAAAGAATGCGGATGGAAAAGGTGATGCACCAAAAATGATAATATGGAACCACTTTATCTCACAACACAATGAGTAGATAACCAGAAATGATAATGATACAACCTTGGTGGAAAGATAATACATATAATTATTTCACGAAAAGATTCTAAACTGGATATTATGAAAAGAAAATAATCACATTCAATAACTACCAATCAGACATACAGGTCATGACCTATGCATAACTTTTACTAGCTTCTGAAAGCACTGAAATGAGACATTAGTTAAAGGCTTCTAAAGAAATGAAACACAAAAACAACATCAATCACAAGTACACAACAATGAAACTCCAAGATAGATCTGAAAATCTCTGTATTATGCTCAAAGGCAAATGACAAAATAGCTCACATGAGAAGTAGACTACAAAGAAATGCCAAGGATATCCAAACTTATCACAACAGAATAAGAAATGAGATCCAATATAAAGGAAAAGCTCCCACCTAAAACCCCCCAAAAATAGAAACTGCATTTCAAAATGCAGGGGTCGGATGTGAGAAAAATCCCTCCAAAAATGGACTAAAAATCTCCACCTAAGGAGTCCAAATAGCCTAAAAGACCTATCTGTCCAAGTGCTAATGATGACCACTCCAGTTTGGTCATAACAACCCCTAAAATGACTCAAATGACTATTGAAAGAGTCTAGTTTTATAACAAACATCAACAGCATGTCAAAATGCCACCTCTCCTTCTTCCACCTAGACACAATTTGACTTTTCAACCCCTTATCTCTCCAAATCCGAAAATGGACTTATTCACTTGGCACAAACAGTTTGCCACATCTCCAAAATTTATGCAAGTCACCAAGATTTCACTTTTTGACCAAGTCCTAATAATTTTAATTGCATTCTCAAGACTTTTCATTTGCATTTTTAAAAAAATATTTTATTTTAAATGATTTATAATGTCATCATTTAAAACAAATATTTACAATTGGATTAATGCAAAAATAAAGGAGTAAATGTCTATTTTGCATTTTTTATGAATAACTTTATTAAAGTGAATTACATGATCACTTAATAAAGTTTACAAAGTTAAATTCAAATACAAAATTTTTAAAAGACATTAAATCAAATACATAACCGTATTTGATTAAGTCTTAGGTATAAAGGGAAAAAAGGGCACATGAAATGCCATGTCCTCCTTTGAAAATGAATAAAGCTTTTGAATAAAGCTTGAGGAAAAAAGCCTCACTCTCCATCAAACCTATTAGGGTTATAACCCTAATTCGAATGCATAAGCTTCACTTCATTTGGTTCATTGCTGTTGGAAGATGAGAGCCGCCGCCATCAAGGAAACCCTAGCTCAATGACTGGAATTTTTGCTCGAGATCCCTGTGCTACGCCATTTTCTTGTAGATTAGAGCATGGTAAGTCTGGTTTTCTTTCGAATCTGGAGATTCCTCTTTGATTTTTTGAAAGCTTTTAAGCTTTTGGAGCTTTTACCAGGCACGGCCATTAGTATTTCTGACTTTTTTCTCCATCTTTCTGCATTGTGTTTCTGTTGTGTCTTTGTCCGGCCCCCATGTGAGAAACTCGACATTTGCATTTGGAGCTCTCCATTAGAGCTGGGCACGGCCTATGTGTGTTTCTGTAGCAAGGAAAGGGTAAGCCTCTTTCATGTTTGGTTTCCCTTCTACATTTTATAAGCTCTAAAGAGCTAGGCCGCACCATTACATGTTCTGATACTCTTGCTTCATGGAACCTTGTTTTTTGCTTGTATTCGAACCTCTGATGTGTTCATCTTGGGCGCCATGGATATATGTAAAATAAATAAGAATAAAATAAACCTCTGTGAATCAAGGCCGCGGCTGGTCTATATTTCATTTCTCTGAAAATAGAAGACATTTTGACTGAAAATGAGCAGCAAACGAAGAATCACTATGAAAACCCCTCATTCTAGGCATGGCTTGAAAACTCTCTGGTGTTATTTTATCTTTCTGTGAGTATTTTTTACTTCTAGTTCTTGTCTCAGCCGCCATGAAAACACTTGTAAATGAGCTTCCATGGCTTTGATATTTTCCATATCTGTATAATGCAATCTTCAAAAGTTCTTTTGCTTAACATGTTTGCCATGAGAATTTTCTGTATTTCAACTCCATTATGCTATTGACACATGTAGTTATAACATATTCAGCTCTACTTTCTGTTGCTCTTGCTGAATATAAAAACTTCCATTGGTTTGGCTGCAAAACTGTGCCTCTGAATACCTTCATCTGAAAATCTGGAAGTTGCTATGAAAATATGTGAAATTCTGCAATAGAAAGAACTAACCCTTTGTTGTATTGGTATAAACACATGATTTGTTCTCTTTTTGCTGTTGTTTCCTGTCATAACCAGCATGAATATTCTCTGGCCGAGCTTCAGTAAAGGCATTTCTGAAGCTTTCCAAACTCCTGATTTCATGAATTATATCATTAGTTGAAAACTGTGATCACTCCTGACGATTGCTTTGTGGATCACCATTATCTTGCTTTTAATGACTGAGCATTGAAATTCTTCGCACAACTTAAATGAGTTGGGCTCTACCCTTGTGGGAGCCGCATTTTACTCCACTCATATTGAAACTGATGAATAGCAACAAAAATTTTCCTGTTTCTGCACTTGACGCAAACAATTAGCAATAAAATTGTCTCTTGAAGAAACGCATATGATCTTCTTTATGGTTTTGATATTTACTTTCCTATTCAAATAAGGATAATGATTGATGCATAGGCATACATAGGAGTAAATCAATCATTGCTTAGATTGCTTGGATCTAACCATTGCTTCTTTTCACTTTCAGGAACAAGGAGACGTCTGGAAATTAGGAGACACCTGGGCTGCAAACTCATACCAGCAGAAACAGACCTACGCCAACCATATACCCCTAGGCAATGGTTGGTTCCTTTCTATCTTATGCTCTATGCATCAATTTGTAATCTTACATTTTTTCTTATTTGCATAGTAAAGTGAAGATCACTCTCACGATCTTTGTGTGAGAGACTTTCGCCTTTTATCTGTTCATTCGTTTAATCAGTTGTAAATGAAAATTGTACATATGAGTTGATGATTTATACAATGAACATTATTCTTCTCTCTTTTTGCCCAGAATAAAAATGATTGGAAAAAGAAATGAACTGAAAGCAAATGTATGAGAAATGAGCAGCTTGTGAAATCTTATGCAATGTTACCATTTAAACTAAATTTCAGCATGTGTAGAAATTTAGTAACAGATTCAACATATGCACCCCATCACAACGATGCAAGTGGACACACAGATCACAATCGAAGTTAAGTACTATTACTCCAGTTGACCACGCAAGGCAGGCTTACCGTCAGCAAGCCTGCTAGTGGTATGGACGAAAGAAGATTTGCTCAAATTAAATACCACACTCCACAGCTAACGACTATTTGCATGAAATGAAAGTCTATTTTACTCTATCTACTAGAATTGGAAAGACGAAAAAGCCTTGTCAACTACCCACAATGAAAGATGAAATCATCAATCAATGAAGAATATTTATATTATGAGAGCCTTCTAAAACAACCTTTTACAAAAAAATTCAAAGGGAAAGTTTTTCTTTCCTCTTCAAACTAAGTTAACTTCTAACTAAATGCCTTCTACTCTCTAGCTCTGATTCAATTCTCAATCTGATTCTAACTCTATATCTAATAGATTACAAATGAGGGGGGATACCCCTTTTATAGCTAGCCCATTTCAGTGGACGCCTCAGATTCAATTACAATAAAGGGCTCAGATCGAGCCACATATGCCCTAATTAGGGTTTCTGCCCTAAAAATTGCCATTGAGAGGAGTGGGGCAATAAATGCACAAAAGATTCTCCACTCCCCACTACGAGCAATTAATGTCCACTATCTCCAGAAGATTCTTGTCCAGAAACACGTTCACACTGCTCTGCCTGCCAATTCTATTGCGCTAGGAGGAGGGTAAAAGAGTCTCTAAGATTGTCTCTAGAGTTCGTTCGCTCGGTCGTTCACATTCATCCCTCCTGTTGCTTCAATTCCTAGACGCATTTCTTCCTCGAAACTTTCATATTTTTCTTCGGCTCACTACCTTGGGCGCACCTAGCCTCCTTTGCATCACGTTCTTAATGCCTTAGACAAATATTCACTGTCGTTTCCAAAGTTGTAACATTGTCTAGCTTCATCAACTCAAGCCCTCATGCTCTGGCTCCGGTGTTCATCCTACAAAACAGAAAGAAGAGCATCAGAACACTTATAATATAACTTCACTTTACTTACCTAATCTCCACGTTCTGACTGATTGATCTCCGGATCTTGATAGAGATCATCATTTTCTCTAGCAATCTTTGCTTTCCAAGTGCATTGTGTTTACTTCATAAGATCCTCTTCAAGGGCACATCGACCACCCGGTGCCTGGAGTTTGTGCCTCGGAAAATATTTCACTTTGAGGACACATTTGAACGCTTTGATGTTCGAGCTTCATTTCATTTTCACATTCCTCCATGCCTTAGACAAATTTCTTCCCTGTGAGTGTGCTTGACCTCTTGTAGTTTCCTTTTCTCTTTCCTTAGACAATCTTGTCTACCTTATAAATTTCATCCACTATAATCTGGGCGCTTATTTTGACATCACCAGCCGAGGCATCTGTAAAAACATTTCTTTTTATTTTTGCCTTAGAAAATTTATTTTCGTCTAGGAAAATCATTAAACTGGCGCTAGGCAAAGATCTCCGTCGAAACAACATGAGCAAGGTGTAGAAAAGATTTAAATCATCTCCCAGTGGGAAATGTCCAACACCCAGAAGACATTTCCCTTCGAAAATCGTCATTTTCATGTGTATCAAGACGAAGGGGTACATTAAATTTTTATTATTTTTGAAAAATAATAAAAATTGCTAAGGTTGATTTCATTTTACTCTAGATGTATTCCACACCTGCAGTCTTCACCTTCCAAATCCTGGCATTTTTCTAGTTTTCCTGAAGAATTCTCCCTGTTCCCAGGTGCATTTGATCTTGTCTCTGGAGATTTTAACAATACCTCCCTCAGGCGTATTTCCCATTTTACCTTAGAAAATCCCTTAGAAACTTTTTATTTAATTAACTTACCTTGGGCGCACTTAGGAAGGCCTTTTTCTATTTTACCTTGCTTTGGAAATTTCTCCACCTCTATTTGATTGTTGGGGGGCGCATTTAACTCCTTGTACCTCCATTTCCATTGCCTTAGCATTTTACATCCCTTGTATGCTTTGAGGGTGCATTTGGAATATGCAGCTGCAATTTTTCATGACTTAGAAAAATTCTAAGTCCCTTCACCTTGCTGGGCGCATTTTAGCTAGTGAGGTTTTATTTCCCTCACTCTTAGAAACCTTTTAAGTCAGCTCTTCCTTCTCCTCCTTGGGCGCATTTGGGGGTAGCTCCTTCCATTTTCAATGCCTTAGGCAAATTTTAAAGTGACTTTATGCAAGGTGGGCACATTTTGAAGGTGGTGCTTTTATTTGTTGCCTTAGAAACTTTTTAAGCCTCCATATAAGCTTGGGCGCATTTCAAGGTGCTTACTTTTGTTTTTGACTTAGGAACTTTTTAAAGCCCTCACATTGCCTTGGGCGCATTTGAGAGTATGTGCTGCGATTTTCATACTTAGAAATTTTCATAGCACCACTTCACTTCATGGGCGCATTTCCTACTCCATGCTTTTGTTTTCTTGCCTTAGACAAATTTCTAAGTCTCCACTTCTCCTTGGGCGCATATTGGAAGTGTAGCTTTGATTCCATACACTTAGAAACTTTTCCTGCTTGCTCATTTCCATTTGGGCGCATTTTAGCTTATTGGCTCTTATTTTCTCATACTTAGGTGTTTTCAGCCTATTCCTCCATCATGGGCGCAAATAGCCTAGGGAGCTTCTGTTTTGAGGGCGCATTTCAGTTCTTTAACTTCCATTATCCCATGCCTTAGGCGTTTCCAATGCTTTCATTAATCCCTTCAAGGTGAGGGCGCATTTGAGGGGTCCAACTTCCATTTCTCCAGCCTTAGAATATTTTGAGAGACTCATCAAGGTGGGCGCATTTCCATGGTGGAGCTTTCACTTTATGCCTTAGAATATTTTACTTGAATTCTTCATGATGGGTACATTTAGGAGGTTGCACTTCCACTTTACTTGCCTTAGAACATTTTCCAAATCAGCAAACCTCCTTGGTGGGCGCATTTCCTATGAGGAGGAGGAAATTTCATTGCCTTAAGAATTTTCTTGCCATCTCCTCTCAGCTTGAGCGCATTTGAGGTAGGGTGGAGGAATTTTCAACTTTTTCAAAATTTTCAACATCCTCTCACACCTTGGGCACATTTCACATAGGGTGGAGGAATTTTCATACTTAGGATTTTATTTTCTTTATGCCAGTCTCAACTTGAAAACCTTCAACGCCTTAGCTACCTCTTGCCATTCTATTTTTAGCAAATTTTGGAGAAGTGTGACTCTTCGTGGCTTTTCACTCGTTCTGAACCTGGAGCTGGCATGATATGTTTCTCGTGACCTCACCACCTTGTTTATACCTGTTGCCCAAGCTCATTTTCTATTTTTAGCCTGCCTGCTATTTTTAGCAAACCCTAAAACTGCTTGACTTTTGCAGCTTCGTTTGACTTGAATTTTTTACCACATGGTCCTCATGACTTGATGAACCTGCTCATACCTGCCCCTCCCCCTGACCTGCTATTTATAGCCGTGTTCTGGAGACGACTTACTATAAATAGTAAGTTCTCGGATTGCGCCCAAATTTTACCAGTGGATTGCCTGAAGAATGCCGATTGTGATGGGATATCTTCGTTTTTCAAAATTTTGGCTTTTTACCCTACTTTTAGGCACCGAAGTAGGAAACCCTAATTTGATATGCATGTGCCCTGAACGGTCTCTGTTTGACTTGATTTTTATTGCATGCCATTTTGCTTGCTGAACTGAAGTGTTGGGTGGTTGCCAGAGTGAACCTGCTATTTATAGTAAGTGTTCAGAAAGTGGTCAATCTGATGTCAGATGATTTTTCATGTCACAGTGCCCGTGGGATCTCAAAAAACCTAGAAAAGCCCAAAAAATTGGTCTGCATGCGGGCACTGGCTAAAAATAGTAAGTCCCTGAAAATTGATCCATTATGCTTGCATGTCACACCACTACGAAGCTTTCACAAAACCCATAAGGAATGTCCGGACATGCGTTGCAAAACTCTGCATGCAAACCCTAAAAATAGCCTCTGAAGGCTGAACTCTGAAAGTCATCACCTCGATTTGCATGTTATACCATTGCGAAGGTCTTGAAAAACCCAGATCCATTCTCCAATCATGCCTTGGAAAATCATATGTTTAAATCTTGAAAATGGCCTCTGAAGGCTGAACTGCTAAAAATAGCCAGTTGTCCAAATTTGTTCAAATTTCTCATGTAGGCACTCTGAAGTTGCCTAGATGTGCTGAAGCGGTTAGAATTCCAAAATCTTGGTGAGAGGACCCCAGATTAAGTACTTACTAAAAATAGTAAGTTGTCTGATTTCAATGAAAACTCAGTGGGAACCTACTGGAAGCCTTCTGTTAGCAATGTTAAGCTCAGACGTCAATTAGTCAACTCAATTTAACTTCAAACTGGCCTGAAGAATGAAACCCTAATTTCACAGAGAACCAAAATTCCAAATTAGGTCAAATATGGAGACATCCCCGGAAGGACAAAAGATCAGAGAGAGAGAGAGAGAGACAAAACAAGCCAGAAAAAACCAAAGCCAAAAGACCAAAATGGAGCAAAAATTGGGGGTCCCCATTTGAATGGGGTGATGTGTGAAAAGGACACAACAGGTCCAAAATGCAAAATGGCTACGAAATTCAACATGCTATTACTCGGACACCGTGATACTTAGAAACTTCTCGTCTGATCTTACAAGATCATGTTGGGCCCATCTACAATAACCTCGCTCGGTTTTCGCTATCTCGGAGGCATTTTTCTATGGTGGCGAATTTTCACTCGGGAAAAAGTTGTCAAATGCAAGTAGTTGAAAGTTGCAAAGTGGTGCAACTTTCGTTCTGCAGTTCGTGTGACCAAAAACACTGTTCCAATGTGTCTGGGAGGGTACGTTTACATTATGCATGGTCCTCTTTTGCACCCAAACACGTAGAATCGCTCTGAGCTATGTTCAACCAGATCGATCCCTTAAGGGTCCAAAGTGCAAAATGGCTGTGAAATTCAACATGCTATTACTTGGACACCGTGACGCTTAGAAACTTCTCGTCTGATCCTATAGGATCACGTTGGGCCCCTCTACAATAAGCTTGCTCGGTTTTTGCTATCTCAGAGGCTTTTTCCTATGGTGGCAAATTTTCACTCGAGGAAAAATTTGTCAAATGCGAGTAGTTGAAAGTTGCAAAGTGGTGCAACTTTCGTTTTGCAGCTCATGTGGCCAAACAAATTGTTCCAACATATCCGGGTGGGTACGTTTACACTAGGCATGGTCCTCTTTCACACCCAAACACGCGGAATCGCTTGGAGCTACGTTCAATCGGATCGATCCCTTAAGGGTCCAAAGTGCAAAATGGCTGCGAAATTCAGCATGCTATTACTCAAACACCATGACGCTTAGAAACTTCTCATCTACTCCTATGGGATCACATTGGGCCCCTCTACAATAACCTTGCTCGATTTTCGCTATCTCAAAGGCTTTTTTCTATGGTGGCGAATTTTCACTCGAGGTAAAAGTTGTCAAATACAAGTAGTTGAAAGTTGCAAAGTGGTGCAACTTTCATTCTGCAGCTCGTGTGACCAAACAAACTATTTCAACGCGTTCGACTAGGTATGTTTACTCTAGGTATGGTCCTCTTTCGCACCGAAACACGTGGAATCGCTCCGAGCTACGTTCAACTGGATCGATCTCTTAAGGTTCCAAAGTGCAAAATGGCTATGAAATTTAGCATGCTATTACTGGGACACCACGACGCTTAGAAACTTCTCATCTGATCCTATGGGATCACGTTGGACCTATCTACAATAACTTTACTCTGTTTTAGCTATCTCAAAGGCTTTTTCCTATGGTGGTGAATTTTCACTCGAGGAAAAAGTTGTTAAATGCAAGTAGTTGAAAGTTACAAAGTGGTGCAACTTTCATTCTGCAGCTCATGTGACCAAAAAAACTATTCGAATGCGTCCGAATAGGTATGTTTATGCTAGGCATGGTCCTCTTTCGTACCGAAACACACAGAATCGCTCTGAGCTATGTTCAACCGGATCAATCCCTTAAGGGTCGAAAGTGCAAAATTCAGAATGCTATTACTCGGACACCGTAATGCTTAGAAACTTCTCGTCTGATCCTATGGGATCACGTTGGGCCCCTATACAATAACCTTACTCAGTTTTCGCTATCTCAGATGCTTTTTCCTATGGTGGCGAATTTTCACTTGAGGAAAAAGTTGTCTAATGCAAGTAGTTGAAAGTTGCAAAATGGTGCAACTTTCGTTCTGCAACTCGTGTGACCAAATAAACTGTTTCAACGCGTCCGAATAGGTATGCTTACGTTAGACATGGTACTTTTTCGCACCGTAACACACGGAATCGCTCCGAACTACGTTCAACCGGATCGATCCCTTAAAGGTCTAAAGTGCAAAATGGCTGTGAAATTCAGCATGTTATTACTTGGACACCGTGATGCTTAGAAACTTCTCGTCTGATCCTATGGTATCACGTTAGGCCCCTCTACAATAAACTTACTCGTTTTTCGCTATCTCAGAGGCTTTTTCCTATGGTGGCAAATTTTCACTCGAAGAAAAAGTTGTCAAATGCAAGTTGTTGAAAGTTGCAAAGTGGTGCAACTTTCATTCTGCAACTTGTGTGACGAAATGAACTGTTCCAACGCGTCTGAATAGGTATGTTTATGCTAAGCATGGTCCTCTTTCACACCCAAATATGCGGAATCGCTCCGAGCTATGTTCAACCGGATCGATCCTTTAAGGGTTCAAAGTGCAAAATGGCTGCGAACCTCAGCATGCTATTACTCGGACACCGTGACGCTTAGAAACTTCTCGTCTGATCGGCAAAAACTAAAAAATCGGCAAAAATGCTTTTTAAACCTTTAAAAAAACACAAATAAAATTGTGTTGATTTTCATGTGAAAAAAAAAATGAGACCATAGCTTGTTGCTTACTATTATGCTTTGATAGACTTTTTCCAAGCATCCATAGCTTGTTCGAAAGCACCTGTTTTAGGCTTTTAGCTATAGCAGCAAGGCAGTGAACTGTTTGAAAGATTAAAGGTTTGAAAACCTTGAGGGTGAGTTGATGCCTATTAGGCTGAATCATTATGAATAATAGTTTTTTGACTGAGAATTGACATTTCCATTGTTGTGAGTCTTCTCCACCTTGGCTTTGCATCAAAGCACAACTATTTGATAAAATGCTTTGGTAGACATATATGAAAAATTTTGTAGCATAGACAAGGGAATGAACTATTTGAAAAAATGCCTCAAAGAAATGTGGTCTCATGGAATGCCATGACAAGATAAAGCAATTGGCAGCTGCTCCTAGTTATTAGTTATGCAATGTGAAGTAATTGCATAACTGCTTAGGTTGACTTTGTAAAAAGCTATATTGTAATTGAAATTTTGTCATCTATCAGCATCTAGTTATTCGTTATGCAATGTGAAGTGATGCTTTGAGTTTGAAAGATGTGCAATGCATGAATATAAACTAGAAAAATCTATTTTCTACATTTCATTAGTTAAACTCTTTATTTTATTTGCTCTCTATCTCTATTCTATGGAAATGCCTTTCGATTTCAAAAAAGATAGTTTTTATCTCTGTTATAAAAAATTTTACCTTTTTTTTATCTCTTGTTATAAAAAGGAGCAGATATACAATGTTAAAGAAGAGTGAAAGCACAACTAAATTTATCATTTCAAAGCAATTTTTTTGATGCATTTTTTCAAACAGTTCACTGCCTTGTCTATGATATTGCTTACTATTATTCTTTTGATATATTTTTTCGAAGCATCCATAGCTTGTTCAAAATCACTTGTTTTAGGCTTTTAGCCATAGTAACAAGGAAGTGAACTGTTTGAGAAGATGCTTTGGTAGACATGTATGAAAAATGTGGTAACATAGACAAGGTAGGGAACTATTTGAAAAAATATCTCAAAGAAATTTGGTCTCATAGAATGCCATGATAAGAAAATGCAATTGGCAGCTGCTCCTAGTTATTAGTTATGCAATGTGAAGAAATTGCATAGCTGCTTAGGTTGACTTTGTTCAAACTATATTGTAATTAAATTTTCGGCATCTATCAGCATCTACTTATTAGTTATGCAAAGTGAAGTAATGCTTTGACTTTGAAAGATATGCAATGCAATGTAATCAACGACATGAATATAAACTACAAAAATCCATTTTTTACAATTCATTAGTTAAAATATTTATTGTATTTTCTCTTTATATCTCTATATGCTATGGAAATACCTTGAAATTGTATTTAAAAGGATTAATAGGTCAGTTAGGTGGTATTTGCAAAATCAAGTTTGTGAATGAATGGTAATTAAGAGCAAAATTGGCAAATTGCCATCTTAGAAGTCTAACAAAGGGTGGTTATGGTGGTTGATCGGCTCAAGGGGTAGTTGGAAGGTGGTATCAAGATATATTTCTGTAATACCCCGAGTTGAGGGTTGATTTTGTTGAGTTTCTAATAAGAAAATATACTTTTGAAAACGTTGATCACTGGTTTTCTTTGTTTTCCTGAATTTTCTTTGCCTTGCACAGGCCCATACAAGTCTATCATGAATTGAGGCTTTGGATACTTGATTGCATATGTGTTTACTCTCTTTGCATCTGTTCTGAAGGTTTAAATCCACCGTTGGTGTGTGTGGGATCAGCAAACTTGGTTACTGCTTTGTTTTCTGTGTTAGGAGTTTTGAGGGCAACACCATGACACATTAGCCAATCCACCTACTGTTCTGACCCTGTTGCTCGGTGGATTAGCCTGCACCATGATTATTTTGGTGTGTGAATACTTTGGAGGATGAGAGAAGGAATAAACTCAGTGGGGTGTGAAGTTCTAATGTTGTTCAGGGGTGTTTCCACCATGAAAGTAAGGAACTCAAGTAGTGAATCTGAGAAATACTGAAATGAATTGGATTGTGAGTGTCTTTTAAGTTAGAGAAGAGGTATTTTTGGGTGTTTGGACCTTTGGAAGGATTGGGGGAGGTCTGGAGTTATGAGTTTCTTTAAAACCCTTGTTTTTGTGAAGGTTTAGGACGGTTTGTGAGTAGAGGAATAGAACAAGTTCTTGGGGCTCTTAAAATGGGAGAATCCTGAGTTTGGTGAGCATCCCTAAGAATTTTTAAATTTTCCTTGGTTTTTATTTGAGTTTGTGAGGGGGTTCCTTTGGAAATTAGGCCTAATTGTGAAGCCTAGAGCGAGGGAGGTGTATTGAAAGTTCATGTTGGTCGAAAAGAGTTACTATTGGTTTTGGCATATATTGTGTAACCCTGAAAAGGGTATCTTAATCCACCTTTAAATGGTCAGGTTTTTTGGAAAGGTTGGGAGAAATTAGGCTTGGACCGGGTTTTGAGTTTGGTGCAGGAGCACCTACACCACATCATCAATTTTTTTTATTTGAATACATCAATAGGGAAATGTTAGTGTCTTTAGGTTTATTTTGTCTAATAAGCTTTGAGAGATCAAGCATAATGCAAATAAAGGGTGTTTTGTGTCTTAGAAGTCAATTACAAATCATATAAGTTGTAAAATGCTGACAAAGCAACTTTAACACAAACAAATGTAATTAAGGGACCAACTAATCCCAAGGTTGGTTATGGGCATTGGTGAGAAGATGGTTGTTGTAAAATTCTTTAAAAATCCTTACCAAGGCTCGAATGAGAGAGTGGAAGAAGTTTTGTAACAATTTTACACAATAAACACCACAATTTTGAGCAATTTTCTGGAAAAATATTGTTTTCTCGATGTTTCTGAGTGATTTACGGGCACATACAGGTTCTTCATGGTCTAATAATTTCAGAGGATGTGTCTATATGTTTTCTAATTCATTTATTTTTTATTTGGTGTCTTAACTCTTTGTTTGTAGAGAGAACCAACACAAACAGTGACTGTCCCAGTGTTGCTGAATCAAGGGTTTGAGGGGAAATTTGTGATGTAACAATCAATCCACCTGCTGTTTGCTACTGTATCTCAGTGGATTGATTGAAAACATGTTATAATAAGTGTGACAACTCATTTTTGAATAAGGATTCATAATTATGTGGCATTTTTGTGACTGTTCTAAGACTGAACGGGGGTTTTCCAACATGGAAGTGAGGAACCAAAGAGAGGTTTTTAAGAATCAATGCCTGTAAGGGTTATGTGAGGGTTTGATGAGTTTTTGCAGAACTATTTTGAGGTGTTTGGGGCTTTGGAAGTGTTGAGAGAGGTTTGAAGTTGTATGTTTCTTTAAAACCCTTGATTTTGTGAAGGTTTAGGAGGGTTTCTTGCGACAGTGAGTTAGAGGCTCTGTAGACAAAAACTAATGAAAAAATTTGAGGTTTGCAACCATGACCTAAGACTTTCCAAGGCGTTTGGGTAGATACATAAAGTTGGAAGGGTGGTCCCTTTGGAAAAAAGGGCTAATTGTGAAGCCAAAATTGAAGTAGGTGTGTTGAAAGTCTATGTTGGTCCAAAAGAGTGACCACTGATTCTTTGGTATGTTGCGTAGCCCTGAAAAGGGTATCTCAATCCATCTTGTAATTGTCTAGTGTTTTGGAAAGGTTGGGAGAAATCTGGTTAAAACTGAGTTTTGAGTATCACAAGAATAACCAGTCACAAATGTGAGTTTTGGAAACCTTGATGAATATGACTTAGGGATTGTTCTCAATTGATTCAATTTTCATTGTATGAATTTTGATGGTCTTTTTAGGGCCTTGGTGGAGTCTTGTTGTTCATTTGCAAGGTTGAGGAGTTGAGACCCTTCAGGGTGGGTTGATGCCTATTAGGTTGAATCATTATGAAGAAGAGTTCTTGATTGAGAATTGACATTTCCATTTTTGTGAGTCGTCTCCACCTTGGCTCTGCATCAGAGTGCTACAAGGGTGGATTTTTGGGTAAGGTGTTGAATGAAGAGTTTGGTTTGATGGAGCTTTGAGGTTGTGTAGATTGCTCAAAATAAGTTGTATTAATCTTGTTAGGAGCCCCTTGAAGGCAGGTTGTTAGACTGATTGGGTTTGAGCCTCCTTGCCTTTGCATTAGTGAGGCACA
Organism: Sequoiadendron giganteum; assembly: GCA_007115665.2. NCBI lineage: Eukaryota > Viridiplantae > Streptophyta > Pinopsida > Cupressales > Cupressaceae > Sequoiadendron > Sequoiadendron giganteum. The sequence continues at coordinate 457,007,052 of CM021107.1, forward strand.
AGTAATTGAAGCATTCCAAAGGATACAAACCACCACGAATGGAGCTTATTTATACAATACGCTTTAGATGGGGCTTACTGAGCATTCGACAGTAATTAATTAAGCATTAGATGTAAACAAAATCCATGCCTACAACATTCAAGCATACAACTTACACGATACACATGATAACATCATTCAAGAATGGCAGTAGCAAGATAAGAGTTTCTTTAATCAAAAATCCGAAAGGCTATACAATGATATATATTGATAAAAGTATATAAATATATCCAAAAAAACATATAGGCTTAGTACAAAGGAGCCATTTGGACATAAAATATCACGTATATATATCAATAGTACAAAACATATGTTCCAAAATGCCACATAGGCATACAACAAACAACACTAATACATAGTCATTTCCCTCTAGGGGAAGGAAATAGATCCCGTGTTGCCTTCGAAATTCGGCTGGATGGAGTGACTATTGCTTGTCTTGTCTTTCGAACACGCTCGCTACTCCTCCTCTCTTCACTCTAGACCTTCAACTGATACAATTAAAAGTAAAGATGTTAAACATAGAAATTGAATTATGGAATGACATATAACAAAATATAATCACTTACCGCATACATATAGTCATCATGCACATTTAAAGCATCACCACATCCACGATCTGGAGTGACAACCACCTGTAGCTACCATGGAGATATAAATTAAACTAGATAAAATTATCATGAAAATTTTCTATAATAGAGCATAAAAGAGAAAATATAATGTCAAATCGACTAATCTATTCCATACCTCTCTTAATGGATCAGAACTGGCTATTGTTGCAGCAACTCCATGGTCCATCGTGCCAACAACATCACCAGGGCTATCTCTTGTCGACAACTGTAAATGAAACAATATCTTAGGTATCATGTTGATACAGGAGAACATAATGTGACATGATCAGGGAATACTTGAATGCAATGTTTGTGTTTCTCATCAACTTTTTAGATCTATATATACGCAAAATTACGAAAACTAGCTAACATAGATTTACAACACCATTAATGAATAAAGGCTACCTGAGTGTACGTTATTTGAGGATATGAATCGTGAGGTGTGGAGGAAGAAGGTGCACGAGGAAACTGTTTGAAATTTGAAGCATGTTATGAGACAAACATTCAAATATAACATTCAACTGTTCAAATACAATAATAATATCTTCAATACTAGTTGCATACCTATAGACTCATCGTCGAGAATGTATAAGGGTCTGTAGGAATAGAGAATCCCTCATGAACAGTGCGACCCTGAAATTTCATCATATCAAAATTCTACTAATTTAGTTATTCTTAAATTTCAAAATATATTTTAATAAACAACATTAAAATAACTTGCTAAATTTTACCTGAGTGTCAATGAATGTATCATTCAGAATATCACCTATGAAAGCCATCACCTCTGCAACTAACGTAGGTTGTGTAGTTGCATCACGAGCACCCTGATAATCGTACGTGCAAACAACACCACAAGCACCACAATGGTGGGGTGGAGCTCGAGGCCTACACGTCTCCGCCACACCAAGCTCTACTAGAGGACTCGCACACTGTAAAATGGTCTGGGTGAGTGATTCAATCGACTTCATCGTGTCCACCTCTACACTATCCTTAACAATGGAAGGAACAACGACATGCTCCACCATGGGTCTGCCCAAGGCTCTCGGTGCCAACTGTGGATTATGTCGTGCAACAGGTCTATCGTGTGTGGAGCCCCCACCTCTACCCTGAAAGTCTAAGATGTCAAAATAGTTTGGAATTTTATTGAGGACAAACTCGCAATAGATTGTCCTCAAAAATTATTGCAGCACCTCATGGTTATTGCATGGAGGTTGGTCAAATACCATCCACCACCGCTCCCAAAATTTGTTTCTAATTAAATCATGGTGGCACCAATGGATGGGGAACTTCCTGCATGCATGGGACAAAGGTTCATTGGTTTTTGGGTCTTTAAATAGGGCACACAACTCAGCTTTGCTAATATTTAGTTTTTTGACATATGCATATGACAAACCATTAGCATAAAATTGTCTCATCTCATGTCTCTTAGTTGACCAAAAATTCATTTGCTCGCTCATTTCTCCTACATGAGTTAAAATTGACTTCAATGATTCAGCAATCCCTCTCCTATAAGGGTGGGTTTCGGCATGCTCGGTTAATCTTGCAATTAATCGTTCAATGTCTCTTTTATTGTTTTCAATTTGATTTTGAATATTTTCTTGTGTTCCTTGAGGATGCCTATGAATTGATGGAGGGGTTTTGGGTTGTTCTTGTATAGGAGGCTCTTCATAAGGGGGTGATTGTGAATTCTCAATGTTTTGAGGTGGAGATTCATTCCCTGAGAATTAGAACAAAGTTTTATAATAAAAATCTATTTAAATTTGCATTCCAAATCAAATTCGAAATAAATAGAATAAAAATACACACCTCTTTGCAATCTTCGACCTCTTCGACGTGTTGGCGACATCCTCATGGAAAATGGAAAGCTAAGGATGTAAACAATGGAAGAGATTTGGTGAGCGCGAGTTGCAGACCTGGAATCCTCTTCCTCAAGCCGCGGGTTGAAGACAAAATGAGGGTTTTAGACCCGATTTCGGCTTTTTATGTCTAAAAAGACATTTGGTGTGCGCCAAATTTGGTGTGCGTGAAAGGGCTAATTTTGGGGTTTTTTTGATTATTTTTTTGATTTGGCACCTTAATTGTGTCACAGATTGGTGCACTTACCCATATACAATCCTAGGATTTTCATGTTGATATTTTTTAGATTTTTTATGTTATTTTTAAAGGTTTTTCTATTCTACGGTTTTGTTGTCATTAATCCACACTCTAGTAGTTTTTTAATTTTGAAACTAGGTCTTTGAGCCAGTATCCCCATACTTAGGTACCTAAGGTTTTCGATGGTTTCATAAGGATTTAAAAATCATGAATACTAGTGGTTTTCTAAAACACATAGGGTTTTAGTCTTACTTCTTCAATTTATGTTTCTCACAATCTAAGGTTTCAAAGAGTTTATTTACAAACTTATATAGCAATAGGGTCTTTAGGTGTGATCAACAAAGTTTATTTTTAGTAGTGATAATTGTGAGGTATCACAAGACAATGTATTTACCTCAATTTGTTATAACAATCATAGACTTTCAGTCATAACATATAGAATTTTCATTTCCTTCACTGTTGATTCAACAAAATCTAGGTCGATTGTTACCATTTTGTCAAAGGGGATCCTAGAACATCAATTTATATATTTTCCTTCATTACTAGGACTCAAGCTTAGATTTTTTTCAAGAAATTAAAATGCATTTCTAAATTCTATAATTGTGTTGGGTGAAAATTATGTAATCAAATTTTCAATAGATTACACAACCTATATTTTAACCATAGTTGTGTGAGATATAACTTCTCCTCTCAGAAAGGGGAGGCACCCTTCGTATTGCTTACAGAAGCTAAATAAAACTAACTAAATATTCACAAGATGTACACTACAACTATGAGATTTGGGGTGTGTGTTACATTCATGCTTATCTCTTTTTTTAGAGAAGATGTTTTGCAATGCTTCACGGTTGATAATTCTGATTCAAAGTAACCTTAAACTAAAAACAAGCAGTAATGCCAATACCTCTATCTTGTCAAAGAAAAGTGTAGAAGTACCAGATATGATAATAATAACAATAAAAAGAAATAGGAAATCTCATGAAGGCACAAAGTCGTTCCATATAGTTTTCACCAATGGATCTGAGATAGATGTACCAGTTGTCAAACAGATTGCACCTGAATGCTTGAATGGTTAAATTCAGCAATTTATTGAAACATGGGAGCTATCTTCAGGCTGTGGGTATTCCTATGGTGAAGATACACCTCCAGATTCTAGGCTGGTTCCTATATGATTCTTTGATTATGGACTTAAAAACTTTGATGGGAAAAGGGAGAAGGACTTAAAACTAATGCTAAAAAACTAGAAAAACTGAACAATGGGGATGCACTGAAAGAAACTAATGTGCAAACTTAAATCACAAATGATTACTCAGTATTCTATTTTCACAACCTAATATAGAAGCTCAATCACCTGAATGTTTTAAACAGAGACCTCGATTAAATACAATTTATGAGGGAAACATAGTTTCACGACTAAAATGTTTAATCAATTACATGCACAGTGTTTAACTAGTGAACTTAAAATAAAATTCATACAGATATGTATGAAGGAGACAAAAATATTAAAGGTCTCAAAATTGATAAAACAATAATCATTCGATCAAATCCTACATAATAATGATGCCTGAAATCTTGAAGTCAAAACTTAAAAACACTGGAAATTAAAGGAATCTTCTACAAATCATACGCTAATTAACCTATAAAAATTGTTGCATGATCTATTCAATTCTGAAAGTTGAGTTACATGAAGTCTCTTTGCTAAAGGGAAAGGCAAAAAACAAGAACTAGAGGAAAAAGACTAAGTTTTTCCAATATATACAAAAGGCATGCACAAAGTAGCCAAAAATGGAACTAAAAGCTAACTGAAGTGAAAAACTGCATCTCCAATGTGAATTCTGAGCAGAAAAGAAATCCCTAATAAAAATAGCCCAAAACTGCATGAAAATGCACTTTTTGCCTAGAAAACTCCACCTCTCCATGCGCATGATCAAAACACCCCGTGAACTAACGTGGAATTGAAAGAAGAGCCTCACTATTTGCATGATTTGCATGACTGAAAACTGAAGTCCCACTTGTGCATGAGCGAATTTTTTTTTAGTATTTTCGATGTTCATCTCCTCCATGCACAATCTAAATTAAGCACCGTTTTTTGCAAGAACTATTAACTTGAGGTCATGCAAACTCCATCTTCATACCTTTATTGCATCTGCATTCCTGGGGTAGCTCAATGTTTAATATTTGCTCCTAAAAATAGTTGAATTAATTAGATGATTTCTAACTTAATCATTTAATTAATTAACTTTACATGTATAAAGAAAACATAACATTAAGTTGCTAATATTAAATTAGAGTTTTGACTCTAGCTTTCGGGCTCCATGCACATAAGGTAATATTAATCTAAAGTCAATACCCCGGTAATCAATTGCAATATGAAATAATTTCACATTTTTTATAAAGCATAGTCAAAAATGACTATCATATCGAATGAAGGCATGGAAACAAAAGTCACTGAACCCTAAACTTATAATCATTTTGCACTTTGTTTGCTTGATGAAGAAGCTTCGAGCTGAGAAAGAGTGCCGCCATAGACTAGGGTTTCAGTTCATACCATGAATTCTCTTATGTTCCTTGAATATTTTCACAATAAATCACTCAGTGAATCTACCTCTGTCAAAATTTCGAGCATTGCTCTGTTTTCAAAGAATTCCTAGGCTCTTCCAGTCGCGGCTTCACCATCCTCTTTTGTAGTTTCTTACACTTATGTGATCTTCTATTGGTATCTTTTATTCTATGACCGGTGTTTGAAAATCCTTGAATCTTTTTATACTGGCTTTGAAGGCTTGAAAATTTGTGGGGAATCGACAATATTTTTGAAGGTATGGTTGTTTCCATTACTAGCTATTATTCATAAGAATTACTGAGAGATTTTCCTATAGATTCATCTTGGTATGGCTTCTTTTGCTGGCCGCTATTCATAAGAATCACTAAGAGCTTTTCCTATAGATTCATCTTGGTATGGCTTCTTTTGTTGGCCGCTATTTGTAAATTTATTTGATGTGTCTTGTTTGTGCTTCATTGGCCACCATGAGTGTGAGATCGAACTATGTGTTTGAGAGCTCTATGAGGCTGGCCACAGCTAGTGTATTCTCCTACATGCGAGACATGGTAAGCCTTCCTTTAGCTTTGTATTTTTCTGTCAAATCAAAGCTCTTAGAAGCTTATGATTACAAAAGAATGATGGCCATTTTCTCAAAGATAATGCAGACCCAAGTACTGGCCTCACCATATATGTCTGATAACTGCATTTTTATTATAAAATTATCACTCCATACGCTCTTGCTTTGCTGATTTGAGATTTGGATAAGAAATTTAAAATGGGTTTCCTTTTCTGTGCTTACACTTCTTAACTCAAATCCTTACCTGGGTACTCATTTTTCCAAAGAAGAGAAGCTCTCCATGTATTTTGTATTGCTCTCATGAATTCACAAAACACAATGGTCGTGCCTATTATCTCTATCATTCTGAGCTAAAACCCCATGTGGGTATTTATTTTGAATAAAGTTGTTTACTTTGCATTTTCTCCAAGCTTGGGCTCGACCCATGATGAAATTTCATGTATTTTGCATTCTTGTAAAAACTCCTACATGGGTATTCTGAAAACAGTGAAAAATCTACATTTTGATTCAAAACTCCATGTGGGTTCTCAGAATTTTGAAAGAAATTGACCTATTTTTGTATTTATGTAAAACCCCCTTGTGGGTATTTGTGAAAATGTAAGAACAACTCTTTGGTATCCTGTAGCAGCATTACACTTGTAAATTATGACTATTTTGAAATGAACACCACTTTCTGATTGGAAAAAAGGAATTTGACTGCTTCTTGCTGCATTTCCCAAATGTATTATCCTTCCTTCATGCATGAAGACTACCCTTCACTTGGTTGTAACCTCCTTGTGTCATTTCAACCTCCCTCAAAACCTTTACCGTTTTCCCTTTATGGACTTTCCCTAGCATTCTGAAGATGAATGATTCTGATCTTAGTGCATGCTATATTTATTTCATTGTGTATTCATGTACTGTAATCTTACCCTTTCAAAGATACCTTTTTCATCGCTTGAGTGTAATACAATCATGTCAATATTTTTTGTGATGATAACTATTGTTGTAACTAATGTATTTGATTTTGTTTGAATTACCTATTGCTTAGCTACAATAGCCTCACTTCATGACTATTTCCTTTTATCTATTGGCACTCCTATAGATAAAATATGACACATTGAATGTAATCAATCATGATTATTTTAAAAATGTCCTTTTGACTGCTCTCCTCACACATTTGGGTGGTGTTGTCAGTTAAAGTTTGCACCCTTGCTAAAGCTATGAACTTAAGCAACCTACTGACACATTGGAACACTTTGAGGTTGTGGGTGACCAGGGAAAGAAGTGAACCTCCAGATTATGGGCTGGCTCCCTTTGGCTTTTCTGGTAAAACTGAAAAATTGAGAAGCGAAAGAGATAGAAGGACATTTTAAAAGAAATATAGCTAAAGAAGGTGATTCACCAATATGTGATAGATAACCTGAATCTACTTTTAAAATCTCACTAGATAAGTCAAATTGAAACTAAAGGATTCACAGCTCAATCAAGTATATTTTGCATAAATATTTCATTTGAAAGGCTCCTATGATTGAAGTTAGCTTGAAAGAAAACAATAATGTTTTCATAACGAACATTCAACAAATGTAAGAAAACACAGTCAATGACCTGCACTATAACATACTGAATCTAAACAATATATTGAGGCAATAAGGTTGAATAGAAGGATTTCATGAAAATCACAAAAAATTATCCTAAAAGCTTACACAAAATACTTGCACAAGACTGACTCGAGAAAGAAATACAAGCTTCTTGTTGAAAAATCTTGGATATCTGTATTACAAATCTCAAGAAATCATGAGTTACAAAAATCTGAGTGAATGCTCTCACAGCAATCCCCAAATCAAGAACTAACCCTATCAAAAGAGAAAGAAGGACTTATAGAAAATCTCCAAAATTCGGAATTGAATTTTGGCTCCAAAATCCTATGAGTTGTCAAAATTCTCCTTCGAATTAGGCATGCAATGCCAATCAACTCTAAGAAGATTTTTCAAAACCTCCCTAGCCTGGTGATCTGTATGCAAATGGAAACCCCTCAAAATCAAACTCAAAACTGAATGTAACAAGATGTCACATGCCTAATATCACTCCTTGATTGAAGTCCAATCAATCCAAACTCAAAACTGAACAAACCCCTATCTTTGTTCCACATGTTGGCAAGACTTTCTCAGTCATCTCCAAGATTTATGCAAGTCCTCAATTTGAAACTATATTCAAATTACTCTCATTTGCATTTCTCATATCATCTATATTAAATGATTTATAAATATCATTTTAAAATAGAGATTTACAAAAATTGAACATAATGCAAAATAAAGACCTTTGACTAAGTCAAATACAAGACTCCTAAGACTAAGTCTTCACATTAATTTTTTGGCTCTTCCATTTGCATAAATATCTTTAAAATGATTTATGAAAATCAATCTAAAAACCAAGACTTATATTTAAAAAATGGAAAGTTAAAAAATAAAATAAAAGACTAAAAGTCTCCTAAAAAATATCAAAATCTTTTAAGGCATAGAGAATGCCACGTCCATCTATTTTCGAAAATACCTATTGAGAAAGAAAGAAACCTAAGGCAACTAGCCTTCACTTCCATCAAACCCTTTTAGGGTTCTCAAAACCCTAAAATGAATGTAAAGACATTCATTCTCATTTTACACTGCTGCTTGACATGCTCTGAGTGCCGCCACCATGAAAGAAGCCCTAACCGACCCTTGGTGCTGGGAAACTTTGTCTTGGACACCATTAGAACTCACTGTCTAAGCTTTTTACTTTGCAAACTCATTGTTTTCTGTCATTTTGAAAGTCACTTGGAGATTTTTCGGAAGGATGTTGAATGGTGAGTCTGTTTTTGGCCGAATCTGGAACTTTGCTTCCTTCTGTAAGTTTTTTGAAATTTTTTTCGTGCCTTCAGGCCATGGCCCTACTATATTTCTGATGATTTACCTTCTGGAAAAATGCTTGCTTTTTTGGTGACTTTGTGACCTTCATTTGTTGCGCCGCCATGAGCATGAAGGAATCCCAAAATCTGAGATGAAGGTTCGTGCTTTAGACACCATTATGAAGTCCTCTGAAGCTTGAAAGGCCTTTGTATTATTCGCCATTTTGAAAGCCACCTGGTAAGTTTTTATTGTTACAGACTTAGATGCTCATCCCTCTTTCAAAGATTATGAAAGCGTTATTGTGCGACCTCATTTGTTTGTCTCTTAGCTGCTTTTACTAGCCGCCATGAGCATTCTGGGCGAGTTTTCTTGGCTTTTAGCTGCTTCATTTGACTGTATCATTCTTTTCTTGAAAGATCCTTTGCTTGAACTTAGTCTTCTTAATGACTAATGAATTTTTTGAAAAAACAAAAAAAGGATAAGTTTTCTTTCTTGTCTTAGAAGCTAGAAATTTAGAAGATCTTGTGCATTTTGAAATCTTCTTGAGCTTGCAGCCACGGCCATGAGTATTCACTGATATTTCTTTTACTTTTTCCATGTTATCTTCATCACCTGGCCACCATGGGTTCTCCTGGAGAACAAAGGGATTCCTGCAGCCATACCTTTCTGATGATTTTTTTTTTTTTAAAATATAGTGAAATATTCCTCCTTTTGTGTGAAGCTTTTGAAAACTTTGATGTTGGTGAGTCTGGTTTTATGCTAAATCTGGAAATTTCTCTATATAAAAATTGTTATTTCTGTGTTTCACCTTATGGCCACCATGAGACAAACTAGGCAAGCTTTTGTTATGTGTTCACTACCATTTAAAAGCTTAAATCTTATCATTCTGTGAACTAAAAGCTTCTACAGGCATGATTCTACCAACTACAGACATTCTTTATTCTCTTCCTCTATTGCTTTGAATTTGAAATGTTTCTATAGCCTTGGCTATGACTGTATTTCCTTTACCTCGGCCTATATCTCTACTTGTGACCGCCTTCATGATACTCCTCTTGTAGAATCTTCAAGTTTTTTTGTGGTAGAATACAAAATTTCACCTTTGTTGAAAAGTTGCTTCTGAAAATTGTCAGATAACTTACTTATTCATGCTCCTCCTATAGCTTCTTTGTAATAATAGAGATTTTCTTTTGAAGCTTTCAGATTGATCTGTCATAATACCCTTGCTTAGTTGTTTCAAAATGAATATACACCTATCATCTTGTTGTATGAATAAATAAAATTCCTTAATGAAATTCTTTCATAGCTACCTTCTTTTCTATTAGATATTAAAGATGGAATGTTTCCTATCATAGCCAACATGAATATTCTCTGGTTGAGCTCCCATGGCTATATATTTTCCATTCCTTAAAAGGTCTCTTGCTTTACTGAATATAACAGATACTTCCCATTTCTGTAAAGGTATTTCTAAAGCTTTCTGGACTCCTGATCACTCCAGACAATTGCCTTGTGGACCACCATTATCTTGCTTTTAGTGACTGAGCATTGAAATTCTTTGCACAACTTAAATGAGCTGGGCTCCACCCTTGTGGGAGCTACATTTTACCCCTCATACTGGAACTGATGAATAAACAACAACAAAACTTATCTTGTTTCTATAAATGAAACAAACAAGTCAGTAAAAACAACAAAGCATCCATAGTTTCCTTTTGATTCATTTCCTGTACCTGCACATAACGCAAATAAGTTAATAAAAACAATAGTGACAATGCTTTCTGGTGCTTTGCTTCTTTCTTTTTTTTTTCTTTTCTCTGATGAACGATTGATAGTGTATCCATTTCATTTCTATTAGTAATGTTGGAATAGGGTAGAATGTGATCCCTCATTGCTCTAACAACACTCATTTTGCAAGTAAATTTGGAGCTGGAATCGACATTGATACTGAAGATGGACATGAAAGTCAACGCAGTTGGCCGTAACGTCGATTCATCATTCCAGGAAATGACGAATCACCCTCTCCCCTTACTCTTACGTTACTTTCAGTTATGTAATGCATTTGCTTCTTTCCTTCAGCATTTGAAACAAATTAGGCTACTCCCATGGCTTGTGTGGGATTACAGGACATTTTCTCAATAAAAATGATTTTTATGATATGCCATGGCTTCCATTATCTGATGAATTCGTTTTGTTTGCACAATGCAACAATGAAATTGCAAATGTTTGAAACATAATCTGTAATCAGATGATTATTTTCTTGTATTCTAGTTCCTTAAAACTGCAACTTTTTATATAACCATAATTGCTGTAACTAAAATTCAGTTTGCACGTTGCTTTCCTTAAAAGATTTTTTGCTTGATCCGAGCTTTGCTGAATTGTTCAACCAGTTTGGTCCAAACTTGTTGAATGATTTTGCAAATCATTCCTCAACATAATTTCCTTTTGAGAACAGAAAACTGGTTGAATAACTTGTAATAATTTTTTAAATACCCCAGCAAGTAATTGCTCATATGAATGCTAATTGTCAGCAAGATGCTAAAAATTGGCAACAGGTGGTTGTATCTTCAATTTTTAGATTTCATTCAATTATAAAAACAAAAAGAGCATGCATAGCAGTTTTTATTGAATGAAACTCCTGAATGACTTCCATTCCCTGTTCTGAGACTATCCTTGATTGTGTTCATGATTTGTAATTTGATAAAATGATGAATGTGATCCCAGCACTGCACCTTCTATACATGTTCGTTCCTCTTTTTAATAAAGAGTGAATGAAGATCTTATCTATCTATTTTTACCTTAGTGTGTTCTGAAGGCTACTACTATGAGTTTCTTTTATGATAGCAGTCTTATTTCATGAGAGTAATTGAATATCTGATAACTCTCAAATAATTATGTGAATGAGAGGTGTCATTTTTGATATGTTGGGTTCAACCCTTGTGGGAGCCCATTTTTCTCCAAATATATAATAAAAAACAATCACAAACATAATGAACCTATTCCTGCACAGCGATCAAACATGTTAGCAAAATAACTGAAGCTGAAAGCTTCCTCTTTCTTTGTGCTTTTTGTTAACTTTATCATCTAATGTATGCTTGAATTGATATAGATTATATTCCTATTGGAAATGTAGGCATAGGATTGATATTGATTCATCATTGCTTAGATTCAATCTCTAACATCATTTTCATTCATCTGCAGGACAACTTAAGGAGATTGGAGTTGGGGAACCTGGAAAGCTTCAACAACACCAATCAAAGATATCAAGCATCACCGGCTCCATCATTACAAGCAATGATGAACCACCCTCCTTTCTATGTCTATATTTTCTACATATGTATAGTTTACAATCTATTTTTGTACCTATCATTTGATTACATAAATCAAATTCAGTTATTCCCACGGCTTGTGTGGGACCTTGATCTTTACAATATGAATAAAATAGAATTTATTATGAAAATGTCTAATTATTTGTTACAAATACTTGCATAATAAAACTGAAAATCAAATGTAATCTGATTTTTACATGATGACACATATTTAGCAGAAAAATTTGAAACTTTTGTACCTCTCAATGATGAATTCAATTAAGCTCTACCTATTTGAGTTGGTATTGAAAAATAGGTAACAGTATCGTTTGTTGTATTAGAATCACAAACAACATGCATAGAGGCTTCTGAAAATTTTGCACTCTCTACTTGATTCATGATGGCTTCTTTGAAGGTCTCATAAAGTTTTATGGCCGGAAGGAAAATATAGTTCTCTTCAAGGAGCTCGCCTGGAAACTCCTTGATTATTTTTTCAAGAATAGCACGATGTAGTTCAACATTTTCCTCTAGTTGGTGGAGATATTTTGTAAGAGATTTGATTGTCTGAATACGATGCTTCAGTGATTCTCTTACTTCAACATATTTCTCCTTTTTGGGGATCACCCTCACTTCCACCAATTTTTTCAGCTTTACTTGTTTCATTTGTGACCACAACAACAAGAATTTTTCCATTTCTCTGAGCTCTTGGGAAAGAATACCTTCCTCCTTATTCAACTCTAATTTGAGTTGGGCTATCTAATTAGCTTTTTCATTCGTAGCAACTATAATCTAATATCCATGTTCTATATTCTTATTAATCAAATCATATAGCACTTTGCCTTTGGAGGAAAACTTCTCATCCTTCTTGACAGTTGGGTCCTAAACGCTTACCATTGTCAACGATTGTGCATTACTTGAAGATCTTGCAAGCCTCCTTACAATAGTGGCATATTGCTCTGCCCTCTGTTTGTATAAGTTTCAAGCTTGCTCCATTTTGTCCAGTCTTCCTGCTAGTTTATTCAAGGTCACTTGCGCATCTGCCTTGGCACTTTCATTTGTGACCCTTCCAAGTTGGACTCTTGTCACTGTGTAGTAATCCATATTGACATATCCTTCCTCTTGAGGTGGTACACCAATCTCTGCATACTTTTGACCAGCTTTGTTAACATGAAGTCGTGAATACACTTTTTCCTTTTTCTTCCCCTTGGCTTTTGGAGGGGCTATCTCTTCAAGATCGAGCTCTTTAGGAGAGATCATTAGCTTTTTTCACTTCGATACCTGAGATACCAACCTGGGGGGAAGAGAGGAGATATGATCTTCTTGGTTGATCGTCAACTCTCTTGTCACTGCCACTTCTAAAGGAATGGCTTGTATAGTGATAATTGGCATAGTGTTTGTCATTACTGCTCAACTAACTTGCACATTGAGCTGATCACACATGGATTTCATTCATAAACCAGTGAAACTCAGCTTCTGAAGTGAGATTATAGGATGGAGATAACACTGGGAATGGAGGATGGAGGGCTTGACAAAATGTCAACCATTTCTATACTTGTCACTTAAGGAGTATCCAGTGCGGTTGATTCTATAGGGGGTGGTGCAATGTCCACTATGGGTATGGTAGATGTAGGAATAGGTGATGTAATAAAAGGTGGTGGAGGATTGTTTGGAATCGGAGGTGTGCAAGGAACATTTGAAGTTACGGGCGATGATGTTTGGGGAAGATCTTCAACTACATTCTCTGGTGGAGACATAATTCTTTCTTCATCATGCCCGAGTTCCTGTTGATTACCCTCTTGATCTCCTAACTCTTTTTCACCTTCTTGATCACCTTCAGAATCTTGTTCACCTTCAGAATCTATCTCTTCTGAATCTTCTTCAACAGATTGGTCATTTGAATTTTCATCTTCATCGGAATCTACCTCTTGGGAAACAAACCTCTTTCCTTTCGAGCGGGATGTTTTAGATTCTATTGTTTCTTCTTCTTGGATGGTTCGAGCATCCTTTTTGCCAACAGTAAACTTAATCTTGGGGCCTCTTCAGGAAGAAGTGGGAATAACCGCATGTTTATTGTTCATGCAGAATTCCTGTTGTCGACTGGCTTCTACTCCGGATTCTTCTCCTTCAGATTCTGTTATGAAAGTTTTCATCTCAAAGCCATGCTTGTGTAACCACTCTACAGTGTTATCCAGTATTGGTGCCAACATTTCTCTAATGGAAATATTTTCCTTCTTAGACCATTGGATTGCAGGCAAAGGTTTCTTGGAGATTTCTTGTTCATCGTAAGCAGCGTTCATGATGTCACAGGATCTGTGAACTCCTTTGGTAGGTCAACAACACCAAGATCTCTAATCTACTGAATGGTTAGTCTGCAAAAATCCATCTTACGGATAGGCTCTTCATCTTTGCAATCAACCCAAATGTCCTTAAAGTGGTACCCATGCTTGTGACCCTTTTTCAGCCTTTTCTTTACATTCTGGTAATCAAAATCAAGTCTATATTTATAGGTTCTGATTGTCATGACATGCATCTCTGCATAGGTTGATTTGGATTTTTGTACACTTTTGATGGTATACCTACCGATTATCGGTGGAAACTTAAATCTTGGCTTGTGGATCCTTTGGCATTCCTTGTGGACTGAAATCATCTATCTACATAACTCCACAAGTATCCACTTGTCTAAAGGATATCTAGGCAACATATAAGGGTACCCAGTGTAGCATCCTACCCTTGTGTAAGTAAAAGTCAGGAATTGTAGAAATATGCATCCAACTTTACTCACCACTTTGTAGGCCTCTTCAGACGCTCTCTTCTTCTCGAGATTCGGGTAAAAGATGAAAAGAAAAGGTGCAAAGAAAGCATCAGTGACCCTCCTAAAATGGTGAAGGATTTCCTTCAGTTCCATTGATAGAAATAATTGTACACAGGTGTAGAAAGTTGGTTCTCTTTTGTAGAAAAACTTGAGAATTGCCTCATCATGGTTGCAACATACACCAGGTAAGAAGTCATATAAAACTTCAAGGTGGTTGGTGCATTCATTAGTTGTTCATGGATTGCATCATTGATATGTTTTCCCCAATCAATATGAGCCTTTTTTCTTCTTATGATCTGAATGTACTCGTACATCCAATCCTAAAAATGAGATGTTTCAGGCAATCCCTTAACTCTGCTCAAGAGTGTTGTCATGTCTCTAACATCTTCCTTGAAGTGACTTCGCAAAATTCCCTTCAGCCATCTTGAGATAGTATGACTAGGTTCTTTCAACCATTGGCTATTGATCAAGTACTTATCCTTATTTGGGTCTGAGTCATAGACTTCCTACGCTTGTTGTATTGAAATTTCAATGTAATTCTCCATCTGTGGCACTCTGAAAATAGTATTGAAGAAATCAGGGTCCAGTCTCAATATCTCCTGCCCAGAAGAGTCAATCACACTTCTGCTTTCCCAGATGCAATGGGATGCAAATTTTAGGATAAAATTTGTATGATGTGAAGAAGTAGGGAATGTAGACACCAGGTGTACATTACGGTGCACAATGACTCTCAAAGAGTCTTCAAGAGGCTTTTTCTCAATTCTTTTTATGAAATAAATGAGGTATTGATGACCAACCTCAGTTTCTTTTATCTCATCGACCTTTGAAATTACTATTATCGACAGATAAACACCTTGGTATTTGTATTTCATTTTTCCTTCAGCCTTTGAAGATGATGGAGGCTTCTTGGCTGTCATTTGAGAGCAACTGGATTAAAAGATGCAATCTTCGAGGATCCCTTAACGAGATCTAAAAAGGAACTAAAAATTTAGAATCAACTAATGTTAGTAAAAAAAAGCAGCATTAGGATGCATGAAGCGGGTAACGATGTTGAGCAAGCATGATATGAGTGACGAGGCACAAAAAATGATGCAGGAGTGGAGAAACGAACTTTGAAGCAAAGAAAGAGAAATTGTGGAAAGTTTCAATGAAAAACTATGAAAAGTGTAAGGGTGTTGAAAATCAATGCCCTTGCACCAATTCAAAATTTCACTTAAGTGCAATGGCGCTAAAAAAGTCTGCCATTGCACTTTTCACACTTAAACAATTTTCATCAAAAAGTTGAAGCACTTTTTTCTGGAGCTTTTGCACTTTTCACAATTTTGCTAAGTATGAACAATGAGCATTCGCAAAGATACTCATTTCGAAGGTCTTCACTAGACAAACATAGAGGGATGCTCAAACAAATAGTTTGAGGCTTTGGAACACACTTCAAGGTGGATTTAAAATTGCCTCATTTTGCATGCTTGAACATCATGAACCTAGGAAATGGACAAGTTTTGTAGGGGGGTTATTTGTGGAACACGCACTGCTAGATTCCATGATAACAATTGACTCCTATTGGGGATCTTCCTTCAAACGTTATTTGAAATGAATGAAGGGAGAAGAACTCCAAATTTCAAGTGACTTTATTCATCCATTGGGATTAGAGTCAAGCGACAACGACGACACAGCTTAAAACAAAAAGACACAAAGGACTAAAAATAAAAATATTTACATTTGAAATGCCCGTTACTTTACTGTGTAAAGTGTTTGAGGTGTTTCCCACTGTGAGGAAGGGTGAACGACGTTTCATCTCCATATGCTAGTAGGAAACTATTCTCACCGTATAGCTGATGAACTTGGAAAGGTCATGTCCATAATTAGTCAAATTTTTCGTGTATACCTTTTGGTTCTCTTCATTTGTACCATAGGAGAACAAGATCAACGATTTGAAAATATCGAGACTTGGCTTTCTTTTCAAAAAGATTTTTTACTTGGTAATGGTGTTCCATGATGGGATCAACTACTTGAACTCGCTTCTCTTGCAATTCAGAGAGATACATTACACGCTTATCATAAAAATTATCAATAGTCTCATCCTCAATGGCCTTAGCCAATTTGAGGGCTGGAAGCTCCAAGGTTATAGGAATCTTGGCATTCAACCCATACAAGAGTTGAAAAGGATACATACCGATTTCTCGCTTTAGAGTTATCCTGTCTACCACAAAGCGTCATACAAAGCCTTGTGCCACAAAGGTTGATTTTCATCTACCAACTTATAGAGGATAGTCACCAGATTTTTGTTGCTTGATTCAGCCTGGCCATTACCTTGTGAGTAATATCCAAACGAATGTCACAAGGTTATGCTGTGTTCAAAATATAACTCAATGATCTCATTTGACGAGAAGGCAGAAGTGTTGTCAACAACAATTTTGTTTGGCACGTTGAGCCTAGAAATGATATTCTCTTCCAAGAAATTATACACCACCTTAGAAGTAGCACGCTTAGTAGGAATTGCTTCCACCCACTTGGTGAAATAATCAGTTGCAGTCAAGATGTAGACATGTCCTGCACTTGATGATGGATTAACCGCACCGATGAAGTCAATTCCTCACTGCTAGAAAGTTTCTTCAATCACAATAGGTTTTAATGGAAAAGCCGCCAACTTAGGCCTACCAACGAACTGTTGACACAACTCACACTTACGCATCCAAGAGTACACATCTTCAAAGAGTGTGGGCCAATAGTACTTCACTCTCAAAATTTTGTGAGCAATCACTAGCACAAAAAAATTTCCTCCACCGCTAAGTAATGGTATGACGTCAACAAAAAAAATTGTTATTCTTTATCAACACATCGCAGAAAAGTCCCATCTACTGCACGCTTGTATAAGCCATTGTCCCATAAGACAAAGTTTGTTGATTTTAACTTGATGGTTCTCCTCCCTTTTGAAGTCAAATTATTAGGACATTCTCCACAAGTGAGGAAATGAGGGATGTTGGAAAACCACTCGCCGGTGGTGCTGACGAACAACACCATTGGAAGTTCACTTGAATCTACTTCTTTTTTTGAATCTTCTTCATTTTTGAAACTTCTCCATCAAGATTATTTTCAGCGATAAGTTGACACCTTCCACATCCCCATATCATCTTGGTGGGTTTGATTTCCATGTCATATTCTTGAATCTTGGCAACCTAGTTGCCTCTTTTCGTCTCGAACTCCTTGTAGACATCCAAATTTGATCACTTCCATATGATCAAAATTGTCTACTTTATTCATCTATTCCATTAACAGTGATTAAATAATTTATTTAATCATTATTTCATTTTCTGCCTAAGGTTCCTAAAGTATCTAATTAAATAAATTAAATACTTTACCTTACACCCTGTTCTTCTCTAAATTAAATAAATATGACAAATTATTTAATTTACTCTTTTAACCCATTTGAATTAAAACCAATTTTTAATTCATCTTTTTCTCTCTCCTTGTCTAATCCGGATTAAATTAATTAATCTATGATTAGGATATGCACCACTTAATCAAGATTAAGTGTCACATCCTCCATAATCTCCCACTTCCCTCTAATCTCTCATTAATTACCTTAATCATGTATTTGCGCAACCTTAATCAGAATCATTAGCCACATTTGGCTTACCTTTTCTGGTCAACCTTCCCACTTACCATTTTTGGTATGGACTCCCTTCCCCATGTGAATTTTTAATTCACATTTATTCAACCAAGGTTCCCCTCTTCCCCATGTGAATTTTTAATTCACTTTTATCTTCCCAAGGTCTTCCCCATCCCCCATGCAAGATTCTAGAAGCCTTGACTTGTCACTTCACATGTGCCAAGGGCTTCTAGAACCTTGGACTTGTCACATCACCCACATGTGACAAATCTCCAGCTTTTTGGAGACACTCTCTTATCCACTAGATTCTTCCAATCATTGTGAATTTTAAATTCACTTTTATTCCTCCAAGGAATCTTCTCATCCCCCAAGATCCACCTCATCTCCACATCACTCCACCCTAGGACATCTCACCTTCCACATGTCAAGATGTGAGGGCTTGTGAGTCCTCAACTCACCATAGCCCTTCATCTTGATCTTTGTTGGATCAATCCCAACCGTTGAATTCTCTAGAGAATTCAATTTGGCCTATAAATACCCCTTCAATTCCTTCATTTTAGGGGATCAAGTCTTTTGCAAATAAACTCTTGCAAAATTGCCATTCAATCTCTCATCTATTTTAGCATCCATATTGCATCAATTCATCTTGCATCCACTTCATTCCATTTCCATCCAAGGAGCACACAAGACTTCAACATCAAGGGCCAACCAAGGAAGCAACAACATGAAGGTATAACAACAATTTACTTGTTCATCTTGCTTTCATATTGTTCATTTCTTAGGCTAATCATTGAGGTGCCCTATTATCTTGTTGTTTCTTTTTATTGCACTATTAGTTTTACCTAACATCTCTCACATTTAGGAAGCAACACTTTATTAGGATCACATTTCTGGCACGCCCGGTGGGACCCACAAGGGGGTCTCTTTCTTTCACGTTTTTTGTTGTTTGCTTGCTGCAGATTCAGGTCGCAGAGGGGCGAACTTGCCCTCCCGGACGCCGCACAGGGGCGACCTTGCCCTCTGCTTTTGACTGTTTTCTGCAGAGGGGCGACTTTGCCCTCTGTTTCTGACTATTTTCTACAGAGGGGCGACCCTGCCCTTTTAGGCTGTTTCTAACTGTTTTCTGCAGAGGGGCGACCTTGCCCTTTTACTCTGTTTCTGACTGTTTTTTGCAGAGGGGCGACCTTGCCCTTTTGACTGTTTTCTGCAGAGGGGCGACCCTGCCCTTTTAAGCAGATTTCTGACTATTTTCTGCAGAGGGGCGACCCTGCCTTTTTATGCTGATTTTTGACTTTTTTTGCAGAGGGGTGAACCTGTCCTTAACAGCACATTCGAGAGGGTAAAAAGGGGCACTTGAATTTTGTGTTTGTCTTCTTGTTTTTGTTATTTCATGCGCTAATCCTCTAATCTCGTTTGGTGGTGAGTGAAGTCAGATTTGCTGCACGTCACAAAGAAGGGCAAGAAGATGAACAACTAACACTTCCTTGCAGGACCTCCCTTTTTATTCTGATTTTTTAAAAGTTTTTCCTTGCTACTTTATCTAGGTACTTAGTATAAGTAGGGGAAAGTAATATTTGTTGTTTGTTGTGTCTATCTTACTTATTTTACCTTAAGGGGGCATTAGTTTGTTTTCACCGTCCTCCTTTGCACGTTGTGTGGATCCGAAGGGGGTAGTTGGAAACAATTAGTGTCATCTTCTTAGCGGGACCTGCTTGGGGAATTCATCACCCCAAGGGACGATCCCAACCACGTGTACCGGCGGGGTATATAAAGGGGGGAGAGCCAAATTTGTACCCCAATCCAGTTGCGTCGTAATTGGCGGAGCGTCGAAGCTAGGGTGATACCTAGATAGATGTGAAGAGTTGGTCCGAGCCTTTCAGTATCTCACTGGGGCTCCCGACTCACGCTTGTGATGGACTGGTGTTCACGGTTGTGCCTCACGTACCGAGCGTATATCGAGGACTCCCTAGAAACCTTGTTCATCCTAGAGTAAGACCTTTGCCGGCCATACCCATTAAAACATTAATCATAGGATTGTGCTTGTTCAAAGTGTCTTTTTGTGAAGAACCAGTAAATTTTGGTAAGTCAAGTTGTCATTAAACCATTTTAAGTCCTTGCCAAAATCCCTTATACAAACCAAGTTCAAGTTTTCACTGCAGAGGGGCGACCTTGCCCTCTATTTTCAGCCATTTTCTGCAGAGGGGCGACCTTGCCCTCTGTTTCAGCCATTTTTCTGCAGAGGGGCGACCTTGCCCTCTGTTTCAGCCATTTTCTGCAGAGGGGCGACCTTGCCCCCTATTTCGGCCATTTTCTGTAGAGGGGCGACCTTGCCCTCTGTTCCAGTTTTTTCTACAAAAGTGCGAATACGCCCCCTGAATAGACAGTTTCACCCGTTTGATCATTTTGAATCTTCGTTTGAATCCCCGAAACCTCCACTTGACCAATTCAAACACCCATTTGATCATTCCAAACCTCCACTTAACCCCTCCAAAAAACGTCCATTTACCACATTGGCATTGACCATTCCACCATTTGGAACATCCGCCTTATCACAAGACCTAAACATCTTCAACAACATATCTCCCCTTTGTGTCCATCATTAAAACCTTGTTTTAGGAGTTATTTTCCCAAATTGACCAAGGCGTTAAATTGATCGTTATCCTACATAATCAATCCTTGTCTTCAACCTAATCAATCCGCTCCTATCTTGAAGCGGATTTGTGTTGTAAGTCAACATCATTGGCCCAAATCAATCCCCTCCCATCTCAAGGTGGATTAGGTGTCATAATCATTGATTTAATCTGATCAACCAATGTTACAAGTCACCTAGGGTGATCTCCAAATCAGGTTTTAGGATCCCATTTATATCCAATCACCAATCCAATCATCAAAACCAATCATCACCCAACTATCAAGTGATACATCATCACTTGGTCCAATCATCATCCAATCATCAAGTGATACATCATCACTTGATCCGAATCATCATTTAATCCAATCACCACCCAATCCCCAAGTTGACACACCATCATTCAATCCAATCCAATTCAATCCAATCATCAATCTAAATCATTATTTGATCCAATTATCAATCCAAATCATCATTCGATCCAATCATATCCAATCACCAATCCAATCACCAAATCTAATCATCATCCAACTATCAAGTGATACATCATCACTTGGTCCAATCCAATCCAATCACTGAATCTAATCATCATCCAATCATCAAGTGATACATCATCACTTGACCTAAATCAAATCCAATCATCAAGTGATACACCATCATCATCTAATCATCAAGTGATACGTCATCACTTGACCCAAATCAAATCCAATCATCATCCAATCTCATCAAGTTGATACATCATCATCCAAACATCAATAGTGATACATCATCATTTAATCCAATCAAGCCAAAATCAATTATCATCATTACCTAAGTCATCATCTAGAAGTTGAATCTTGAAGCTACTTAGTCATTTTGCACGTTCATGCCCGTTCAAACCCGCTCACAAACAAAAAAGCAAATGGCAGACCAACAAACACAAGGTTCCCAACCAAATGCCCCTCAAGATCCTAATAACATTCCACATGATCCCCATAATGGCGTTTCATCCCAATCAAACACTGACATCCAGAATACCACACCGCCTAGTGACGAAAACATCGTTAATCAACCTGAAGTCACTGTGGACGAATATCTCAATAATCCTGCCAATGTCCAAATGACGGATCACCTCCTAAAAGAACGTGGGGATAAGATCCTTGCCACCTTACTCATGAAGGGAGTCAAACCACCATCCGGTTTCGATACATCACAATATGGCCTTCTCCCATTTGTCGACCCGCAAACCTCACAAAATGTTCCAGGAAGCTCCTATGTTCCTAAGGGTGCACCCACTAAAAATTGGTACCACCCCGAACTTGGAAATGCTGTCATCCATCAAGTCCAAGAATATCCTCGCCTTCCAACCACAACATCTACCATTCCACCACCTGATCCTAATGACCCCCACATCTATGGCATGCCGTCATACATCCCGTCTGCTTCGCCGCTTCCTCCCCCATATTCTAATATTGGGGGCACACCTCCACTTACCAACACACTACCGCCTGCATTTCAACAACCTTCAAATAACCCACACCAGTCCACCACACCACCAGCACCACCACAATATGTTGCTACTACAATAGCTTCATCTCAACACTTACATCAACAACATCCGCAACATCCTTCCGTTCTCACACAACCACCCCATCAAGTGGTGCAACATACATCTCAACAACAACAACACATCCCACCTAACCCATCACAACAACAACAATACATCCCACCTAACCCATCTCACCCGCCTCAACAACAACAAGTCTTACCTCATCCACCTCATCAACAACAACAACAACCTCCACAACAACATGTGCACATCCCTACGCAAACACATCATAACCCGCTCACCAAATACCTTTATCATCCCTCTAGCACATACACTATTCCATCCCATACAAACCCTCCTCAGAATGTGCAAAACCAAACACGTACCCAAGCGCCACCTTACGCCAACCCTATACACCCTCAACACAATCTCCATCAACAAACGTTAAACCCATATCCATATGCCATGCAACAAACCACCATTGCACAACAAAACCAATCCTACCCACCCTATTTTCAACAACAACCAGCTCACCAACATGGGGCACCTTACACTCCCTATTATCAACAAACATCATCACACCAACAATGAGGCCCTACCACCACGCATTATCAAAATACTATGCAGCAACAGGCCCCCTCTCTTGTGTCTTACTATCAACAACAAGTGGCTCCCACTCAACACAACCAATCATCCCACCATCAACCTTCTTACAATCAACCAATACATTCATACCCGAATCAGCCCATTTATGATCCAACAATGGGAGGTCCATCCCCATCATACCCACAACATTATCCATACACTCAATCCACTTTGACTCCCGTCAACAAAGACTTGGAAGAAGTAAAAGCCGCATTAAAGGACTTACAAGCTGGAACGGGAAAACAATCCTTCAAGTTTGAGGACATATGCCCTTATCCATTTGATCCCTCCATTTCCTTGATTCCTTTTCCTAAACATTTCGAGATACCCAAATTTGACAAATATAAAGGAACCAAGGATCCTAGAGCTCACCTTCAAGAGTTTTACGCTCATTGCCAAGAAGTCATGCACAATGACAATTACCTCATCCGACTTTTCCCTAAAAGTCTACAAGGGGTCGCCCTCAATTGGTTTATGGGTCTGGAAAAGGGATCTATCAAGACCTTCACACAGCTATCTGAACAGTTTGTCACACACTTCTCTTTTAACTTAGAGAAAGATATAGACACACTTGATCTCCTCAAAGAAAAACAACGTGATGGAGAGACCTTTGCAAGCTACTTGCAAAGATGGCGTGCCTTGGCTAGTAGGATGAAATCCCCACCAACAGAAAAAGACATGGTAACATTGTTTATCGAAAACTCTCACCTAGATATGGCACACAATTTCCAACTCCATTGCATCACTAATTTTGCGGGACTTGTGGAGAAAGGCCCCATTTTAGAACGAGCTCTTGTCGCAAGAGGACAGGTCAAACATTTCAATTCAGATAGAGAGAAGTCCTTCAGGGATAAACCTCGTTTTTGGAATAGGAACAAAAATGCCATCAATGATGGTGTCACTGACACTAAACACATCCAAGTAGCCAACACCACGCAAAGATATCATTCCCAGCAACCACCGTCCGTTCAAAATGCCATATCTGTTCCCTAAGGAGCACCACAACAACAAGCTAATCAAAATAACCAAGGTAGGAATAAACGACAATTCACTCAGTTGGGGGAACCCCTTAGTGCAGTGTTTAATAAGCTTCTTCAAGCCAAGTACCCCATAACATACCCTGTCACCAAACCCCTTGATACGTCTAAACCCAAGCCTGCCTGGTTTAAAGACAATGAATACTGCGAATTCCACAAAATTAAGGGACATACCTTGGATAAATGTCAAGGCTTAAAAACCTACATCCAAGGTCTCATTGATCGAGGCGAAATACATGTAGATGCTAACGCAGCATCTTCATCCAATGCTCAATTACAAATATACCAAAATGCCTTTCCTAATCATAATCAAAGTCCTAGTACGTCCAACTCAAATCCTGGACCTAACAATAACAACCAGCCAGAGAACAATACCAATAATATTAACTACAAAAATGTACCATACAATTATCAAGGTGTGGTTTCATATGTAGAACAAGTGGAACCCCGTGTATCCATGATACATGTTAAGGGAAAAGATCCACAATGTGCTGTTACTACTCGGTGAAACCGCATCACAATCCCAGCAGCATCTCCATCCACCCAACGACCATCCACCAATTCCCAGTATAATATCCTAGACCATCTAGGTAAAACTACAGCCCAAATATCTATTTTGGATTTGCTCAAGTCATCTCCCATACATCAAGATATCCTAACTAAGGCTTTGCAAAACACACAAGTACCTGATAATATTGACCCTACCCAATTTCAAGCACTGGTAGGCAATCTTTCATCGACCTATCAGCTAGCCTTTAGCCAAAAGGACATGCCGCATCTCGATTCAAACCACAACCACCCCCTCCATCTCGAGGTTGGTGTCAACTATCAAAAAGTAAAAAGGGTATTAGTAGATAATGGTTCAGCCCTAAATCTATGTACGTTAAAGTTTATACAATAGGTTGGATACACCCAAGCTGATCTGAGAAATCAAGTGATCACCATCAAAGCTTATGATAATGCAGAGCGAGATTCTGAAGGCATTATTTGCCTCCCTATACAAGTGGGCCCCATTGTACAATACACTATGTGCCATGTTCTGGACCTTGAGCTCCCATACAACATCCTTCTTGGCCGTCCATGGATTCACTCTATGCAAGCCATACCATCCACTTATCACCATTGCCTAAAATTCCCATTTCAAGGAATGGAAGTCACCATACAAGCCGACGCTCAACCCTTTGAATATTGTCGCACCTTGGAGGCCTCTTTTCCACATTCACATTACTGCCCGGGGGTTGAAATGGGGGCACCACCGACATCCGATCCTATCCCATCCACCAATACTCTGAACACATCATCTCCACCATCATCCACACCTTCCTCCACCATCACCAAGGTCCAGATCATAGATAAGGGATGTGGTGAATACGAAATGCACATTGCACTCAATGTGGCAACCATGCCACCTTCTCCCCGCACATATGGGCAACCGACTCTACCATTTCCAGAAGTAGAAGAAAAGACGCTTACCCTCACTTCCAAGAACGTGGGGTCCACAACATTCAATAATTTGGGATCCCTCCAGGATCTAATGGATGATGATATCAGTCAATGGGTTTATCGGGAAGAGCCCGAACCACCACGGCCCCTTATTGAATACTTTCACGAAGCCTATCCACATGCCTCCAAATTCATCAAAAATTGCCATTACCAAGGCGGAGGCCTTGGTGCAGAAGAGCAAGGAAGACGTCTGCCCATCGAAGCAACTACCATCCGACCAAGGAATTTGGGCTTGGGCTATGATACCAAACAGAAGGGTCTTACAACATCCGCTAACACCTCTAACAATGTTAGTGTTGACAACAGTTCCCTTGAAGACATACCGGAGGAGGAATCCATCATACACGCATATGACGATTTGAATCACATTGACCTCCCCGCCATGTTTGAATGCTTATCCATTTGTACCATAACTTTATCCCTTAAACATCCTGAGCTTATTGATCATGACCTACAAGATAGCACACCAGTTGGCACTTTTCCCTCAAAAGATACCTATGTACATCTAATGGCATTGGGGGAAGATGAACGCCCTAATCGCAAAAGAAAAAAGAAACAAAAGAAGAATGGGTCATCAAGTGAAAACCTCACCGAGGCGCTTTTTGACTATGAAAAAGTAAAAACAAAGGATGTATCTGACAGTGAAAACCTTGATACGGCACTGGAAGATGGGGACGTTCATCTTCCCCTTGTAGGAACACGACTATCTGAGCAATCTTCGATTCTCATTGAAGAAACACAAGAGGTAAACTTGGGGACAACAGAGATTCCAAGAATAACCTATGTGGCTAAATCTTTATCTGAAGCAGAGTACACCACCATTGTCCGAATTCTCCGTGAAGGGATTATCAACTTTGCATGGGCTTACTCTGATATGCCTGGCTTGGATCCTAATCTTGTTGTCCATCATTTGGATGTCCATCCAGAAACTAAACCTGTCAAGCAAAAGCTCCGAAAAATGCACCCACAAGTGGCATTATTGGTTAAGAAAGAACTGGAAAAGTTACTGGATGTTGGTTTTATCAGGCCCATTGACTACTCTGATTGGATCTCTAATATTGTACCTGTTGCTTAACCCAATGGAGACATCAGGATTTGTACAGATTTCCGGGATCTCAACAAGGCTTGCCCAAAAGACGACTTCCCCTTGCCTAACATCGACATGTTAGTCGACATCACTGCGGGACACGAGATGCTATCCCTCATGGATGGCTTCTCTGGCTATAATCAGATCCGGATTGCCCCTGACGATCAACATAAAACCGCTTTTACAACACCTTGGGGTACGTTCTGTTATAATGTCATGCCCTTTGGTCTCAAAAATGCAGGGGCAACATATCAACGGGCAATGACAGTTATATTCCATGACCTCATTCACATCATCATGGAAGACTATGTCGATGACCTACTGGCAAAATCTGGAACCAGGGAAGAACACCCTACCATTTTGAAACGGATCTTTGAACGCTTAGAACAATACAAGCTCCGATTAAATCCAAAAAAGTGTGTATTTGGTGTCACATCAGGGAAACTCTTGGGCTTCATAGTGTCCCACAGAGGCATCGAGGTTGACCCAGCTAAGGTTAAAGCTATCATGGATATGCCTCCTCCAAGAAACTTGAAACAATTAAGGAGTCTCCAAGGGAAACTACAATCCATCCGCCGCTTTATAGCCCAACTTGCAGATAAATGTCAGTCCTTCACCCACCTTCTCAAGAAAGACACCAGCTTCAAGTGGAATCAACAGTGTCAATTGGGTTTCGACATGCTCAAAGGATATTTGGCCCACCCACCGATCTTGATGCCACCTATCCCTGGCAAACCCCTCCTATTGTACATATCGGCCACATCAGTAGCATTGGGGGCATTATTGGCACAACATGATGAATCTTCAAAGGAACGGGCAATCTATTACATTAGTCGCACACTGGTCGGGTATGAACTCAACTATTCACCAATGGAAAAGGCCTGTCTTGTTGTGGTTTTCAGCACCCAAAAGCTACGCCACTATATGCTAAGCCATCCTATAAAATTAATATCCAAAGTTGACCCCCTCAAGTACCTGTTATCCAAGACAGCCCTGACTGGTCGAATGGCTAAATGGATCATGCTCCTCAGTGAGTTTGATATAGAATATTTGGATAGAAAAGCCATTAAAGGACAAGTAATAGCGGATCAGTTGGCAGATGCCCCATTAGTGGACGCTTATCCCATAGAAACTGAATTCCCAGATGAAGGAGTATTTGCAGTCTCAGAAACCACCACCTGGACATTGTACTTTGATGGATCACACACCCATAATGGATCGAGGGCAGGAATCTTGCTTATCACCCCCCAAGGCGACTACATACCAAAATCATTCAGACTGGCTTTTCCTTGCACCAACAACATCTCTGAATATGAAGCCCTTCTCACCGGCCTCAGAATTGCACTTCAATGGCACATCACCCACTTGCAAGTTTTTGGTGACTCCCAATTAGTCATAAAACAGGTCAATGATGACTTTCTGATAAAAGATGAAAATTTGTTGCCTTACAAACGCATGGTGGATGACTTCAAGAAATATTTCACTACCATCCAATTTGAGCAGGTCCCGAGACTCTAGAATAAGGCAGCAGATGCTATGGCTACCATTGGTTCTCTCCTCAACATGCCGAAAGATTGCACAAATTGTTAGTTCCTAGTTGAGCAACTCCTAATCCCAGCATACGATATCCCTGAGAATGACATGGTGTATGCTATTGTAGGTCCCGAATCCCCTTGGTACCATGACATTTACACCTACATTCATGACAACATCCTCCCGCCCGATCTCACACAAACCAACGTAAATCATTTATCCAACGCACAGCTCGTTATACCCTTATTGGTGATACACTTTATCGACGTGGGTATGATGGAACTCTCCTCCGTTGTCTAGACGAAACTGAGGCTCACATAACATTAACAGAAGTGCATAGCGGTATTTGTGGGGCCCATTCTAATGGTATAGCCCTAGCCAAACGGATTCTCAGAGCAGGATATTACTGGCCCACAATGGAACATGATGCTTGTGAATATGTCAAAAAGTGTCTTCCGTGCCAACAACACGTAGCTCTGATTCACGCTCCAGCACAAGATCTCCAACCCATCACGACACCTTGGCCATTTTCACAATGGGGTTTCGACTTGATTGGCAAGATCTACCCTCCATCTTCAGATGGCCACACCTTTATCATCACAGCCACTGAATACTTCACCAAGTGGGTGGAAGCCATTCCACTCACTCAAATCACTGGTGTTCAGATCTCTAAGTTCATCCTTTATCATATTCTCTGCAAGTATGGTATCCCCTCAGCCATCATCACCGACAACGGAAAACCCTTCAAAAATAAGTGCATGAAATCCCTTTGTGACACATATCATATCCAACATCGTTGGTCCACTCCCTATTACCCCCAAGGTAATGGACAGGCAGAAGCAACAAATAAAACATTGATCAAAATCATTAAGAAGATGGTCAATAGCACTGGTCGCGATTGGCACCTCCATATCCATCCTGCTCTTTGGGCCTACCGTACATCCATCTGCACCCCTACTGGAGCCACTCCATATTCTCTTGTCTATGGCGCTGAGGCTATCTTGCCAATCGAAGTTGAAATCCCTTCACTCCGCATCTCCCTCAAGAATCTCATCACTGATGAAGACACCCGGGTGGCACGCTTGGCACAATTGGAATTACTCGATGAAAAAAGATTCAAGGCTTATACCCATCTACAAGCTTATCAACATCGACTCAAAAGGAGCTACAATAAGAAATTCCGCCCTCGCCAATTCGAGATTGGTGATTTAGTCCTAAAAGAAAATCAACGGAATCAGCAAGATCGAGAGAAGAAAGGTAAGTTTGAAGCAAACTGGTTGGGCCCTTATGTCATCACCTCCAAGTATGGTTCTGGTGTCTACAGGCTCTCCACCCCTGAAGGTGAGCCTTTGGAGGAACCCATCAACATCATGCATCTGAAGAAGTTCTACACTTAGATCAGCTGGGGTATCCTTCTTGGTAAAAGTCAAAAATACAAAAAAATTAAAAAATCCAAAAATCCAAAATAGTAAAAAGAAATAATTCATCCTATGGTGAAAACCACCCCTGCGTGGCACCTTGGATACGTATGATTGGTGAAAACCTGGCAACAGGCGCCTCTTGTATAGGGCTGAATCATTATCTATCAAGCATCCTGATTACTCTAGGGCTTGCCCACCGATTCCTCAATCCCCATATCCTCCCATCTGCTTGCATCACCTTGTCGCTTGGTATATTTTGGTTGAGCATTGGATGACTATCATCCGCTATCCAACACCTTGAGCTTATTATCCTAAACTGAGCTTGTGTCATCTCTTCTTGGTCTCACTACGTCCCCCTTCGAACTACGTTACCCTTGCGCTTGCACGTAGGCAAGGTTGATCTTTTGATCTGCCCCCGGGGCTTCTTCGTGTCTTCATCCCCCATCTTTTGTCATCATCACCCTCTTTCCGCTTTTCTCATCATCCCCACTTGAACTACGACGCCTCTACGCTTGCACGTAGGCAAGGCTAATCTTTGGATCAGCCCCCGAGGCATTTTGTCCTTCACCTCCTGTCCTCATGGTCCGCTTTTCGATCTTATCCATCTTCGGTCTTTTTTCGTATCCGAACTACATTGCCCCTGCGCTTGCATGTAGGCAAGGTGGATCTTTTGATCTACCCCCGGGGCTTGTGTCTGTCTTGGTCTTCCATCGGTTTCCATCAGTCCCCTTTCCACTCTTTTATCATGGTCTTTTCCTGAACTACGAGGGCTCTGCGCTTTCACGTAGGCACGGTTGATCTTTGATCAACCCTCGAGCCCTTAGGTCTTTAGGGTGTGTTAGTCCTATTGTCTTGTCATCCTGCCGTCTTGTCGTGTCATCAAGTATGTCCCTATCCTAGCTGGTGCCTATCAAACAACGGTCATCTGTATCACATGATCCAATCGGTTTCTAGTATCCTACGTCATATTGATCTTTTAGTTTACTATCCATCATCGGTCTCAATAGGATGTATCCTTCCTAACAGACCTCATCAACCCCATCCATCATCTTGATCCTATGGCAAAGGATGTTTCAAACTTGATTGTGATCTTTTGATGTTTTTGACATTTTGTTTATCATTTGAGCTCCCTATCATCACTTGTCATGGTTGCCTTGATCCATCATATCATGGTGTGCTTTAATTAGTAAACATAGGGGCATATCTTGCTCATTTCTTTGTTTTTGTCTTCTTGGTTGTCCCATGTAGTACCCACCAAGATCCCTGAGGTCTTGTGTTACGCTGGGGCATCCTTTTGTGCTTGTGGTTATTCCAATACCTGGCTCGACCAAAGTCATCGCGATTTTGGGGTATTGGAATAGCCTTCTTGTCTGTTGTGTTTGTTTTATGCATTGAACACTAATCCATCTTGGTTTACATACCCTCACGCCCGGTGTCTTATGCTATAGCAAAAATCAGTGCTCTACGGATGGCAAATTGCATTAGGATTGCATTTCATTTTCCATTCCATCATCGTCTTCATATCCCCTTTCATCATCTCATCTCTCATCTTTTCCCACATCCCTTCATCTTTCATCACTCATCCGCCCCTCTGCAGCACTCCAGAGGGCGTATTCGTACTTCTGCAGCAATCCAGAGGGCGTATCCGCACTTCTGCAGCTTGCCTGGGGCAACATCATATTTCTTTTGTGCTCGCCATCATATCTCCCATCGCTTATCATCATTTCTTATCCATGAACTTACATCATCATTTTTATATCCCCTTTCCTCATCTCATCTTTCATCCTTTCCCCCATCTCTTCCTCCTTCTTCTTCCTCCTCCCCCCACTTTCTTTCTTTCCTTCTTCTCTTTCTTTCTTTCCTCTTCCCCCTCCCTCTTTCCTACCGCCTGCGGGGTGGACACGCCCTCGGACTGCTGGGGCGAACCCGTCCTCGATCTATAGCTGGGTGGATCCACCCCCTGCAGCAGGGC
>CM021107.1:457038945-457132929 GCA_007115665.2 Sequoiadendron giganteum
TGCACTAGCAGCAACAGGCGGTGTTGGGTTATAAGACCGAAAAGGTCTTTGATTAATATTTTGCCTATAGTCAGCAGTATTAGCTTGATATGGCTGCCTGTTTGCTTGATATTGGCCTTGATTCCACTGTTGGTATGGCTGATTTGTAGCTTGATTCTGTTGTTCGTAAGGCTGCCTAGCTTGAAATTGTTGTTTTTTCAAGTTCACCAGCTCATTACTGAAAGTTTGCACTAAATTTTCAATCTTGAGTTGGCTACTCTTAATCTCCTGTAGCTCTTGTGAAGGTCCAGCAGAGGCATCTATCTGATTTTCAGCAGTCTCTATAGTTGGAACAGTCGGTATTGCAGCAAGAGGGGGTATATGCAATGGCATATTTGAATGAATGTCTGGAAAATATGGGATAGGAGGCCTAGGAGCTATTTTTCCTGCTTGAATAAGACTATTTTCTGCACTTATAGCTACACTATAGGCTTGAGGTAGTGATTGACCTCCCATGGATTGTATCATCACTATTGAGACTTTTTAAGTAATACAAAAATGTGTAGTCAGCAGAGGGTCTTACCGTAGTAGGTATCCTATTCCAAGTCTTTTGGAAACGGATGTTGAAATCCATCATTTGCTCTTGAAGGGCTCTTTTAATAGTTGTCAACTGCTCTACCAAAGATAGGTGATCAGGTTTTTCCTCAAAAAATCTGGTAAATTGGTCACCAAGCTCATTTCATGTTGCAATAGAGGCCACTAGTAAGCTTTTGAACCATTCCAACACCTTCTTCTTGAAAGATGCAACCAACAACCTCACAGCTACATTCTCTTGTGTTACGTGATGCACATTGCACAATGCTACCACATCTCTTATATGTTCAAATGGTGTTACTTGCCCTTCTCCAATGAATTCTGGAAGTTCCTTTAATGATGCTAAAGGAATATCATTATGCTGTACAAAATTAAGGGGACTACCCTGATCAAATGGAACAAAAGCAAAGGCTCTTGGTGCAGCCATATTATGAGCCTGTGTTAATATATTTGCTGAAACTGAGCTTGTGCTTGCTGGTATAGTAGTTGAAAATGATGAAAAAGTACTTGTAATTGTAGTAGAAAAGCTTACATTTGCTGTACCAAAATTGCTCCTATCGTTTGGGAAGTTGAAATTCTTGGAAACAGCAATAGGTAGCTCTTCTCTGACAATTGGTGATGCTGAATGTCTCACAGGACGTTCACTATGCGATGATCTTCCTCTTCTGACATATACTCTTGGAGGAGTTGTTTGCACTCTTTTTGCATGAGGAGTTCGATCAAGAGTCCTTCCCTTCCTCTTGGGTGATGACAATTGCAAATACTCAAAAGACTTTTAACTTCTGGTTTCCACCTTTCTCATATAAAATTTTGCATTGGTCACTTTTCTTCACAACGGAGTCGCCAGATATGCTGAATCTTAACTTCTTCAAAGCTGTAAACCTGCTGTAGCATATCAAAACAGTAGGAATTGATGAAAAATTCTGACTTCTTGTCCCCGCCGTGCAAAGCTGTTAACTCCTGAATTCGCACCCTAAAACTAAGCACCTAAACACTTAGAAATTCTGGAGAACATGGGAACAATCACTAGCTTGTGGGTAAACTATGAAGGTGACTGAACCTCCGGGTTCTAGGCCGGTTCCTATTGAATGCAACTTGATACTTCACCTAACTTAACGAAAACTGAAACTTGATGGAAAAGGGATAAGAGACTAAAAATTTGCAGAACTTTAAAGAATGCGGATGGAAAAGGTGATGCACCAAAAATGATAATATGGAGCCACTTAATCTAACAACACAATGAGTAGATAACCAGAAATGATAATGATACAACCTTAGTGGAAAGATAACATATATAAGTATTTCATGAAAAGATTCTAAACTGGATATTATGAAAGGAAAATAATCACATTCAATAACTACCAATTAGACATACAGGTCATGACCTATGCATAACTTTTACTAGCTTTTGAAAGCACTGAAATGAGACATTAGTTAAAGGCTTCTAAAGAAATGAAACACAAAAACAACATCAATCACAAGTACACAACAATGAAACTCCAAGATAGATTTGAAAATCTTTGTATTATGCTCAAAGGCAAATTAAAAAATAGCTCACATGAGAAGTAGACTCCAAAGAAATGCCAAGGATATCCAAACTGATCACAACAGCACTTTCTTTCTCCAAAAACTCCAACTCCAGAATTGAATAAGGAGATCCAATATATAGGAAAAGCTCCCACCTAAAACCCCCCAGAAATAGAAACTGCATTTCAAAATGCAGGGGTCGGATGTGAGAAAAATCCCTCCAAAAATGGACTAAAAATCTCCACCTAAGGAGTCCAAATAGCCTAAAAGACCTATCTGTCCAAGTGCTAATGATGACCACTCCAATTTGGTCATAACAACCCCTAAAATGACTCAAATGACTATTGAAAGAGTCTAGTTTTATAACAAACATCAACAGCATGTCAAAATGCTACCTCTCCTTCTTCCACCTAGACACAATTTGACTTTTCAACCCCTTACCTCTCCAAATCCGAAAATGGACTTATTCACTTGGCACAAACAGTTTGCCACATCTCCAAAATTTATGCAAGTCACCAAGATTTCACTTTTTGACCAATTCCTAATAATTTTACATTGCATTCTCAAGACTTTTTATTTGCATTTTAAAAAAAGTATTTTATTTTAAATGATTTATAATGTCATCATTTAAAACAAATATTTACAATTGGATTAATGCAAAAATAAAGGAGGAGTAAATGTCTATTTTGCATTTTTTATGAATAACTTTATTAAAGTGAATTACATGATCACTTAATAAAGTTTACAAAGTTAAATTCAAATACAAAATTTTTAAAAGACATTATATCAAATACATAACCGTATTTGATTAAGTCTTAGGTATAAAGGGAAAAAAGGGCACATGAAATGCCACGTCCTCCTTTGAAAAATGAATAAAGCTTTTGAATAAAGCTTGAGGCAAAAAATCTCACTGTCCATCGAA
Source organism: Sequoiadendron giganteum (assembly GCA_007115665.2). Taxonomy (NCBI): domain Eukaryota; kingdom Viridiplantae; phylum Streptophyta; class Pinopsida; order Cupressales; family Cupressaceae; genus Sequoiadendron; species Sequoiadendron giganteum. The sequence continues at coordinate 457,041,968 of CM021107.1, forward strand.
CCTATTAGGGTTATAACCCTAATTCGAATGCATAAGCTTCACTTCATTTGGTTCATTGTTGTTGGAAGATGAGAGCCACCGCCATCAAGAAAACCCTAGCTCAATTACTGGAATTTTTGCTCGAGATCCCTGTGCTACGCCATTTTCTTGTAGATTAGAGCATGGTAAGTCTGGTTTTCTTTCGAATCTGGAGATTCCTCTTTGATTTTTTGAAAGCTTTTAAGCTTTTGGAGCTTTTACCAGGCACGGCCATTAGTATTTCTGACGTTTTTTTTCTCCATCTTTCTGCATTGTGTTTCTGTTGTGTCTTTGTCCAGCCGCCATGTGAGAAACTCGACATTTGCATTTGGAGCTCTCCATTAGAGCTGGGCACGGCCTATGTGTGTTTCTGTAGCAAGGAAAGGGTAAGCCTCTTTCATGTTTGGTTTCCCTTCTGCATTTTATAAGCTCTAAAGAGCTGGGCCGCACCATTACATGTTCTGATACTCTTGCTTCATGGAACCTTTTTTTTGCTTGTATTCGAACCTCTGATGCATTCATCTTGGGCGCCATGGATATATGTAAAATAAATAAGAATAAAATAAACCTCTGTGAATCAAGGCCGCGGCTGGTCTATATTTCATTTCTCTGAAAATAGAAGACATTTTGACTGAAAATGAGCGCAAACGAAGAATCACTGTGAAAACCCCTCATTCTGGGCATGGCTTGAAAACTCTCTGGTGTTATTTTATCTTTCTGTGAGTATTTTTTACTTCTGGTTCTTGTCTCAGCCGCCATGAAAACACCTGTAAACGAGCTTCCATGGCTTTGATATTTTCCATATCTGTATAATGCAGTCTTCAAAAGTTCTTTTGCTTAGCATGTTTGCCATGAGAATTTTCTGTATTTCAACTCCATTATGCTATTGACACATGTAGTTATAACATATTCAGCTCTACTTTCTGTTGCTCTTGCTGAATATAAAAACTTTCATTGGTTTGGCTGCAAAACTGTGCCTCCGAATACCTTCATCTGAAAATTGGAAGTTGCTATGAAAATATGTGAAATTCTGCAATAGAAAGAACTAACCCTCTGTTGTATTGGTATAAACACACGATTTGTTCTCTTTTTGCTGGTGTTTCCTGTCATAACCAGCATGAATATTCTCTGGCCGAGCTTCTGTAAAGGCATTTCTGAAGCTTTCCAAACTCCTGATTTCATGAATTATATCATTAGTTGAAAACTGTGATCACTCCTGACGATTGCTTTGTGGATCACCATTATCTTGCTTTTAATGACTGAGCATTGAAATTCTTCGCACAACTTAAATGAGTTGGGCTCTACCCTTGTGGGAGCCGCATTTTACTCCACTCATATTGAAACTGATGAATAGCAACAAAATTTTTCCTGTTTCTGCACATGACACAAACAGTTAGCAATAAAATTGTCTCTTGAAGAAACGCATATGATCTTCTTTATGGTTTTGATATTTACTTTCCTATTCAAATAAGGATTATGATTGATGCATAGGCATACATAGGAGTGAATCATTCATTGCTTAGATCGCTTGGATCTAACCATTGCTTCTTTTCACTTTCAGGAACCAGGAGATGTCTGGAAATTAGGAGACACCTAGGCTGCAAACTCATACCAGCAGAAACAAACCTACGCCAGCCATAGACCCCCAGGCAATGGCTGGTTCCTTTCTATCTTATGCTCTATGCATCAATTTGTAATCTTACATTTTTTCTTATTTGCATAGTAAAGTGAAGATCACTCTCACGATCTTTGTGTGAGAGACTTTCGCCTTTTATCTGTTCATTTGTTTAATCAGTTGTAAATGAAAATTGTACATATGAGTTGATGATTTATACAATGAACATTATTCTTCTCTCTTTTTGCCTAGAATAAAAATGATTGGAAAAAGAAATGAACTGAAAGCAAATGTATGAGAAATGAGTAGCTTGTGAAATCTTATGCAATGTTACCATTTAAACTAAATTTCAGCATGTGTAGAAATTTAGTAACATTTTTGGCGACCTTTGCTATTTGTCTGCCTACTAGACATTTGAGACCAGTTGGCCTCAATTATTCATTGGGCACGGAGTCTGAAAACTTGCGACCTAAAACCTAAGGAAAACAGGAAAACTACCTGGGAAAGAAAACAAACAGATGTGCTTGGACAACACTTAGGGAAAACTAAACTAGTATGCAGATGCATTTATTAAACAGAGCATGAGTCTTATCCTAAAATATACAAAAGAATTGATAAATCATACCTCAAAGCATGGCTTGAGGTGTATCCCAGTTACAGGGATAGGTAGAACGTTTCCCTCCAAGGTAGCAAGCTGAAATGCATTTTGCTCCTTACATTCAGCTATCAGAAATGGACCAGCCCACATATAATCAAGCTTGTTATGGTGTCGTGGCCTGCTTTTAAGAACATCCCATTTCAAAACCAGATCACCCTCCTTAAATGACCTGGCTGGTGCCTTTCTATCAAATGTACGCTTAGTTTGCAGCTGTTGTTACTCCATTATTTGCAATGCTTTTTCTCTTTCTTCCTCCAACTCTAGTAACTTAATGTATCTTAGCTTTAATGGATCATCTTTTTCAAACAATAGTAACTGGTCAGCCAACTCAAGTGAAGGGAAGTCAGTGGATATAGGTAACCTGGCTTGTTTCCCATAGACTAGAACATAGGGGGAATTACCAAGTATTTGCTTGGGGGTAATTCTATCCAGCCATAAGGCTGATCTCAACCTTGCATGCCAATCCCGCTTGTTCTCCTCTAAGGTCCTTTTGATAATTCTCAGCAGATTTTTGTTAGTACTTTCAGCCAAACCATTACCCTGAGGGTAATAATTTGATGAAGTGTTCAAGTAAACACCATTTTTTAAAGCCCATTCAGCAATTCGAGTCCCCACAAATGCTAAAGCATTATCAAAGATTATTGATTCAGGAACCCCAAACCGGGTGATCAATTCATCATAAAAATTCAAAACAGAACTTTCATTTGCCTCCCTCAATGCAACAGCCTCTGTCCAGCGAGTGAAATAATCTGTGGCAGTTAGGATCCATTTGTGACCAGCGCTGGAAATAGGATTTATGGGCCCTACAAAATCAATACCCCGCCTCATAAATGGTTGTTCAACCAAAATGGGCTTCAAAGGCATAGCAACCAACTTTCTTTTCCAACGAACAACGCACATTTCTTGCATTTTCTTGCCCGGGCATGGACATCTTTGAACAAATTAGGCCAATAATACCCAACGCTCATGATCTTGTAGGCTGTTGTTTTAGGTGAAAAGTGGCCACTAGCATCATGAAACTGCTCTAAAAGCTTGCTGGTCTGATTATTATCAATACATCTGAGAAGAACACCATTCATATCTTTTCTGAACAATACATCATCAATTAAAACATAAGGTATAGATTGTAACCTAAAATATCTTCGCTTGGCTCTGTCAAGCATTGGAGGACACTCTCCGGTTTGTAAGAAATGGATCATTCCTTGTAACCAGCTAGTTGTTTGTTCATCTGCAGCATTTGCATCACCATTAATCAGTGATGTTTCATCACCAACAGTTAAATCATCATGTACCAGCAAATTTTCTCCTCCTTTTTCTGAAATTTCAGATGAGTTATCTGCCATATGCTTGCACAACCCTTTACCTCTCACCAATTTGGTAATTTTTATATCAACATCATATTCCATAACCTTAGTTATCCACCCTGCACGTTTTTCATTAACATCACGACTAAGAAAGAACTCTTTGACGCTAGGATGAGAAACCATAAGGTATACCTTATTGTTCGACAGCAAATGTCTGAACTTTTTGAGACTTTTAATGACTGCAAATGCATGTTTCTCAACAAAACTGTAATGTTGTTCATAGCCTTCAAGTCCTTTGCTGAAAAAAGCAATAGGCTGCTCATATCCTTCATCATTTTTTTGTACTAGAACAGCTGAAATAGCATCAATACTCCCATATGCATATAAAATGAAATCCTTAGAAAAATCAGGATTAACTAAAGTTGGAGTTGATGATAGAGCTTCTTTTAACAACTGAAAGCTTTGTTTCCCTTCCTTGGTCCAAGTGAAAACTGCATTCCTTTTAAGCATTACTGTCAGAGGCTTTAGTAAAGCAGCAATGTCAAGCATGAATCTTCTTACAAAGTTAATTCTGCCAATGAAACTTTGCAAACCTTTCTTATGACTAGGTAGGGGTAAATCCAGAATTGCTTTAACCCTCTCCGCGTCAATTCTAATGCCATCCTTTGAATCAATATGGCCCAAAAGCTTGCCCTCATGAACTGAAAAAACACACTTCTTGGGATTAAGTGAAATCCCAAACTCTTTGCACCTTTCAAAAACCTGCCTTAAATGAGAAAAATGTAAATCAGCAGTCTTAGAAAAAACAGTAATGTCATCCAGATACACAAAAACCATTTTATACAACAGCCCCTTAAAAGACATATCCATTGCCCTTTGAAACGTGGCACCAGCATTAGATAAACCAAAAGGCATTCTTTTGTAAGCCATTGTGCCCCATTTTGTAGTAAAAGTTGTCTTATATTGATCTTCATCCTTAACCAGCACGTGGTTATACCCTGAAAAACCATCTAAAAGTGAAAATCTCTCAGAACCAGCAACTACTTGTAGAATCTGTTCCATAGAAGGAAGCGGGTAATGATCTTTTAAAGAGGCTCTATTAAGATCCCGAAAATCAACACAAAGCCTAATTTACCCATTCTTTTTAATGAGAGGAACAAGATTAGAAACCCAGCTGGTGTCTTTGATTTCATAAATAATATCCCCCTCAATAAGCTTAGTTAGCTCTTTAAGCATCAAAGGTTATAGCTTTGGATTAAGAGGTCTCTACTTTTGCTTTACAAGCTTGGCATTAGGAAGCAACTCAACTGTATTTTGGGCTAAATTTGGATCAAAACCCTTCAAATCTGAATACTCCCAAGCAAAAATATCGGGAAATTCCTTATATAGTTCAATAAATTCAGATTTTTCTTGCTGTGTACAGACCTTACCAAGCTTTAGGAACTTACCATTAGCCACCTCAAGGTCCTCATAGTGATCCTCCTTGACCTGCATACCAGTTTTGTTTTTCCTAAACTCATCATCTTTGCTAAAAATAGACTCCAACGTGACCAAGCCCTTGGGAAGCTTGTTTGACTTTAGCTGAATTATCTGATCATCATAATGATGCTTCAGTTTGTCCTGATTTGAAACAGAAAATACATCCTCTTCTAAAAGAAAACTAAGAATTTGATCATCACTATCAAATACTTGCCAATTAGTGTGATTATTAGGAATAGATGGTCTTACTACAATCTTGACATGCTGCTGGGTATTCTCCTTGCTGATTTTTGCGGATATCTCAAATTGAGCACCCATAGCTGCCAGTCTATCAGCTTGTTGATTCTGACTTCTTGGAATAGAAACAATATTGAAAGCAGAAAACTCTTCAATAATGTCCCATATTCGATTCTTATACAGCTTCAAGGTATCATTCTTTGCTGTATTTAAGCCTCTTACATGGTTCACGATCAGTTCACTGTCTCCATACACTTTTATACATTCAATACCTCTTTTCTTTGCCCATTCCAATCCCTGAATCAACCCTTCATATTCTGCAACATTATTAGAGCATGCAAAAGAGAACCGAAAAGCGGAAAAGTACTTATCACCATGAGGTGACACTAACATAGCACCACCACCAACACCATTTTTGCTTTTAGACCCATCAAAGAACATTTCCCAAAGCTGATTTTGTTCCTCCTCTCTCAGATTTTCTGACTTGACTAAGTTTGGAATGACTGCATCCTGCTCATGAATAACATAGGTACCCAAACCAACATGATTAAAATCAGAAAGATGATTTTCAGCAGCATGACTTGCTGCCCATTCATCAAGGAGAATATCCGGAATATCATCTAGATGGGTTCTAGCTTCTAAATCACTAGCATGATTTTCTTTATCAAAAGAAACTAGATTTGCATTTATAGTACTAGGTACATAAGGCTCTATGTGATCTTTTGCAAGCAATTCTGACTTAATTGTGACCTTAGTTCCATATCTAGTCCTAAACAACATATGAGACCAGTCAGATGATAAATACCCCCCAATCTTAGCAGTAAAGTCTCTAGATAAACAAATGGCAAAATATGGAGGTAAATCTATTACGTAAACATCTTGCTGAATGGCGAAATTAGGACAAGCATGAAGGGTAAGGCTTGCATCCTTAATAAGACCTATAGTACTAATAGCTATTCCATCAAGCTGAACAACTCCTTTTTCAATAGGTTGGTATTTCAGTCTTAACTGATCTACTACCTTTATAGGCATGACCAAGCTTGTAGCTCCACTATCAACCATACAGTTATGAACTAACTTGTCACCAATAATTAATGAAAGATAGAAAGGAGGAGGCTTAATATTCCTACTTGATTTGCTATTGATCTCCTTGGTGCTATCTTGCTTTTCATCACAGTAATCATCATTTGTCAGTACAACTTTTTGAGATTTGGGAATCACCTCATCAGATAAAGCCTGCCTTAGAATATCTGTTTGCCCCGGAATTGCCAACGTATCCCACATTGACATGGTTATGTTCATCTTCTTCATATTATCCACTATGTTGTAAGGTATCGCAGCATGTGATTTTTGATGTATTTTAGCAGCAACAGGCTCAGCTTGCTTATGAATAGTCTCCTCGGTGGCAAAAATAGGAGTATCACCCGTAGTATTTGCAGTAAGTGATGATTCAACAGCATTAAGTATTTTACTTTTACTTGACATTTGCTCCATTTCCAGAGCTCTCTTTTTTGCTCTAGTATTGGCTGATACTGGCGTATCATCATTTACTGCACAAAACTCATCTCTTTGCAAATTAAGAAAAGCAGTTTCAGCAGCATGTATATCATGTTGCTGCTCGGATACATTAGTAGTTACAATCTGCTGTTCTGTTGATGTATTTTGTACCATCAAAGCCTGATTAATCATCCCATTCGTGCAAGTAGACTGATTATGTGGTTCATTGCAGGGATAACACCATTCAAAATCTGCAACCAAGTTATTTTGCACAGGTACAATGTCTTTCACTGCACTAGCAGCAACAGGCGGTGTTGGGTTATAAGGCAGAAAAGGTCTTTGATTAATATTTTGCCTATAGTCAGCAGTATTAGCTTGATATGGCTGCTTGTTTACTTGATATTGGCCTTGATTCCGCTGTTGGTATGGCTTATTTGTAGCTTGATTCTATTGTTGGTAAGGCTGCCTAGCTTGAAATTGCTGTTTTTTCAAGTTCACCAGCTCATTACTGAAAGTTTGCAATAAATTTTCAATCTTGAGTTGGCTATTCTTAATCTCTTGTAGCTCTTGTGAAGGTCCAGCAGAGGCATTTATTTGATTTTCAGCAGTCTCTATAGTTGAAACAGTCGGTACTGCAGCAAGAGGGGGTATATGCAATGGCATATTTGGATGAATGTCTAGAAAATATGGCATAGGAGGCCTAGGAGCTATTTTTCCTGATTGAATAAGACTATTTTCTGCACTTATAGCTACACAATAGGCTTGAGGTAGTGATTGACCTCCCATGGATTGTATCATCACTGATATATCACTATTGAGACTTTTTAAGTAATACAAAAATGCATAGTCAGCAGAGGGTCTTACCGTAGCAAGTATCCTATTCCAAGTCTTTTGGAAACGGATGTTGAAATCCGTCATTTGCTCTTGAGGGTCTCTTTTAATAGTTGTCAACTGTCTACCAAAGATAGGTGATCAGATTTTTCCTCAAAAAATCTGGTAAATTGGTCACCAAGCTCATCCCATGTTGCAATAGAGGCCACTGGCAAGCTTCTGAACCATTCTAGCGCCTTCTTCTTGAAAGATGCAGCCAATAACCTCACAGCTACATTCTCTTGCGTTACATGATGCACATTGCACAATGCTGCCACATCTCTTATATGTTCAAATGGCGTTACTTGCCCTTCTCCAGTGAATTCTGGCAGTCCCTTTAATGCTGCTAAAGGAATATCATTATGCTGTACTAAATTAAGGGGACTACCCTGATCAAATGGAACAAAAGAAAAGGCTCTTGGTGTAGCCATATTATGAGCCTGTGTTAATATATTTGCTGAAACTGAGCTTGTGCTTGCTGGTATAGTAGTTGAAAATGATGAAAAAGTACTTGTAATTGTAGTAGAAAAGCTTACACTTGCTGTACCAAAATTGCTCCTACCGTTTGGGAAGTTGACATTCCTGGAAACAGCAATAGGTGGCTCTTCTCTGATAGTTGGTGATGCTGAATGTCTCACAGGACGTTCACTATGCGATGATCTTCCTCTTCTGACATATACTCTTGGAGGAGTTGTTTGCACTCTTTTTGCACAAGGAGTTCGATCAAGAGTCCTTCCCTTCCTCTTGGGTGATGACAATTGCAAATACTCAAAAGACTTTGAACTTCTGGTTTCCAGCTTTCTCATATAAACTTTTGCATTGGTCACTTTTCTTCACAACGAAGTCGCCAAATATGTTGAATCTTAACTTCTTCAAAGCTGTAAACCTTCTGTAGCATATCAAAACAGCAGGAATTGATGAAAACTTCTGACTTCTTGTCCCACCGAGCGTGCCAAAACTGTTAACTCCAGAATTTGCGCCCTAAAACTAAGCACCTAAACACTTAGAAATTCTGGAGAACATGGGAACAATTACTAGCTTGTGGGTAAACTATGAAGGTGACTGAACCTCCGGGTTCTAGGCCGGTTCCTATTGAATGCAACTTGATACTTCACCTAACTTAACGAAACTGAAACTTGATGGAAAAGGGATAAGAGACTAAAAATTTGCAGAAACTTAAAGAATGCGGATGGAAAAGGTGATGCACCAAAAATGATAATATGGAACCACTTTATCTCACAACACAATGAGTAGATAACCAGAAATGATAATGATACAACCTTGGTGGAAAGATAACACATATAAGTATTTCATGAAAAGATTCTAAACTGGATATTATGAAAGGAAAATAATCACATTCAATAACTACCAATCAGACATACAGGTCATGACCTATGCATAACTTTTACTAGCTTCTGAAAGCACTGAAATGAGACATTAGTTAAAGGCTTCTAAAGAAATGAAACACAAAAACAACATCAATCACAAGTACACAACAATGAAACTCCAAGATAGATCTGAAAATCTCTGTATTATGCTCAAAGGCAAATGACAAAATAGCTCACATGAGAAGTAGACTACAAAGAAATGCCAAGGATATCCAAACTTATCACAACAGCACTTTCTTTCTCCAAAACTCCAACTCCAGAAATGAATAAGGAGATCCAATATAAGGAAAAGCTCCCACCTAAAACCCCCCAAAAATAGAAACTGCATTTCAAAATGCAGGGGTCGGATGTGAGAAAAATCCCTCCAAAAATGGACTAAAAATCTCCACCTAAGGAGTCCAAATAGCCTAAAAGACCTATCTGTCCAAGTGCTAATGATGACCACTCCAATTTGGTCATAACAACCCCTAAAATGACTCAAATGACTATTGAAAGAGTCTAGTTTTATAACAAACATCAACAGCATGTCAAAATGCTACCTCTCCTTCTTCCACCTAGACACAATTTGACTTTTCAACCCCTTATCTCTCCAAATCCGAAAATGGACTTATTCACTTGGCACAAACAGTTTGCCACATCTCCAAAATTTATGCAAGTCACCAAGATTTCACTTTTTGACCAAGTCCTAATAATTTTACATTGCATTCTCAAGACTTTTCATTTGCATTTTAAAAAAAGTATTTTATTTTAAATGATTTATAATGTCATCATTTAAAACAAATATTTACAATTGGATTAATGCAAAAATAAAGGAGGAGTAAATGTCTATTTTGCATTTTTTATGAATAACTTTATTAAAGTGAATTACATGATCACTTAATAAAGTTTACAAAGTTAAATTCAAATACAAAATTTTTAAAAGATTAAATCAAAAATACATAACCGTATTTGATTAAGTCTTAGGTATAAAGGGAAAAAAGGGCACATGAAATGCCACGTCCTCCTTTGAAAAATGAATAAAGCTTTTGAATAAAGCTTGAGGCAAAAAATCTCACTGTCCATCGAACCTATTAGGGTTATAACCCTAATTCGAATGCATAAGCTTCACTTCATTTGGTTCATTGTTGTTGGAAGATGAGAGCCACCGCCATCAAGAAAACCCTAGCTCAATTACTGGAATTTTTGCTCGAGATCCCTGTGCTACGCCATTTTCTTGTAGATTAGAGCATGGTAAGTCTGGTTTTCTTTCGAATCTGGAGATTCCTCTTTGATTTTTTGAAAGCTTTTAAGCTTTTGGAGCTTTTACTAGGCACGGCCATTAGTATTTCTGACGTTCTTTCTCCATCTTTCTGCATTGTGTTTCTGTTGTGTCTTTGTCCAGCCGCAATGTGAGAAACTCAAGATTTGCATTTGGAGCTCTCCATTAGAGCTGGGCACGGCCTATGTGTGTTTCTGTAGCAAGGAAAGGGTAAGCCTCTTTCATGTTTGGTTTCCCTTCTGCATTTTATAAGCTCTAAAGAGTTGGGCCGCACCATTACATGTTCTGATACTCTTGCTTCATGGAACCTTTTTTTTTGCTTGTATTCGAACCTCTCATGCATTCATCTTGGGCGCCATGGATATAAGTAAAATAAATAAGAATAAAATAAACCTCTATGAATCAAGGCCGCGGCTGGTCTATATTTCATTTCTCTGAAAATAGAAGACATTTTGACTGAAAATGAGCGGCAAACGAAGAATCACTGTGAAAACCCCTCATTCTAGGCATGGCTTGAAAACTCTCTGGTGTTATTTTATCTTTCTGTGAGTATTTTTTACTTCTAGTTCTTGTCTCAGCCGCCATGAAAACACTTGTAAACGAGCTTCCATGGCTTTGATATTTTCCATATCTGTATAATGCAGTCTTCAAAAGTTCTTTTGCTTAGCATGTTTGCCATGAGAATTTTCTGTATTTCAACTCCATTATGCTATTGACACATGTAGTTATAACATATTCAGCTCTACTTTCTGTTGCTCTTGCTGAATATAAAAACTTCCATTGGTTTGGCTGCAAAACTGTGCCTATGAATACCTTCATCTGAAAATTCGGAAGTTGCTATGAAAATATGTGAAATTCTGCAATAGAAAGAACTAACCCTCTGTTGTATTGGTATAAACACACGATTTGTTCTCTTTTTGCTGGTGTTTCCTGTCATAACCAGCATGAATATTCTCTGGCCGAGCTTCTGTAAAGGCATTTCTGAAGCTTTCCAAACTCCTGATTTCATGAATTATATCATTAGTTGAAAACTGTGATCACTCCTGACGATTGCTTTGTGGATCACCATTATCTTGTTTTTAATGACTGAGCATTGAAATTCTTCGCACAACTTAAATGAGTTGGGCTCTACCCTTGTGGGAGCCGCATTTTACTCCACTCATATTGAAACTGATGAATAGCAATAAAAATTTTCCTGTTTTTGCACTTGACGCAAACAGCTAGCAATAAAATTGTCTCTTGAAGAAACGCATATGATCTTCTTTATGGTTTTGATATTTACTTTCCTATTCAAATAAGGATAATGATTGATGCATAGGCATACATAGGAGTGAATCAATCATTGCTTAGATCGCTTGGATCTAACCATTGCTTCTTTTCACTTTCAGGAACAAGGAGACGTTTGGAAATTAGGAGACACCTGGGCTGCAAACTCATACCAGCAGAAATAGACCTACGCCAGCCATATACCCCTAGGCAATGGTTGGTTCCTTTCTATCTTATGCTCTATGCATCAATTTTTAATCTTACATTTTTTCTTATTTGCATAGGAAAGTGAAGATCACTCTCACGATCTTTGTGTGAGAGACTTTCGCCTTTTATCTGTTCATTCATTTAATCAGTTGTAAATGAAAATTGTACATATGAGTTGATGATTTATACAATGAACATTATTCTTCTCTCTTTTTTCCCAGAATAAAAATGATTGGAAAAAGAAATGAACTGAAAGCAAATGTATGAGAAATGAGCAGCTTGTGAAATCTTATGCAATGTTACCATTTAAACTAAATTTCAGCATGTGTAGAAATTTAGTAACAGATTCAACATATGCACCCCATCACAACGATGCAAGTGGACACACAGATCACAATCGAAGTTAAGTACTATTACTCCAGTTGACCACGCAAGGCAGGCTTACCGTCAGCAAGCCTGCTAGTGGTATGGACAAAAGAAGATTTGCTCAAATTAAATACCACACTCCACAGCTAACGACTATTTGCATGAAATGAAAGTCTATTTTACTCTATCTACTAGAATTGGAAAATCAAAAAAGCCTTGTCAACTACCCACAATGAAAGATGAAATCATTAGTCAATGAAGAATCTTTATATTATGAGAGCCTTCTAAAACAACCTTTTACAAAAAAATTCAAAGGGAAAGTTTTTCTTTCCTCTTCAAACTAAGTTAACTTCTAACTAAATGCCTTCTACTCTCTAGCTCTGATTCAATTCTCAATCTGATTCTAACTCTATATCTAATAGATTACAAATGAGGGGGGATACCCCTTTTATAGCTAGCCCATTTCAGTGGACGCCTCAGATTCAATTACAATAAAGGGCTCAGATCGAGCCACATATGCCCTAATTAGGGTTTCTTCCCTAAAAACCGCCATTGAGAGGAGTGGGGCAATAAATGCACAAAAGATTCTCCACTCCCCACTACGAGCAATTAATGTCCACTATCTCCAGAAGATTCTTGTCCAGAAACACGTTCACACTGCTCTGCCTGCCAATTCTGTTGCGCTAGGAGGAGGGTAAAAGAGTCTCTAAGATTGTCTCCAGAGTTCGTTCTCTCGGTCGTTCACATTCATCCCTCCTGTCGCTTCAATTCCTAGATGCATTTCTTCCTCGAAACTTTCATATTTTTCTTCGGCTCACTACCTTAGGCGCACCTAGCCTCCTTTGCATCACATTCTTAATGCCTTAGACAAATATTCACTGTCGTTTCCAAAGTTGTAACGTTGTCTAGCTTCATCACCTCAAGCCCTCATGCTCTGGCTCCGGTGTTCATCCTACAAAACAGAAAGAAGAGCATCAAAACACTTATAATATAACTTCACTTTACTTACCTAATCTCCACGTTCTGACTGATTGATCTCCAGATCTTGATAGAGATCATCATTTTCTCTAGCAATCTTTGCTTTCCAGGTGCATTGTGTTTACTTCATAAGATCCTCTTCAAGGGCACATCGACCACCCGGTGCCTAGAGTTTGTGCCTCAGAAAATATTTCACTTTGAGGACGCATTTGAACACTTTGATGTTCGAGCTTCATTTCATTTTCACATTCCTCCATGCCTTAGACAAATTTCTTCCCTGTGAGTGTGCTTGACCTCTTGTAGTTTCCTTTTCTCTTTCCTTAGACAATCTTGTCTGCCTTATAAATTTCATCCACTATAATCTGGGCGCTTATTTTGACATCACCAGCTGAGGCATCTATAAAAACATCTCTTTTTATTTTTGCCTTAGAAAATTTATTTTCGCCTAGGAAAATCATTAAATTGGCGCCAGGCAAAGATCTCTGTCAAAACAACATGAGCAAGGTGTAGAAAAGATTTAAATCATCTCCTAGTGGGAAATGTCCAACACCTAGAAGACATTTCCCTTCGGAAATCGTCATTTTCATGTGTATCCAGACGAAGGGGTACATTAAATTTTTATTATTTTTGAAAAATAATAAAAATTGCTAAGGTTGATTTCATTTTACTCTAGATGTATTCCACACCTGCAGTCTTCACCTTCCAAATCCTGGCATTTTTCTAGTTTTCCTGAAGAATTCTCCCTGTTCCCAGGTGCATTTGATCTTGTCTCTGGAGATTTTAACAATATCTCCCTCCTTAGGCGTATTTCCCATTTTACCTTAGAAAATCCCTTAGAAACTTTTTATTTAATTAACTTACCTTGGGCGCACTTAGGAAGGCCTTTTTCTATTTTACCTTGCTTTGGAAATTTCTCCACCTCTATTTGATTGCTGGGGGGCGCATTTAACTCCTTGTACCTCCATTTCCATTGCCTTAGCATTTTACATCCCTTGTATGCTTTGAGGGCGCATTTGGAATATGCGGCTGCAATTTTTCATGACTTAGAAAAATTCTAAGTCCCTTCACCTTGCTGGGCGCATTTTAGCTAGTGAGGTTTTATTTCCCTCACTCGTAGAAACCTTTTAAGTCAGCTCTTCCTTCTCCTCCTTGGGCGCATTTGGGGGTAGCTCCTTCCATTTTCAATGCCTTAGGCAAATTTTAAAGTGACTTTATGCAAGGTGGGCGCATTTTGAAGGTGGTGCTTTTATTTGTTGCCTTAGAAACTTTTTAAGCCTCCATATAAGCTTGGGCGCATTTCAAGGTGCTTACTTTTGTTTTTGACTTAGGAACTTTTTAAAGCCCTCACATTGCCTTGGGCGCATTTGAGAGTATGTGCTGCAATTTTCATACTTAGAAATTTTCATAGCACCACTTCACTTCATGGGCGCATTTCCTACTCCATGCTTATGTTTTCTTGCCTTAGACAAATTTCTAAGTCTCCACTTCTCCTTGGGCGCATATTGGAAGTGTAGCTTTGATTCCATACACTTAGAAACTTTTCCTGCTTGCTCATTTCCATTTGGGCGCATTTTAGCTTATTGGCTCTTATTTTCTCATACTTAGGTGTTTTCAGCCTATTCCTCCATCATGGGCGCAAATAGCCTAGGGAGCTTTTGTTTTCAGGGCGCATTTCAGTTCTTTAACTTCCATTATCCCATGCCTTAGGCGTTTCCAAGGCTTTCATTAATCCCTTCAAGGTGAGGGCGCATTTGAGGGGTCCAACTTCCATTTCTCCAGCCTTAGAATATTTTGAGAGACTCATCAAGGTGGGCGCATTTCCATGGTGGAGCTTTCACTTTATGCCTTAGAATATTTTACTTGAATTCTTCATGATGGGTGCATTTAGGAGGTTGCACTTCCACTTTACTTGCCTTAGAACATTTTCCAAATCAGCAAACCTCCTTGGTGGGCGCATTTCCTATGAGGAGGAGGAAATTTCATTGCCTTAAGAATTTTCTTGCCATGTCCTCTCAGCTTGAGCGCATTTGAGGTAGGGTGGAGGAATTTTCAACTTTTTCAAAATTTTCAACATCCTCTCACACCTTGGGCACATTTCACATAGGGTGGAGGAATTTTCATACTTAGGATTTTATTTTTTTTATGCCAGTCTCAACTTGAAAACCTTCAACGCCTTAGCTACCTCTTGCCATTCTATTTTTAGCAAATTTTGGAGAAGTGTGACTCTTCGTGGCTTTTCACTCGTTCTGAACCTGGAGCTGGCGTGATATGTTTCTCGTGACCTCGCCACCCTGTTTATACCTGTTGCCCAAGCTCATTTTCTATTTTTAGCCCGCCTGCTATTTTTAGCAAACCCTAAAACTGCTTGACTTTTGTAGCTTCGTTTGACTTGAATTTTTTACCACGTGGTCCTCATGACTTGATGAACCTGCTCATACCTGCCCCTCCCCCTGACCTGCTATTTATAGCCGTGTTCTAGAGACGACTTACTATAAATAGTAAGTTCTCGGATTGCGCCCAAATTTTACCAGTGGATTGCCTGAAGGATGCCGATCGTGATGGGATATCTTCGTTTTTCAAAATTCTGGCTCTTTACCCTACTTTTAGGCACTGAAGTAGGAAACCCTAATTTGATATGCATATGCCCTGAACGGTCTCTGTTTGACTTGATTTTTGTTGCATGCCATTTTGCTTGCTGAACTGAAGTGTTGGGTAGTTGCCAGAGTGAACCTACTATTTATAGTAAGTGTCTGGAAAGTGGTCAATCTGATGTCGGATGATTTTTCATGTCACAGTGCCCGTGGGATCTCAAAAAACCCAGAAAAGCCCAAAAAACTGGTCTGCATGCGAGCACTGGCTAAAAATAGTAAGTCCCTGAAAACTGATCCATTATGCTTGCATGTCACACCACTGCAAAGCTTTCGCAAAACCCATAAGGAATGTCCGGACATGCGTCACAAAACTCTGCATGCAAACCCTAAAAATAGCCTCTGAAGGCTGAACTCTGAAAGTCATCACCTCGATTTGCATGTTATACCATCGCGAAGGTCTTGAAAAACCCAGATCCATTCTCCAATCATGCCTTGGAAAATCATATGTTTAAATCTTGAAAATGGCCTCTGAAGGCTGAACTGCTAAAAATAGCCAGTTGTCCAAATTTGTTCAAATTTCTCGTGTAGGCACTCTGAAGTTGCCCAGATGTGCCGAAGCGGTTAGAATTCCAAAATCCTGGTGAGAGGACCCCAGATTAAGTACTTACTAAAAATAGTAAGTTGTCTGATTTCAATGAAAACTCAGTGGGAACCTGCTAGAAACCTTCTGATAGCGATGTTAAGCTCAGACGTCAATTAGTCAACTCAATTTAACTTCAAACTGGCCTGAAGAATGAAACCCTAATTTCACAGACAACCAAAATTCCAAATTAGGTCAAATATGGAGACATCCCCGGAAGGACAAAAGATTAGAAAGAGAGAGAGAGAGACAAAACAAGCCAGAAAAAACCAAATCCAAAAGACCATAATGGAGCAAAAATTGGGGGTCCCCATTTGAATGGGGTGATGTGTGAAAAGGACACAACAGGTCCAAAATGCAAAATGGCTGCGAAATTCAACATGCTATTACTCGGACACCGTGATACTTAGAAACTTCTCGTCTGATCTTACAAGATTATGTTGGGCCCATCTACAATAACCTCACTCGGTTTTCGCTATCTCGGAGGCATTTTTCTATGGTGGCGAATTTTCACTCGGGGAAAAAGTTGTCAAATGCAAGTAGTTGAAAGTTCCAAAGTGGTGCAACTTTCGTTCTGCAATTCGTGTGACCAAACAAACTATTCCAACGTGTCTGGGAGGGTACATTTACATTAGGCATAGTCCTCTTTTGCACCCAAACACGCAGAATCGCTCTGAGCTACGTTCAACCAGATCGATCCCTTAAGGGTCCAAAGTGCAAAATGGCTGCAAAATTCAGCATGCTATTACTTGGACACCGTGACACTTAGAAACTTCTCGTCTGATCCTACAGGATCACATTGGGCCCCTCTACAATAACCTTGCTCGATTTTTGCTATCTCAGAGGCTTTTTCCTATGGTGGCAAATTTTCACTCAAGGAAAAATTTGTCAAATGCGAGTAGTTGAAAGTTGCAAAGTGGTGCAACTTTCGTTTTGCAGCTCATGTGGCCAAACAAACTATTCCAACATATCCGGGTGGGTACGTTTACGTTAGGCATGGTCCTCTTTTGCACCCAAACATGCGGAATCGCTTCGAGCTACGTTCAATCGAATCGATCCCTTAAGGGTCCAAAGTGCAAAATGGCTGCGAAATTCAGCATGCTATTACTCGAACACCATGACGCTTAGAAACTTCTCATCTACTCCTATGGGATCACATTGGGCCCCTCTACAATAACCTTGCTCGATTTTCGCTATCTCAGAGGCTTTTTTCTATGGTGGCGAATTTTCACTCGAGGTAAAAGTTGTCAAATACAAGTAGTTGAAAGTTGCAAAGTGGTGCAACTTTCATTCTGCAGCTCGTGTGACCAAACAAACTATTTCAACACGTTCGACTAGGTATGTTTACTCTAGGTATGGTCCTCTTTCTCACCGAAACACGTGGAATCGCTCCGAGCTACGTTCAACCGAATCGATCTCTTAAGGTTCCAAAGTGCAAAATGGTTGTGAAATTTAGCATGCTATTACTGGGACACCATGACGCTTAGAAACTTCTCATCTGATCCTATGGGATCATGTTAGGCCTATCTACAATAACTTTGCTCTGTTTTAACTATCTCAAAGGCTTTTTCCTATGGTGGTGAATTTTCACTCGAGGAAAAAGTTGTTAAATGCAAGTAGTTGAAAGTTGCAAAGTGGTGCAACTTTCATTCTGCAGCTCATGTGACCAAACAAACTATTCGAATGCGTCTGAATAGGTATGTTTATGCTAGGCATGGTCCTCTTTCGTACCGAAACACGCGGAATCGCTCCGAGCTATGTTCAACCGGATCAATCCCTTAAGGGTCCAAAGTGCAAAATGGCTGCGAAATTCAGAATGCTATTACTCGGACATCGTAACGCTTAGAAACTTCTCGTCTGATCCTATGGGATCACGTTGGGCCCCTGTACAATAACCTTGCTCGGTTTTTGCTATCTCAGATGCTTTTTCCTATGGTGGCGAATTTTCACTTGAGGAAAAAGTTGTCTAATGCAAGTAGTTGAAAGTTACAAAATGGTGCAACTTTCGTTCTGCAGCTCGTGTGACCAAACAAACTGTTTCAACACGTCCGAATAGGTATGTTTACATTAGGCATGGTCCTTTTTCGCACCGTAACACACGGAATCGCTCCGAACTACGTTCAACCGGATCGATCCCTTAAGGGTCTAAAGTGCAAAATGGCTGTGAAATTCAGCATGTTATTACTTGGACACCGTGATGCTTAGAAACTTTTCGTCTGATCCTATGGTATCACGTTGGGCCCCTCTACAATAAACTTGCTCGTTTTTCGCTATCTCAGAGGTTTTTTCCTATGGTGGCGAATTTTCACTCGAAGAAAAAGTTGTCAAATGCAAGTTGTTGAAAGTTGCAAAGTGGTGTAACTTTCGTTCTGCAGCTTGTGTGACGAAATGAACTGTTCCAACGTGTCTGAATAGGTATGTTTATGCTAAGCATGGTCCTCTTTCACACCCAAATATGCGGAATCGCTCCGAGCTACGTTCAACCGGATCGATCCTTTAAGGGTTCAAAGTGCAAAATGGCTGCGAACCTCAGCATGCTATTACTCGGATACTGTGACGCTTAGAAACTTCTTGTCTAATAGGTAAAAACTAAAAAATCGGCAAAAAATGCTTTTTAAACCTTTAAAAAAACACAAATAAAATCGTGTTGATTTTCATGTGAAAAAATAAATGAGACCATAGCTTGTTGCTTACTATTATGCTTTGATAGAATTTTTCCAAGCATCCATAGCTTGTTCGAAAGCACCTGTTTTAGGCTTTTAGCTA
Organism: Sequoiadendron giganteum; assembly: GCA_007115665.2. NCBI lineage: Eukaryota > Viridiplantae > Streptophyta > Pinopsida > Cupressales > Cupressaceae > Sequoiadendron > Sequoiadendron giganteum. The sequence goes on from CM021107.1 coordinate 457,061,106, forward strand.
TAGCAGCAAGGCAGTGAACTATTTGATAAAATGCTTTGGTAGACATGTATGAAAAATGTCCTAGCATAGACAAGGCAGTGAACTGTTTTAAAAAAATGCCTCAAAGAAATGCCCTCTCATGGTGATGGAATGCCATGACAATCCATAGCCATAGGCATTCGTCATGGTATTCCATCACCATGAGACCACATTTCTTCGAGGCATTTTTTCAAGCAGTTCACTGCCTTGTCTATGCTACTGCTTACTATTATGCTTCAATAGTTTTTTTCCAAGCATCCATAGCTTGTTCGAAAGCACTTGTTTTAGGCTTTTAGCCATAGCAGCAAGGCAGTGAACTGTTTGACAAAATGCTTTGGTAGACATGTATGAAAAATGTGGTAGCATAGACAAGGTAGTGAATTGTTTGAAAAAATGCCTGAAAGAAATGCGGTCTCATGGTGATTATTGTCATTGCATTCCATCACCATGAGACCGCATTTATTTGAGGCATTTTTTCAAACAGTTCACTGCCTTGTCTATGGCTTGTAATATCTTCAAAAGGCTAATTTCTCCAATTTGTATGTTCAAGCTAATTTGAATGTAATCAAGTCATAAAATAAGTCACTAGGAGGTGAAAATATAAAAAATGCAAATAATACAATGTTGTTAAAAAGTAATCATGATGTAATTATGCAGCAAGAGAGAGCATAAATCAAGGAAGATTAACCGTTAAAAGGGTAGTTGCACCGATGAGAAGTTAGAAAAGGCAGTTGCTAAGAGGGAAAAAGTTATAAAAGGCATTGTAAGGCATGCAAAAAGGGGGCTGGTATAGTTCTTTTTACAATGGCTTTGAGAGTCTAATAGAGCATTTCATCACTACTCCACCAATGTAGGCCAAGTAGATTGGTGGAGTAGGTTAATGTTAGGGTGTTTTGAATGTTTTTAATCATTGTAGGTACAGGGGAATGCAAGAATGCTCATATGACGTTGCTGTTACACACAGAAATTGAAGGTTTCCACACAAAATTTGATGCTACAGTCATACATAATGAAGAAATAGAGTTTTCCATGGCTTGAGAAGGGTATAGATGATGTTTGCAGGTGTATTTAAAGGTGTTGGAAGATATGGCACGTTTGTAGAAGATGTGGAAGGTGATATTCCAAGAAACACTCATTATTTTGCTTGCAAAGCCTATATTCAAGGGTTTTGATATTTAAATGTTTTAGTGGATCTAATAACTCTTGAAAATGATGGAATTCTAAGTTTGGAGGTATTAAAAAAGACTGTTTAAGGTTCGTTAGTGATTTGGAGATGATTTGTTGGTAGTCACCTTGCAAATTTGGCCTAATTTGTGGCTGGGAGCAGTGTATCAGACCAGTTTTCTGATGTTTCTCTCAAAACAAGTGGCAATGATTTTGTGATATGTCTAAATACTCTGTAATGGGTCTCCAAAACTATATCAAGCTTGTGTTGATGCAAAGATGGTAGAGTTGTATCACCCGATTTAGGGCTTTGCTAACCTACAAGGAAATTGATGAAATGAGTGTTAAAACAGAGGCCAGTGGTATTTGTGATTAGATTTGTGATGTAAATTCTTAAATAATGTTTTCAAAGGTATTTCAATGATTTGGGAAAATGTTAAAGGTTAAGGTTGTTGATTTGGTGTTTAGACTAGGGTGGAATCTTGATGAAGAATGGTGTTATGACTACGAAAATCAGTAAATCTGATAACTCAGAGTTATGTGAATATGTTATTGGTTTGTTTCTATTAGAAGCATGATGACTATGAGGCTCTTGTAATTCTGATAATATTTTGAATGTAAGAATGTATGTCTATTAGCCTTGGGGAGTGTGAGTTGTATCAAGGAGGTTTTGGTGAATATTGAAGTATTGGTTGGTTCAATGCCTTTGATCAGGTTTTTTTGTTAAGATCAGTCAATTAGATGCTGATAATGGTCTAGAATATGATTTTGGTGATTTGGGAATATGACATGTTGTCTTGGAGTTTTAGAGAACTGAAAAAATCAAGTGAATTTGAAGAGAAATTGATGAAAAGTTTAGTAAACAAGTTGTTTGTTTAATTTGATCTTCTCCTGATTCTGTTTGGGATTGAAATCCCTTGAAGAAATGATGGTGTTCAGGAGTTTGGTTATTGATCTTGTGCATCATAGTGGTATCAGAGTATCAGGAAGTAGATCTGTTTTCATTTTGCAAGTTGCAGAAGAAGGTGAAGAGGAAAGGTTGCTAAGATGCCTCCAAAGAAGAATGATATGGCTAAAGAGATGAAGGAGATGAAAGATAGGCATGCAAGAGAACTTAGAGAGTTGGAAGAAAGAGTCATAGCCTTGGAGACAAATAAAAGAAGGGAAGTGGAAGAGATTGAGACTGAAGAAGAGGAAGATGAGGAGTTTGAAGATGTGGAAGAAGAGCTTACTCTAGAGGATCAAAGAATTGCAAGGTTGCTGAAGGTAGTGAAGACTGACAAGCCTAAGGTAAAATTTGATGTTCCTAAGTATGGTGGTAGTTTAAATGATGAAAAAATATTGGATTGGATTTGCTGCAATTGATAATCATTTTGAATGGGATGAGGTTCTTGAAGAACAAAGGGTCAAGATTGCAAAAACTAAGTTGCAGGGTCATGCTTTGGTATGGTGGGATTACTTTCAATCTGAGAGGAGGAAGCAAAGAAATTCTAAAATCACATCATGGGATAAGATGATATCAAAACTCAAAGGTAAATTCTTACCCAAGGATCATCAAGTTCAGTTGTTTAAGAGGTTACAAAATTTAAGACAAAGGGAGATGGATATTCAGTCTTATACTGAGGAGTTTTATAAATTGAGTATAAGATCTGGTCATCATGAGAATGAAGATGAAAAGATTGCTAGATATATTGGTGGATAGTGTTATTTGTGACATTCTTCCAATGGACTATTGTCACATACTCCTTGGAAGACCATGGTAGTATGATAGGTGTACCATGCATGATGGGAAAGAAAATAAGTATACCATAAGGAAAGATAGCCATATGTTTCTTTTGATTCCACTTCTAGAGGATGTGAAAGGGAAAGCCAAAGTAATCATGTGTGGGAACAAGGAACCTGTAAGTGTTGTCAGGGAAATAAAAAATTCTGGTTTTGGGAACCATTATAGGTCTGGTAATACAGGGGCAGTGGATATAAGGCCCGATGTAGCAGCAAAGGAGGTAATGACACCGGGTTTGTGTGAAAGTCTTATGGTGGGCACCATAGAATGTCCTGTTCTTGTAGATGTGAGAGTAAAGAAAGCAAGGTTTGTAACTACAGAGATGGATAACACTGATAAAACAGTGAAGAAGCATGATGGCAGTGTGTTGGGACTGGTGATAGGGGTACAAGGACAACTTCTTGTTAAATAAGTAAAATGCTGAGTTTTGGAGATTTCAATGAACCTGACTTGGAGATTGTTTTCAAATTGCCATTGTATGAATGTTGAGAGTCTTTGTAGGGCCTTGGTGGATATTTGTTGTTATTTTGCAAGATTAAAGGTTTAAAAACCTTGAGGGTGAGTTGATGCCTATTAGGCTGAATCATTATGAAGAATTTCTTCGACTGAGAATTGACATTTCCATTGTTGTGAGTCTTCTCCACCTTGGCTTTGCATCAAAGCACAACTATTGATAAAATGCTTTGGTAGACATATATGAAAAATTTTGTAGCATAGACAAGGGAATGAACTATTTGAAAAAATGCCTCAAAGAAATGTGGTCTCATGGAATGCCATGACAAGATAAAGCAATTGGCAGCTGCTCCTAGTTATTAGTTATGCAATGTGATGTAATTGCATAACTACTTAGGTTGACTTTGTAAAAAGCTATATTGTAATTGAAATTTTGTCATCTATTAGCATCTAGTTATTCGTTATGCAATGTGAAGTGATGCTTTGAGTTTGAAAGATGTGCAATGCATGAATATAAACTAGAAAAATCTATTTTCTACATTTCATTAGTTAAACTCTTTATTTTATTTTCTCTCTATATCTCTATTCTATGGAAATGCCTTTCGATTTCAAAAAAGATAGTTTTTATCTCTTGTTATAAAAAATTTTACGTTTTTTTATCTCTTGTTATAAAAAGGAGCAGATATACAATGTTAAAGAAGAGTGAAAGCACAACTAAATTTATCATTTCAAAGCAATTTTTTTGATGCATTTTTTCAAATAGTTCACTACCTTGTCTATGATATTGCTTACTATTATTCTTTTGATATATTTTTTCGAAGCATCCATAGCTTGTTCAAAATCACTTGTTTTAGGCTTTTAGCCATAGTAACAAGGAAGTGAACTGTTTGAGAAGATGCTTTGGTAGACATGTATGAAAAATGTGGTAACATAGACAAGGCAGGGAACTATTTGAAAAAATATCTCAAAGAAATTTGGTCTCATAGAATGCCATGATAAGAAAATGCAATTGGCAGCTGCTCCTAGTTATTAGTTATGCAATGTGAAGAAATTGCATAGCTGCTTAGGATGACTTTGTTCAAACTATATTGTAATTAAATTTTCGGCATCTATCAGCATCTACTTATTAGTTATGCAAAGTGAAGTAATGCTTTGACTTTGAAAGATATGCAATGCAATGTAATCAACGACATGAATATAAACTACAAAAATCCATTTTTTACAATTCATTAGTTAAAATATTTATTGTATTTTCTATTTATATCTCTATATGCTATGGAAATACCTTGAAATTGTATTTAAAAGGATTAATAGGTCAGTTAGGTGGTATTTGCAAAATCAAGTTTGTGAATGAATGGTAATTAAGAGCAAAATTGGCAAATTGCCATCTTAGAAGTCTAACAAAGGGTGGTTATGGTGGTTGATCGGCTCAAGGGGTAGTTGGAAGGTGGTATCAAGATATATTTCTGTAATACCCCGAGTTGAGGGTTGATTTTGTTGAGTTTCTAATAAGAAAATATACTTTTGAAAACGTTGATCACTGGTTTTCTTTGTTTTCCTGAATTTTCTTTGCCTTGCATAGGCCCATACAAGTCTATCATGAATTGAGGCTTTGGATACTTGATTGCATATGTTTTTACTCTCTTTGCATCTGTTCTGAAGGTTTAAATCCACCGTTGGTGTGTGTGGGATCAGCAAACTTGGTTACTACTTTGTTTTCTGTGTTAGGAGTTTTGAGGGCAACACCATGACACATTAGCCAATCCACCTACTGTTCTGACCCTGTTGCTCAGTGGATTAGCTTGCACCATGATTATTTTGGTGTGTGAATACTTTGGAGGATGACAGAAAGAATAAAATCAGTGGGGTGTGAAGTTCTAATGTTGTTCAGGGGTGTTTCCACCATGAAAGTAAGGAACTCAAGTAGTGAATCTGAGAAATACTGAAATGAATTGGATTGTGAGTGTCTTTTAAGTTAGAGAAGAGGTATTTTTGGGTGTTTGGACCTTTGGAAGGATTGGGGGAGGTCTGGAGTTATGAGTTTCTTTAAAACCCTTGTTTTTGTGAAGGTTTAGGACGGTTTGTGAGTAGAGGAATAGAACAAGTTCTTGGGGCTCTTAAAATGGGAGAATCCTGAGTTTGGTGAGCATCCCTAAGAATTTTTAAATTTTCCTTGGTTTTTATTTGAGTTTGTGAGGGGGTTCCTTTGGAAATTAGGCCTAATTGTGAAGCCTAGAGCGAGGGAGGTGTATTGAAAGTTCATGTTGGTCGAAAAGAGTTACTATTGGTTTTGGCATATATTGTGTAACCTTGAAAAGGGTATCTTAATCCACCTTTAAATGGTCAGGTTTTTTGGAAAGGTTGGGAGAAATTAGGCTTGGACCGGGTTTTGAGTTTGGTGCAGGAGCACCTACACCACATCATCAATTTTTTTTATTTGAATACATCAATAGAGAAATGTTAGTGTCTTTAGGTTTATTTTGTCTAATAAGCTTTGAGAGATCAAGCATAATGCAAATAAAGGGTGTTTTGTGTCTTAGAAGTCAATTACAAATCATATAAGTTGTAAAATGCTGACAAAGCAACTTTAACACAAACAAATGTAATTAAGGGACCAACTAATCCCAAGGTTGGTTATGGGCGTTGGTGAGAAGATGGTTGTTGTAAAATTCTTTAAAAATCCTTACCAAGGCTCGAATGAGAGAGTGGAAGAAGTTTTGTAACAATTTTACACAATAAACACCACAGTTTTGAGCAATTTTCTGGAAAAATATTGTTTTCTCGATGTTTTTGAGTGATTTACGGGCACATACAGGTTCTTCATGGTCTAATAATTTCAGAGGATGTGTCTATATGTTTTCTAATTCATTTATTTTTTATTTGGTGTCTTAAATCTTTGTTTGTAGAGAGAACCAACACAAACAATGACTGTCCCAGTGTTGCTGAATCAAGGGTTTGAGGGGAAATTTGTGATGTAACAATCAATCCACCTGCTGTTTGCTACTGTATCTCGGTGGATTGATTGAAAACATGTTATAATAAGTGTGACAACTCATTTTTGAATAAGGATTCATAATTATGTGGCATTTTTGTGACTGTTCTAAGACTGAACAGGGGTTTTCCAACATGGAAGTGAGGAACCAAAGAGAGTTTTTTAAGAATCAATGCCTGTAAGGGTTATGTGAGGGTTTGATGAGTTTGTGCAGAACTATTTTGAGGTGTTTGGGGCTTTGGAAGTGTTGAGAGAGGTCTGGAGTTGTATGTTTCTTTAAAACCCTTGATTTTGTGAAGGTTTAGGAGGGTTTCTTGCGACAGTGAGTTAGAGGCTCTGTAGACAAAAACTAATGAAAAAATTTGAGGTTTGGAACCATGACCTAAGACTGTCCAAGGCGTTTGGGTAGATACATAAAGTTGGAAGGGTGGTCCCTTTGGAAAAAAAGGCTAATTGTGAAGCCAAAATTGAAGTAGGTGTGCTGAAAGTCTATGTTGGTCCAAAAGGGTGACCACTGATTCTTTGGTATGTTGTGTAGCCCTTAAAAGGGTATCTCAATCCATCTTGTAATTGTCTAGTGTTTTAGAAAGGTTGGGAGAAATCTGGTTAAAACTGAGTTTTGAGTATCACAAGAATAACCAGTCACAAATGTGAGTTTTGGAAACCTTGATGAATATGAGTTAGGGATTGTTCTCAATTGATTCAATTTTCATTGTATGAATTTTGATGGTCTTTGTACGGCCTTGGTGGAGTCTTGTTGTTCATTTGCAAGGTTGAGGAGTTGAGACCCTTCAGGGTGGGTTGATGCCTATTAGGCTGAATCATTATGAAGAAGAGTTCTTGATTGAGAATTGGCATTTCCATTTTTGTGAGTCGTCTCCACCTTGGCTCTGCATCAGAGTGCTACAAGGGTGGATTTTTGGGTAAGGTGTTGAATGAAGAGTTTGGTTTGATGGAGCTTTGAGGTTGTGTAGATTGCTCAAAACAAGTTGTATTAATCTTGTTAGGAGCCCCTTGAAGGCAGGTTGTTAGATTGATTGGGTTTGAGCCTCCTTGCCTCTGCATCAGTGAGGCACAAGTAATTGAAGCATTCCAAAGGATACAAACCACCACGAATGGAGCTTATTTATACAATACGCTTTAGATGGGGCTTACTGAGCATTCGACAGTAATTAATTAAGCATTAGATGTAAACAAAATCCATGCCTACAACATTCAAGCATACAACTTACACGATACGCATGATAACATCATTCAAAAATGGCAGTAGCAAGATAAGAGTTTCTTTAATCAAAAATCCGAAAGGCTATACAATGATATATATTGATAAAAGTATATAAATATATCCAAAAAAAACATATAGGCTTAGTACAAAGGAGCCATTTGGACATAAAATATCACGTATATATATCAATAGTACAAAACATATGTTCCAAAATGCCACATAGGCATACAACAAACAACACTAATACATAGTTATTTCCCTCTAAGGGAAGGAAATAGATCCCGTGTTGCCTTCGAAATTCGGCTGGATGGAGTGACCGTTGCTTGTCTTGTCTTTCGAACACTCTCGCTACTCCTCCTCTCTTCACTCTAGACTTTCAACTGATACAATTAAAAGTAAAGATGTTAAACATAGAAATTGAATTATGGAATGACATATAACAAAATATAATCACTTACCGCATACATATAGTCATCATGCACATTTAAAGCATCACCACATCCACGATCTGGAGTGACAACCACCTGTAGCAACCATGGAGATATAAATTAAACTAGATAAAATTATCATGAAAATTTTCTATAATAGACCATAAAAGAGAAAATATAATGTCAAATCGACTAATCTATTCCATACCTCTCTCAATGGATCAGAACTGGCTATTGTTGCAGCAACTCCATGGTCCATCGTACCAACAACATCACCAGGGCTATCTCTTGTCGACAACTGTAAATGAAACAATATCTTAAGTATCATGCTGATATAGGAGAACATAATGTGACACGATCAGGGAATACTTGAATGCAATGTTTGTGTTTCTCATCAACTTTTTAGATTTGTAGATACGCAAAATTACGAAAACTAGCTAACATAGATTTACAACACCATTAATGAATAAAGGCTACCTGAGTGTACGTTATTTGAGGATATGAATCGTGAGGTGTGGAGGAAGAAGGTGCACGAGGAAACTGTTTGAAATTTGAAGCATGTTATGAGACAAACATTCAAATATAACATTCAACTGTTCAAATACAATAATAATATCTTTAATACTAGTTGCATACCTATAGACTCATCATCGAGAATGTATAAGGGTCTGTAGGAATAGAGAATCCCTCATGAACAGTGCGACCCTGAAATTTCATCATATCAAAATTCTACTAATTTAGTTATTCTTAAATTTCAAAATATATTTTAATAAACAACATTAAAATAACTTGCTAAATTTTACTTGAGTGTCAATGAATGTATCATTTAGTATATCACCTGTGAAAGCCATCGCCTCTGCAACTAACGTAGGCTGTGTAGCTGCATCACGAGCACCCTAATAATCGTACGTGCAAACAACACCACAAGCACCACAATGGTGGGGTGGAGCTCGAGGCCTACACGTCTCCACCACACCAGGCTCTACTAGAGGACTCGCACACTGTAAAATGGTCTGGGTGAGTGATTCAATCGTCTTCATCGTGTCCACCTCTACACTGTCCTTAACAATGGAAGGAACAACGACATGCTCCACCATGGGTCTGCCCAAGGCTCTCGGTGCCAACTGTGGATTATGTCGTGCAACAGGTCTATCGTGTGTGGAGCCCCCACCTCTACCCTGAAAGTCTAAGATGTCAAAATAGTTTGGAATTTTATTGAGGACAAACTCACAATAGATTTTCCTCAAAAAGTATTGCGGCACCTCATGGTTATTGCATGGAGGTTGGTCAAATACCATCCACCACCACTCCCAAAATTTGTTTCTAATTAAATCATGGTGGCACCAATGGATGGGGAACCTCCTGCATGCATGGGACAAAGGTTCATTGGTTTTTGGGTCTTTAAATAGGGCACACAACTCGGCTTTGCTAATATTTAGTTTTTTGACATATGCATATGACAAACCATTAGCATAAAATTGTCTCATCTCATGTCTCTTAGTTGACCAAAAATTCATTTGCTCGCTCATTTCTCCTACATGAGGTAAAATTGACTTCAATGATTCAGCAATCCCTCTCCTATAAGGGTGGGTTTCGGCATACTCGGTTAATCTTGCAATTAATCGTTCAATGTCTTTTTTATTGTTTTCAATTTGATTTTGAATATTTTCTTGTGTTCCTTGAGGATGCCTATGAATTGATTGAGGGGTTTTGGGTTGTTCTTGTACAGGAGGCTCTTCATAAGGGGGTGATTGCGAATTCTCAATGTTTTGAGGTGGAGATTCATTCCTTGAGAATTAGAACAAAGTTTTATAATAAAAATCTATTTAAATTTGCATTCCAAATCAAACTCGAAATAAATAGAATAAAAATACACACCTCTTTGCAATCTTCGACCTCGTCGACGTGTTAGCGACATCCTCGTGGAAAATGGAAAGCTAAGGATGTAAACAATGGAAGAGATTTGGTGAGTGCGAGTTGCAGACCTGGAATCCTCTTCCTCAAGCCGCGGGTTGAAGACAAAATGAGGGTTTTAGACCCGATTTCGGCTTTTTATGTCTAAAAAGACATTTGGCGTGCGCCAAATTTGGTGTGCGTGAAAGGGCTAATTTTGGGGTTTTTTTTTATTATTTTTTCGATTTGGCACCTCAATTGTGTTACAGATTGGTGCACTTAGCCATATACAATCCTAGGATTTTCATGTTGATATTTTTTAGATTTTTTATGTTGTTTTTAAAGGTTTTTCTATTCTACGGTTTTGTTGTCATTAATCCACACTCTAGTAGTTTTTTAATTTTGAAACTAGGTCTTTGAGCCAGTATCCCCATACTTAGGTACCTAAGGTTTTCGATGGTTTCATAAGGATTTAAAAATCATGAATACTAGTGGTTTTCTAAAACACATAGGGTTTTAGTCTTACTTCTTCAATTTATGTTTCTCACAATCTAAGGTTTCAAAGAGTTTATTTACAAACTTATATAGCAATAGGGTCTTTAGGTGTGATCAACAAAGTTTATTTTTAGTAGTGATAATTGTGAGGTATCACAAGACAATGTATTTACCTCAATTTGTTATAACAATCATAGACTTTCAGTCATAACATATAGAATTTTCATTTCCTTCACTGTTGATTCAACATAATCTAGGTCGATTGTTACCATTTTGTCAAAGGGGATCCTAGAACATCAATTTATATATTTTCCTTCATTACTAGGACTCAAACTTAGATTTTTTTCAAGAAATTAAAATGTATTTCTAAATTCTATAATTGTGTTGGGTGAAAATTATGTAATCAAATTTTCAATAGATTACACAACCTATATTTTAACCATAGTTGTGTGAGATATAACTTCTCCTCTCAGAAAGGGGAGGCACCCTTCTTATTGCTTACAGAAGCTAAATAAAACTAACTAAATATTCACAAGATGTACACTACAACTATGAGATTTGGGGTGTGTGTTACATTCATGCTTATCTCTTTTTTTAGAGAAGATGTTTTGCAATGCTTCACGGTTGATAATTTATATTCAAAGTAACCTTAAACTAAAAACAAGCAGTAATGCCAATACCTCTATCTTGTCAAAGAAAAGTGTAGAAGTACCAGATATGATAATAATAACAATAAAAAGAAATAGGAAATCTCATGAAGGCACAAAATCGTTCCATATAGTTTTCACCAATGGATCTGAGATAGATGTACCAGTTGTCAAACAGATTGCACCTGAATGCTTGAATGGTTAAATTCAGCAATTTATTGAAACATGGGAACTATCTTGGTATTCGTAAGAATCACTAAGAGCTTTTCCTATAGATTCATCTTGGTATGGCTTCTTTTGTTGGCCGCTATTTGTAAATTTATTTGATGTGTCTTGTTTGTGCTTCATTGGCCACCATGAGTGTGAAATCGAACTATGTGTTTGAGAGCTCTATGAGGCTGGCCACGGCTAGTGTATTCTCCTACATGCAAGACATGGTAAGCCTTCCTTTAGCTTTGTATTTTTCTGTCAAATCAAAGCTCTTAGAAGCTTATGATTACAAAAGAATGATGGCCATTTTCTCAAAGATAATGCAGACCCAAGTACTGGCCTCACCATATATGTCTGATAACTGCATTTTTATTATGAAATTATCACTCCATAGGCTCTTGCTTTGCTGATTTGAGATTTGGATAAGAAATTTAAAATGGGTTTCCTTTTCTGTGCTTACACTTCTTAACTCAAACCCTTACCTGGGTACTCATTTTTCCAAAGAAGAGAAGCTCTCCATGTATTTTGTATTGCTCTCATGAATTCACATAACACAATGGTCATGCCTATTATCTCTATCATTCTGAGCTAAAACCCCATGTGGGTATTTATTTTGAATAAAGCTATTTACTTTGCATTTTCTCCAAGCTTGGGCTCGACCCATGATGAAATTTCATGTATTTTGCATTCTTGTAAAAACTCCTACATGGGTATTCTGAAAACAGTGAAAAATCTACATTTTGATTCAAAACTCCGTGTGGGTTCTCAGAATTTTGAAAGAAATTGACCTATTTTTGTATTTATGTAAAACCCCCTTGTGGGTATTTGTGAAAATGTAAGAACAACTCTTTGGTATCCTGTAGCAGCATTACACTTGTAAATTATGACTATTTTGAAATGAACACCACTTTCTGATTGGAAAAAAGGAATTTGACTGCTTCTTGCTGCATTTCCCAAATGTATTATCCTTCCTTCATGCATGAAGACTACCCTTCACTTGGCTATAACCTCCTTGTGTCATTTCAACCTCCCTCAAAACCTTTACCGTTTTCCCTTTATGGACTTTCCCTAGCATTCTGAAGATGAATGATTCTGATCTTAGTGCATGCTATATTTATTTCATTGTGTATTCATGTACTATAATCTTACCCTTTCAAAGATACCTTTTTCATCGCTTGAGTATAATACAATCATGTCAATATTTTTTGTGATGATAACTATTGTTGTAACTAATGTATTTGATTTTGTTTGAATTACCTATTGCTTAGCTACAATAGCCTCACTTCATGACTATTTCCTTTTATCTATTGTCACTTCTATAGATAAAATATGACACATTGAATGTAATCAATCATGATTATTTTAAAAATGTCCTTTTGACTGCTCTCCTCACACATTTGGGTGGTGTTGTCAGTTAAAGTTTGCACCCTTGCTAAAGCTATGAACTTAAGCAACCTACTGACACATTGGAACACTTCGAGGTTGTGGGTGACCAAGGAAAGAAGTGAACCTCCAGATTATGGGCTGGCTCCCTTTGGCTTTTTTGGTAAAACTGAAAAATTGAGAAGGGAAAGAGATAGAAGGACCTTTTAAAAGAAATATAGCTAGAGAAGGTGATTCACCAATATGTGACAGATAACCTGAATCTACTTTTAAAATCTCACCAGATAAGTCAAATTGAAACTAAAGGATTCACAGCTCAATCAATTATATTTTGCATAAATATTTCATTTGAAAGGCTCCTATGATTGAAGTTAGCTTGAAAGAAAACAATAATGTTTTCATAACGAACATTCAACAAATGTAAGAAAACACAGTCAATGACCTGCACTATAACATACTGAATCTAAACAATATATTGAGGCAATAAGGTTGAATAGAAGGATTTCATGGAAATCACAAAAAATTATCCTAAAAGCTTACACACAATACTTGCACAAGACTGACTGGAGAAGGAAATACAAGCTTCTTGCTGAAAAATCTGGGATATCTGTATTACAAATCTTAAGAAATCATGAGTTACAAAAATCTGAGTGAATGCTCTCACAGCAATCCCCAAATCAAGAACTAACCCTATCAAAAGAGAAAGAAGGACTTATAGAAAATCTCCAAAATTCGGAATTGAATTTTGGCTCCAAAATCCTATGAGTTGTCAAAATTCTCCTTCGAATTAGGCATGCAATGCCAATCAACTCTAAGAAGATTTTTCAAAACCTCCCCAGCCTGGTGATCTGTATGCAAATGGAAACCCCTCAAAATCAAACTCAAAACTGAATGTAACAAGATGTCACATGCCTAATATCACTCCTTGATTGAAGTCCAATCAATCCAAACTCAAAACTGAAGGAGATTCCATGATTCAAGGCCTCCAAACCCCTATCTTTGTTCCACATGTTGGCAAGACTTTCTCAGTCATCTCCAAGATTTATGCAAGTCCTCAATTTGAAACTATATTCAAATTACTCTCATTTGCATTTTGCATATCATCTATATTAAATGATTTATAAATATCATTTTAAAATAGAGATTTACAAAAATTGAACATAATGCAAAATAAAGACCTTTGACTAAGTCAAATACAAGACTCCTAAGACTAAGTCTTCACATTAATTTTTTGGCTCTTCCATTTGCATAAATATCTTTAAAATGATTTATGAAAATCATTCTAAAAACCAAGACTTATATTTAAAAAATGGAAAGTTAAAAAATAAAATAAAAGACTAAAAGTCTCCAACCTAAGGCAACAAGCCTTCACTTCCATCAAACCCTTTTAGGGTTCTCAAAACCCTAAAATGAATGTAAAGACATTCATTCTCATTTTACACTGCTGCTTGACATGCTCTGAGTGCCGCCACCATGAAAGAAGCCTTGACCGACCCTTGGTGCTGGGAAACTTTGTCTTGGACACCATTAGAACTCACTATCTAAGCTTTTTACTTTGCAAACTCACTGTTTTCTGTCATTTTGAAAGTCACCTGGAGATTTTTCGGAAGGATGTTGAATGGTGAGTCTGTTTTGTGCCGAATCTGGAACTTTGCTTCCTTCTGTAAGTTTTTTGAAAGTTTTTTCGTGCCTTCAGGCCGTGGCCCTACTATATTTCTGATGATTTACCTTCTGGAAAAATGCTTGCTTTTTTGGTGACTTTGTGACCTTCATTTGTTGTGCTGCCATGAGCATGAAGGAATCCCAAAATCTGAGATGAAGGTTCGTGCTTTAGACACCATTATGAAGTCCTCTGAAGCTTGAAAGGCCTCTGTATTATTCGCCATTTTGAAAGCCACCTGGTAAGTTTTTATTGTTACAGACTTAGATGCTCATCCCTCTTTCAAAGATTATGAAAGCGTTATTGTGCGGCCTCATTTGTTTGTCTCTTAGCTGCTTTTGCTAGCCGCCATGAGCATTCTAGGCGAGTTTTCTTGGCTTTTAGATGCTTCATTCGACTGTATCATTCTTTTCTTGAAAGATCCTTTGCTTGACCTTAGTCTTCTTAATGACTAATGAATTTTCTGAAAAAACAAAAAAAGGATAAGTTTTCTTTCTTGTCTTAGAAGCTAGAAATTTAGAAGATCTTGTGCATTTCGAAATCTTCTTGAGCTTGCAGCCACGGCCATGAGTATTCATTGATATTTCTTTTACTTTTTCCATGTTATCTTCATCACCTGGCCACCATGGGTTCTCCTGGAGAATAAAGGGATTCCTGCAGCCATACCTTTCTGATGATTTTTTTTTTTAAATATAGTGAAATATTCCTCCTTTTGTGTGAAGCTTTTGAAAACTTTGATGTTGGTGAGTCTAGTTTTATGCTGAATCTGGAAATTTCTCTGTATAAAAATTGTTATTTCTGTGTTTCACCTTATGGCCGCCATGAGACAAACTGGGCGAGCTTTTGTCATGTGTTCACTACCATTTAAAAGCTTAAATCTTATCATTCTGTGAACTAAAAGCTTCTACAGGCATGATTCTACCAACTACAGACATTCTTTATTCTCTTCCTCTATTGCTTTGAATTTGAAACATTTCTATAGCCGTGGCTATGACTGTATTTCCTTTACCTCGGCCTATATCTCTACTTGTGACTGCCTTCATGATACTCCTCATGTAGAATCTTCAAGTTTTTTTGTGGTAGAATACAAAATTTCACCTTTGTTGAAAAGTTGCTTCCGAAAATTGTCAGATAACTTACTTATTCATGCTCCTCCTATAGCTTCTTTGTAATAATAGAGATTTTCTTTTGAAGCTTTCAGATTGATCTGTCATAATACCCTTGCTTACTTGTTTCAAAATGAATATACACCTATCATCTTGTTGTATGAATAAATAAAATTCCTTAATGAAATTCTTTCATAGCTACCTTCTTTTCTGTTAGATATTAAAGATGGAATGTTTCCTGTCATAGCCAACATGAATATTCTCTGGTTGAGCTCCCATGGCTATATATTTTCCATTCCTTAAAAGGTCTCTTGCTTTACTGAATATAACAGATACTTCCCATTTCTGTAAAGGTATTTCTAAAGCTTTCTGGACTCCTGATCACTCCTGACGATTGCCTTGTGGACCACCATTATCTTGCTTTTAGTGACTGAGCATTGAAATTCTTTGCACAACTTAAATGAGCTGGGCTCCACCCTTGTGGGAGCTACATTTTACCCCTCATACTGGAACTGATGAATAAACAACAACAAAACTTATCTTGTTTCTGTACATGAAACAAACAAGTCAGTAAAAACAACAAAGCATCCATAGTTTCCTTTTGATTCGTTTCCTGTACCTGCACATAACGCAAATAAGTTAATAAAAACAATAGTGACAATGCTTTCTGGTGCTTTGCTTCTTTTTTTTTTTCTTTTCTTTTCTCTGATGAACGATTGATAGTGTATCCATTTCATTTCTATTAGTAATGTTGGAATAGGGTAGAATGTGATCCCTCATTGCTCTAACAACACTCATTTTGCAGGTAAATTTGGAGCTGGAGTCGACACTGATACTGAAGATGGACATGAAAGTCAACGCAACTGGCTGTAACGTCGATTCATCATTCCAGGCAATGACGAATCACCCTCTCCCCTTACTCTTACGCTACTTTCAGTTATGTAATGCATTTGCTTCTTTCCTTCAGCATTTGAAACAAATTAGGCTACTCCCATGGCTTGTGTGGGATTACAGGACATTTTCTCAATAAAAATTATTTTTATGATATGCCATGGCTTCCATTATCTGATGAATTCGTTTTGTTTGCACAATGCAACAATGAAATTGCAAATGTTTGAAACATAATCTGTAATCAGATGATTATTTTCTTGTATTCTAGTTCCTTAAAACTGCAACTCTTTATATAACCATAATTCTTACAACTAAAATTCAGTTTGCATGTTGCTTTCCTTAAAAGATTTTTTGCTTGATCCGAGCTTTGCTGAATTGTTCAACCAGTTTGGTCCAAACTTGTTGAATGATTTTGCAAATCATTCCTCAGCATAATTTCCTTTTTCGAACAGAAAACTGGTTGAATAACTTGTAATAATTTTTTAAATACCCCAGCAAGTAATTGCTCATATGAATGCTAATTTTCAGCAAGATGCTAAAAATTGGCAACAAGTGGTTGTATCTTCAATTTTCAGATTTCATTCAATTATAAAAACAAAAAGAGCATGCATAGCAGTTTTTATTGAATGAAACTCCTGAATGATTTCCATTCCCTGTTCTAAGACTATCCTTGATTGTGTTCATGATTTGTAATTTGATAAAATGATGAATATGATCCCAGCACTGCACCTTCTATACATGTTCGTTCCTCTTTTGAATGAAGAGTGAATGAAGATCTTATCTATCTATTTTTACCTTAGTGTGTTCTGAAGGCTACTACTATGAGTTTCTTTTATGATAGCAGTCTTATTTCATGAGAGTAATTGAATATCTGATAACTCTCAAATAATTATGTGAATGAGAGGTGTCCTTTTTGATATGTTGGGTTCAACCCTTGTGGGAGCCCATTTTTCTCCAAATATATAATAAAAAACAATCACGAACATAATGAACCTATTCCTGCACAGCGATCAAACATGTTAGCAAAATAACTGAAGCTGAAAGCTTCCTCTTTCTTTGTGCTCTTTGTTAACTTTATCATCTAATGTATGCTTGAATTGATATAGATTATATTCCTGTTGGCAATGTAGGCATAGGATTGATATTGATTCATCATTGCTTAGATTCAATTTCTAACATCATTTTCATTCATCTGCAGGACAACTTAAGGAGATTGGAGTTGGGGAACCTGGAAAGCTTCAACAACACCAATCAAAGATATCAAGCATCACTGGCTCCATCATTACAACCAATGATGAACCACCCTCCTTTCTATGTCTATATTTTCTACATATGTATAGTTTACAATCTATTTTTGTACCTATCATTTGATTACGTAAATCAAATTCAGTTATTCCCACGGCTTGTGTGGGACCTTGATCTTTACAATATGAATAAAATAGAATTTATTATGAAAATGTCTAATTATTTGTTACAAATACTTGCATAATAAAACTGAAAATCAAATGTAATCTGATTTTTACATGATGACACATATTTAGCAGAAAAATTTGAAACTTTTGTACCTCTCAATGATGAATTCAATTCAGCTCTACCTATTTGAGTTGGTATTGAAAAAAAGGTAACAATATCGTTTGTTGTATTAGAAGCACAAAGTCTTCTAGATACAAAAATTCCATGAACAACATGAACAATTACAAGCACAAAGTCTTGTAGATCATCCAATAATAGTTAACCAAACATAAATGTAAATCCAAATAAATAATGTAACACAAAGTTTACATAGATTTACTTGAATCCCTTCGGATCTCATATACTAATCACCACCAATATTATTCAAAATAAAAGAGAATTGATTCCAACATAAAGTCTGGCATGCAACTTCCTTCTTTATTGATCAGATTTAGATTCACAAAATTGAACACAAAGTCTCAATGTTTGTTTCACAAAAGGGCAACACTTCGTTGTAAAATACTAAAGGTAACTATTACAATAGAGATACCTCATATTTATAGAAGAGAGGGAAGAGCTAATCTAGGAAATTAGTTGAGTAAAATTAGGAATGTTAGGTGAGAAAAAATAGGAAACCCTAACTTTGACTAAGTCAACGTGTAATTCATCTCTGTGAAATTACATCTCATATTTTTGGTGCAATTACATTTGACAAAAAGATATTTAAGATGTAAATTATTTACAAGATGCATAAAGGGATGCATCAAAATTTTCAACATTGGGAAATCACGAATCTTCATGGTTCCTTGCTTGGGCGCAGAAGTCTTCATACTTCTTCTTGGTCTCCTGCATTAACTTTTCATCCAGACCAACGATGTAATCCATAATGGTGTGAATCCTCATGATTGATTTCTTGGTGGATGAGTGAAACATTTTGCACCTATCAAGATGCGTCTTGAGGTTGTCAAGAGTGATCCTTGTATCACAAACAACATGCATAGAGGCTTCTGAAAATTCTGCACTCTCTACTTGATTCATGATGGCTTCTTTGAAGGTCTCATAAAGTTTTATGGCCGAAAGGAAAATATAGTTCTCTTCAAGGAGCTCGCCTGGAAACTCCTTGATTATTTTTTCAAGAATAGCATGATGTAGTTCAACATTTTCCTCTGCTTAGTGGAGATATTTTGTAAGAGATTTGATTGTCTGAATACGATGCTTCAGTGATTCTCTTACTTCAACATATTTCTCCTTTTCGGGGATCACCCCCGCTTCCACCAATTTTTTGAGCTTTACTTGTTTCATTTGTGACCACAACAAGAAGAATTTTTCCATTTCTCTGAGCTCTTGGGAAAGAATACCTTCCTCCTTATTCAACTCTAATTTGAGTTGGGCTATCTAAGTAGCTTTTTCATTCGTAGCAACTATAATCTGATATCCATGTTCTATATTCTTATTAATCAAATCATATAACACTTTGCCTTTGGAGAAAAACTTCTCATCCTTCTTGACAGTTGGGTCCTAAACACTTATCATTGTCAACGATTGTGCATTACTTGAAGATCTTGCAAGCCTCCTTACAATAGTGGCATATTGCTCTGCCCTTTGTTTGTATAAGTTTCAAGCTTGCTCCATTTTGTCCAGTCTTCTTGCTAGTTTATTCAAGGTCACTTGCGCATCTGCCTTGGCACTTTCATTTGTGACCTTGCCAAGTTGGAATCTTGTTACTGTGTAGTACTCCATATTGACATATCCTTCCTCTTGAGGTGGTACACCAATCTCTGCATACTTTTGACTAGCTTTGTTAACATGAAGTCATGAATACACTTTTGCCTTTTTCTTCCCCTTGGCTTTTGGAGGGGCTATCTCTTCAAGATCGAGCTCTTTAGGAGAGATCATTAGCTTTTTTCGCTTCGATACTTGAGATACCAACCTGGGGGGAAGACAGGAGATATGATCTTCTTGGTTGATCACCAACTCTCTTGTCACTGCCACTTCTAAAGGAATGGCTTGTATAGTGATAATTGGCATAGTGTTTGTCATTACTGCTCAACTAACTTGCACATTGAGCTGATTACACATGGATTTCATTCATAAACCAGTGAAACTCAATTTTTGAAGTGAGATAATAGGATGGAGATAACACTAGGAATGGAGGATGGAGGGCTTGACAAAATGTCAACCATTTCTATACTTGTCACTTAAGGAGTATCCAGTGCGGTTGATTCTATAGGGGGTGGTGCAATGTCCACTATGGGTATGGTAGATGTAGGAATAGGTGATGTAATAAAAGGTGGTGGAGGATTGTTTGGAATCGGAGGTGTGCAAGGAACATTTGAAGTTACGGGCGATGATGTTTGGGGAAGATCTTCAACTACATTCTCTGGTGGAGACATAATTCTTTCTTCATCATGCTCGAGGTCCCTGTTGATTACCCTCTTGATCTTCTAACTCTTTTTCACCTTCTTGATCACCTTCAGAATCTTCTTCCTTATCAGAATCTATCTCTTCTGAATCTTCTTCAACAGATTGGTCATTTGAATTTTCATCTTCATTGAAATCTACCTCTTGGGAAACAAACCTCTTTCCTTTCGAGCGGGATGTTTTAGATTTTGTTGTTTCTTCTTCTTGGATGGTTCGAGCATCCTTTTTGCCAATAGTAAACTTAATCCTGGGGCCTCTTCAGGAAGAAGTGGGAATAACCGCATGTTTATCGTTCATGTAGAATTCCTGCTGTCGACTGGCTTCTACTCCGGATTCTTCTCCTTCAAATTCTGTTATGAAAGTTTTCATCTCAAAGCCATGCTTGTGTAACCACTCTACAGTGTTATCCAGTATTGGTGCCAACATTTCTCTAATGGAAATTTTTTCCTTCTTAGACCATTGGATTGTAGGAAAAGGTTTCTTGGAGATTTCTTGTTCATCGTAAGCAGAGTTCATGATGTCACAGGATCTGTGAACTCCTTTGGTAGGTCAACAACACCAAGATCTCTAATCTACTGAATGGTTAGTTTGCAAAAATCCATCTTACGGATAGCCTCTTCATCTTTGCAATCAACCCAGATGTCCTTAAAGTGGTACCCATGCTTGTGACCCTTTTTCAGCCTTTTCTTTACATTCCGGTAATCAAAATCAAGTCTATATTTATAGGTTCTGATTATCATGACATGCATCTCTGCATAGGTTGATTTGGATTTTTGTACACTTTTGATGGTATACCTACCGATTATTGGTGGAAACTTAAATCTTGGCTTGTGGATCCTTTGGCGTTCCTTGTGGATTGAAATCATCTATCTACATAACTCCACAAGTATCCACTTGTCTAAAGGATATATGGGCAACATATAAGGGTACCCAGTGTAGCATCCTACCCTTGTGTAAGTAAAAGTCAGGAATTGTAGAAATACGCATCCAACTTTACTCACCACTTTGTAGGCCTCTTCAGACACTCTCTTCTTCTTGAGATTCGGGTAAAAGATGAAAAGAAAAGGTGCAAAGAAAGCATCAGTGACCCTCCTAAAATGGTGAAGGCTTTCCTTCAGTTCCATTGATAGAAATAATTGTACACAGGTGTAGAAAGTTGGTTCCCTTTTGTAGACAAACTCGAGAATTGCCTCATCATGGTTGCAACATACACCAGGTAAGAAGTCATATAAAACTTCAAGGTGGTTGGCGCATTCATTAGTTGTTCATGGATTGCATCATTGATATGTTTTCCCCAATCAATATGAGCCTTTTTTCTTCTTATGATCTGAATGTACTCGTACATCCAATCCTAAAAATGAGATGTTTCAGGCAATCCCTTAACTCTTCTCAAGAGTGTTGTCATGTCTCTGACATCTTCCTTGAAGTCACTTCGCAAAATTCCCTTCAGCCATCTTGAGATAGTATGACTGGGTTCTTTCAACCATTGGCTATTGATCAAGTACTTAGCCTTATTTGGGTTTGAGTCATAGACTTCCTATGCTTGTTGTATTGAAATTTCAATGTAATTCTCCATCTGTGGCACTTTGAAAATAGTATTGAAGAAATCAGGGTCCAGTCTCAATATCTCCTGCCCAGAAGAGTCAATCACACTTCTGCTTTCCCAGATGCAATGGGATGCAACTTTTAGGATAAACTTTGTATGATGTGAAGAAGTAGGGAATGTAGACACCAGGTGTACATTACTGTGCACAATGACTCTCAAAGAGTCTTCAAGAGGCTTTTTCTCAATTCTCTTTATGAAATAAACGAGGTCTTGATGACCAACCTCAGTTTCTTTTATCTCATCCACCTTTGAAATTACTATTGTTGGCAGATAAACACCTTGGTATTTGTATTTCATTTTTCCTTCAGCCTTTGAAGATGATGGAGGCTTCTTGGCTGTCATTTGAGAGCAACTGGATTAAAAGATGCAATCTTCGAGGATCCCTTGATGAGATCTAAAAAGGAACTAAAAATTTAGAATCAACTAACGTTAGTAAAAAAAGCAGCATTAGGATGCATGAAGCAGGCAACGATGTTGAGCAAGCATGATATGAGTGATGAGGCACAAAAAATGATGCAAGAGTGGAGAAACGAACTTTGAAGCAAAGAAAGAGAAATTGTGGAAAGTTTCAATGAAAAACTATGAAAAGTGTAAGGGTGTTGAAAATCAACACCCTTGCACCAAGTCAAAATTTCACTTAAGTGCAATGGCGCTAAAAAAGTCTGCCATTGCACTTTTCACACTTAAACAATTTTCATCAAAAAGTTGAAGCACTTTTTTCTGGAGCTTTTGCACTTTTCACAATTTTGCTAAGTAAGAACAATGAGCATTCGCAAAGATACTCATTTCGAAGGTCTTCACTAGACAAACATAGAGGGATGCTCAAACAAACAGTTTGAGGCTTTGGAACACACTTCAAGGTGGATTTAAAATTGTCTCGTTTTGCGTGCTTGAACATCATGAACCTAGGAAATGGACAAGTTTTGTAGGGGGGATATTTGTGGAACACGCACTGCTAGATTCCATGATAACAGTTGACTCCTATTGGGGATCTTCCTTCAAATGTTATTTGAAATGAATGAAGGGAGAAGAACTCCAAATTTCAAGTGACTTTATTCATCCATTGGGATTAGAGTCAAGCGACAATGACAACACAACTTAAAACAAAAAGACACAAAGGACTAAAAATAAAAATATTTACATTTGAAATGCTCGTTACTTTACTGTGTAAAGTGTTTGAGGTGTTTCCCACTATGAGGAAGGGTGAATGACGTTTCATCTCCATATGCTAGTAGGAAACTATTCTCACCATATAGCTGATGAACTTGGGAAGGTCATGTCCATAATGAGTCAAATTTTCCGTGTATACCTTTTGGTTCTCTTCGTTTGTACCATAGGAGAACAAGATCATCGATTTGAAAATATCGAGACTTGGCTTTCTTTTCAAAAAGCATTTTTACTTGGTAATGGTGTTCCATGATGGGATCAACCACTTGAACTCGCTTCTCTTGCAATTCAGAGAGATACATTACACGCTTATCATAAAAATTATCAATAGTCTCATCCTCAATGGCCTTAGCCAATTTGAGGGCTGGAAGCTCCAAGGTTATAGGAATCTTGGCATTCAACCCATACAAGAGTTGAAAAGGATACATACCGATTTCTCATTTTAGAGTTATCCTGTCTGCCACAAAGCGTCATACAAAGCCTTGTGCCACAAAGGTTGATTTTCATCTACCAACTTATAGAGGATAGTCACCAGATTTTTCTTGCTTGATTCAGCCTGGCCATTACCTTGTGGGTAATATTTAAACGAATGTCACAAGGATATGTTGTGTTCGAAATATAACTCAATGATCTCATTTGACGAGAAGGCAGAAGTGTTGTCAACAACAATTTTGTTCGGCACGTTGAGCCTGGAAATGATATTCTCTTCCAAGAAATTATACACCACCTTAGAAGTAGCACGCTTAGTAGGAATTGCTTCCACCCACTTGGTGAAATAATTAGTTGTAGTCAAGATGTAGACATGTCCTGCACTTGATGATGGATTAACCGCACCGATGAAGTCAATTCCTCACTGCTAGAAAGTTTCTTCAATCACAATAGGTTTTAATGGAAAAGCCGCCAACTTAGGCCTACCAACGAACTGTTGACACAACTCACACTTAAGCATCCAAGAGTACACATCTTGAAAGAGTGTGGGCCAATAGTACTTCACTCTTGTGAGCAGTCACTAGCACAAAAAAATTTCCTCCACCGCTAAGTAATGGTATGATGTCAACAAAAAAAATTATTATTCTTTATCAACACATCGCAGAAAAGTCCCATCTACTGCACGCTTGTATAAGCCATTGTCCCATAAGACAAAGTTTGTTGATTTTAACTTGATGGTTCTCCTCTCTTTTGAAGTCAAATTATCAGGACATTCTCCACAAGTGAGGAAATGAGGGATGTTGGAAAACCACTCGTCGGTGGTGCTGACGAACAACACCATTGGAAGTTCACTTGAATCTACTTCTTTTTATGAATCTTCTTCATTTTTGAAACTTCTCCATCAAGATTATTTTCAGCGATAAGATGACACCTTCCACATCCCCGTATCATCTTGGTGGGTTTGATTTCCATGTCATATTCTTGAATCTTGGCAACCCAGTTGCCTCTTTTCGTCTCGAACTCCTGTTGTGTTAAGATGGACTTAACAGTTAAATCTAGGACTAGAACTTTCACATGACCATTCAGAATGTAGAACTAGAAATGTTTAATAACCTTGACCACTATGAAGGCCTTTTTTTCCATCTGAGAGTATTTCAGCTCATAGTTCTTTAAAGGGTAGCTCATGAATGAAATCGGAGACTCGAAACCCTCATTGTTCTCCTGCACTAGAATTATCGAAAGTGTATGCTGGGAAGCATAAATGTACATGATGAATTCTTTGGTGTAATCACCATAAACCAACACTTGTGCATGAGCAATGTCCTCCTTGATGTTATCGAAAGCGACCTTCCCTTCTGTTGTCCAGTGGAAAGTGGTATTACCTTTCATCATATTAACAATATGACGAGTCTTCTCTGTAAATTTTGGAAGAAACCTTCACATAAAGTTTACTTTGCCAAAGAAGGAATGGACAACCTTCTTGCTTGATGGAAAGGTAAGATATTTTATACCATTGACTCTTTCTGATTCAATCTTGATTCCTTCAGCGGACACTATGTGACCAAGAATTTTTCCTTCTATGAATCCAAAGATTGACTTTTTGGGGTTTAGGGAAATACCATGTTGTAGGCATCTCTCCAAGATCTGCCTTAGATGATAGTAGTGTTCATGGAACTTTTTGGATAACACCATGAGATCATCGAGATATACCACAATAAACTTTCCCATCACATCACGAAATGCCAAGTCCATAGCTCGTTGGAATGTGGCACCAAAATTTATTAGGCCAAAAGACATTTTGCAGTACACAAACGTACCACATGGATTGTGAAAGTCATCTTGTGTTGATCACTCGAAATAACTTTGATCTCGTTATAACCAAAAAACCCATCCAGCATGGAGAGCATCTCAGATCTGGTCACATTTTGTAGAACTTGGTCCATCACAAGGAGAGGGTAATTATACTTGAGTGATAGCTGGTTGAGGTTTCTGAAATCCACACGAATCTGGATCACACCATTTTTCTTATGAACGGGAATGATATTTTCTATCCATGTTGAATGATGGATAGGGAATATTATCCACGTGTTCAACATTTTCTGGACTTCCACAAGGATTGTCCCAGAAATCTTTGGATTGTATTGTCTCTATTTTTGCTTGAAAGGAAATGCTCCAAACTTCAAAGGAATGTCGTGTTGCACTTCTTTCAGCCGAAAGGATTTTAGATCCTCATATAAATATGCTAAGACATCCATATATTCTTGCAACAACCTAGTGAACTTCTTCCTCTCTTTGACCATGCAACATTTCCCAATGTTCACCATTTTAGGATCACTTTCAGTTCCCAAGTTATACTATTCAACCTCATTTGAAAAATTAGAGTCCGCAAGTTGCTTCTTGACGTAGCGATCATTCTTGTCAAAAAGTTTCTCCAGAGACACCAATCCTTTGGGAATTTTGTTCCCTTTGAGTTGTAATAATTCTTCACCCGTGACTAGATCCATATCAGACATAGATTCTTGGGGAGGAGAATCGCTTCCTTCAAAGTATAATTCATTGAATTTTTTTGCCTTTTCTAAGAAGGCAACAATTTGATGATCATTGTTGAAAATTTTCCAGTTCTTTGAATTATCGGGAACACTCGGGCAGAAGACCAAATCGATTGTGTAGGTAGAACCTTGAAATTCTTTATGTGGTATTAGGAGTGCGGCTGAGACTGCTAAGAAATCAAAACTGTCATTGTATTCCCTTGGAACCACAAAGATATCAAAAGCCTCAAATTATTCAATGCAATTCCAAATGAGATTGCGATAATTCCTAAGCCTATCATTTTTAGTCTAATATAGGTTCCTTACCAAACATACTATCAGCTCAACATCGCCTTGTGCATGAATATTTTTTATACCCTTCTTGCGTGCAACTTTCATTCCTAGCAACAAGGCTTCATACTCGACATTGTTGTTAGTATTGTCAAATTGCAGCCTAAAAGAAAAAGGGAAAATTTTCCCATTGGGGGAAATAAAAAAAATTCCCACTCTAGAACTGGTTGAAGCATAACTACCATCAAAATCTAGCAACCAAACGTTGTTCAGATCACCAAGGCTGACAGTGTCAAAATCTATAATTTCATCATTTGATGAATCTTTAGGATCTGATGTTGACGAATCATCTAGTGATGAATAATTTGTTATTGAAAGAGATTTGGAACTCTCCAACTCATGTCTTGTTGAAGATTAACCAACCTCTTATGTTTGTAGATAGTAAGTTCCCATGCCAGAAGACTCGAACAAGATCTGAGCTCTAGGGTCCTCTGATTGGGTTACTGAAAACTTTGCTTCCTTTTCAGGAATCAACTTTTGCATCACGCCTTTCATCGATATTCTATCTTTAGATATTTAGACATGTCCATGCTTAGTTCTCCCCCAAAATATTTATAGAAATTTCATCTGAGGAGGATTCTGTAAGATTTCAGCACGTCGGCACATTGGCACGTCGGCTACTAGAACCGATATCTTTATCTTTTTCTTAGGGTATGCAGAAAATGCATACTGCGCATATTTGATCTGGTCGATCAAGGGCGCTTGTTTGTTTTCCATGGAGAAGAAATGGCTAAATTTTTTGGTCATATCTAAACCTAAGGTAGTAGCTACCTTGGCAGGCATAACATTATCAGATGCACTAGAGTCTTTGACATAGTTACTTAGTTTAAAACCATTGACAAGTAGGGAGATGAAAAACATATCAATGCATCTAGAGTCTATTGGAGGATTAACAGAAGATTACTCTATGGAATTTTAGGCTTAGGAGCAATAGGAATATTAGGAGGTGAATCCTAACTTGGGGTAATTCCTTGGTCTTTGACGAACTTGACGAGCCTGTCAAATTGGTCGGGATTGGATTTGAGGTACTCAACCTCCGACATCTGGACCTTGGTTTTCTTGGCATGGTCGATGATGTCAAAAGCCTGGAAAGAATTTTGTAGAGTGGAAGTAGTAACTTCACTGATTGTTTTGATGAAAGGAATACTGGTCTTTGAAACTGGAGGATTGGCTTTAGAAAAAATAGGATTTGATGAAGAGGGACGAGGTGCACTTACTTGTGGGTTTGCTGCTTTCTTGGGTTTCCAAGGGAGAGGAGACCCTCTTTTGGAAATTATAATTGGAGGCTTCTCTTTCTCTAGTGGAGAACTAGCTTGAGCTTTATCAAGCTGATTTGGTTGATGCCACGTAAAAACAACATACGTGTTCATCACTGAGTCATTTTCCTCATCTTCATCTCCTATTTGAAAATAGCCAATCTTGGAGTCACCAGTTGATTTTTCTTCTTCCTCTTGGAAGAGATTGGCATTTTCTTCCTCAGGATAATCTGGCCACACATAGTATTCTTGTTTAGCCTCATAATATCCTCCATTAGTGTTGTTAGGTGGAGCCCCAAGTGCAAGCCTACCTTGTCGTGCTGAAAGGCGGTTTTGATTTATGTTCTCGGTATAGTTGGGGAAATTCCTTCTTGGGACATCCTTGTAGGTATTTTTGTTATTAGAGACTTGCTTTTTCAAAGCTAGGACTTCATTTTCCAACCTTTGAACCATGGGATTTGCAAAGTTGGAACTAGCGTTAGGAGCATTCACATTAGATGTTGAAGATATCGATGCTTGCATCCTTTTGTTGGTGTTAGTGTTAGTCCTTATCTCTCCGACCAGGATCACATCATCTTCAATATTTGTAGCCAATTGCTGTGCTGCTTCAACATTAGCAATATTTTCCCTGCGTAAGAAAAAACATACTTTGGGAAATATTTTCCCTGCGTAAGAAAAAACATACTTTGGGCAATATTTTCAATATTCAACATCAACCCCTTGGAGGGATTCAATGAAAAATCTTACAAAAACATCTTCATTTTCTATGGCGAGAACGCCAAAAATAATGTAGAAGGCGACAATGTGCCCATCAGGATGTTTTTTGTTGTTACCAAAAAAATTAGGAAGATGTTTCCTTGAAACACGTGGGAGCTCATGCAGAGGTGTGGCCAAACGAAGGGGGCCAAAAGCATTTTCCCATGGTCCTGCAGGTGGTGCGGCCATGAATGGTTGCACAAAAAGTACTAGAGTTGGATGCTTGTGGTAGACAAACCAAATAGCTAGAAGAGGATATCTTTGTTTTTGGGGAGGATAGCTCATAGTACATTGCAACAATGATTTTACTCATGAAGGAGTGAACATAAAATTATGTTGCAACAACGCCTCAAAATTGGATCTGTTACTCCTTGAGCCCTCAATCCTCGTGTATAACTTTGGTCTGCTAGAATGCATATCTAAAAAGGATGAATATTTACAAAGAAAAATACAAAAGATACAATAAGAAACTGGAAATATTTGTCAGTTCAATCAAAAGTGTGAGGCTTAGATTGAATGATTCTTCCCCAACAGAGTCACCAAAAAACTATTGGGTGAAAATTTTGCAATCAAATTTTTAATAGATTACACAACCTAGATTTTAACCACAGCTGTGTGAGATATAATCTCTCTTCTCAGAAAGGGGAGGCACCCTTCTTACTGCTTATAGAAGCTAAATAAAACTAACTAAATATTCACAAGATGTACACTACAACTACGATATGGAGATGTGTTACATTCATGCTTCTCTCTTTTTTCAGAGAAGATGTTTTACAATGCTTCACGGTTGATACTTTTGATTCAAATTAACCTTAAACTAAAAACAAGCAATAATGCTAATACCTCTATATTTTCAAAGAAAAGTGTAGAAGTACCACATATGATAATAATAAAAATAAAAAGTATGAAATCTCACAAAGGCACAAATTCATTTCGTATGTTTTTCACCGATCGATCTGAGATAGATGTACCGTTTTTTGTATTAGAAGCACGAAGTCTTCTAGATACAACAATTCCATGAACAAATGAACAATTACAAGCACAAAGTCATGTAGATCATCCAACAATAGTTAACCAAACATAAACGTAAATCCAAATGAAGAATGTAACACAAATTTTATATAGATTTACTTGGAGCCCTTCAAATCTCATATACTAATCACCACCAATCTTATTCAAACCAAAAGAGAATTGATTCCAACAAAAATTCTGGCATGCAACTTCCTTCTTTATTGATCAGATTTAGATTCACAAAATTGATCACAAAGTCTCAATGTTTTTTTCACAAAAGGGCAACACTTCATTGTAAAATACTAAAGGTAGCTATTACAATAGAGATCAGTCATATTTATAGAAGAGGGGGAAGAGCTAATCTAGGAAACTAGTTGAGTAAATTAATGAACGTTAGGTGAGCAAAAATAGGAAACCCTAACTTTGACTAATTCAATGTGTAATTCATCTTTGTGAAATTACATCTCATACTTTTTATGCAATTACATTTGACAAAAAGGAATTTAAGATCTCATAAATTATTTACAAGATGCATGAAGGGAAGCATCAAAATGTTCAACACTGGGAGATCAGGAATCTTCATGGTTCCTTTCTTGGGTGCAGAATTCTTCATACTTCTTCCTAGTCTCCTGCATGAACTTTTCATCCAGACCAATGTCATAATCCACAATGGTGTGAATCCTCGTGATTGATTTCCTGGTGGATGAGTGACCCTTTTTGCACATGTCAATATGTGTCTTGAGGTTGTCAAGAGTGATCCTTGTATAACAAAGAACATGCATAGAGGATTCTGAACAGTCCACACTCTCTACTTGATTCATGATTGCTTCTTTGAAGGTCTCAGAAAGTTCTGTGGCCGGAAGGAAAATATGGTTCTCTTCAAGGAGCTTGCCTGGAAACTCCTTGATTCTTTTTTCAAGAATAGCATGATGTAGTTCAACATTTTATTATACTTGGTGGAGGTCATCTGTAAGAGATTTGATTGTTTGAATATGATGCTTTAGTGATTCTCTTACTTAAACATATTTCTCCTTGTCAGGGATCACCCTGACTTCCACCAATTTTCTAAGCTTTACCTATTTCATTTGTGACCACAACAAAAGGATTTTTTCCATTTCTCTGAGCTCTTGGGAAAGAACACATTCCTCCTTATCCAACTCTAATCTGAGTTGGGCTATCTGAGTATCTTTTTCATCCATAGCAACTATAATCTGAGAGCAATGTTCTATAGTCTTATTAATAAAATCATATAACACTTTGCCTTTGGAGGCAAACTTCTCAGCCTTCTTGACAGTTGGGTCCTCAACGCTTACCATTTCTAATGGTTGTGCATTACTTGAAGATCCTACAAGCCTCCTTACAATAGTGGCGTAATGCTTTGCCCTTTGTTTGTATAAGTTTTGAGCTTGCTCCATTTTGTCTAGTCTTCCTACTAGTATATTCAAGGTCACTTGCGCATTTGCCTTGGCACTTTCATTTGTGACCTTGGCAAGCTGGAATCTTGTCACTGTGTACTCCTCCATATTGAAATCTCCTTCCTCTTGAGGTGGTACACCAATCTCTACATACTTTTGACTGGATTTTTCAACATAAATCCGTGAATACACTTTTGCCTTTTTCTTCCCCTTGGCTTTTGGAGGGGCTATCTCTTCAAGATTGAGCTCTTTAGGAGAGATCATTTTCTTTTTTTCACTTCAATACCTAAGATATCAACTAGGGGGGAAGAGATGAGATATGAGCTTCTTGGTTGACCATCAACTCTCTTGTCAGTGCCACTTATGAAGGAATGGCTTGTATAGTGATAATTCATGTAGTGTTTGTCATTACTACTCCAGTAACTTGCACATTGAGCTGATTATGCTTGGATTTCATTCATGAACCTATGAAACTCAGTTTCTGAAGTGAGATCATAGGATGGAGATGACAAGATGGGAATGGAGGACTGAGGGATTGAAAAAATGTCAACCATTTCTATACTTGTCACTGAAGGAGTATCCAGTATGGTTGATATTGTAGGGGGTGGTGCAATGTCCACTGCGGGTATGGTAGATGTAGGAATAGGCAATGTAAGAAAAGGTGGTGGAGGAGTGTTTGGAATAGGAGGTGTGCGAGGAACGTTTGAAGTTATAGGCGATGATGTCTGGGGAAGATCTTCAACTACATTCTCAGGTGGAGACATAATTCTTTCTTCATCATGCCCGAGTTCCTGTTGATTACCCTCTTGATATTCTAACTCTTGTTCACTTTCAAAATCTTCTTCCTTATCAGAATCTGTCTCTTATGAATCTTCTTCTTCAGTAGATTGGTCACTTGAATTTTCTTCTTCATCGGAATCTATTTCTTAGTAAATAGACCTCTTTCCTTTTGAGAGGGATGTTTCAGATTTTTTTGTTTCTTCTTATCGAATGGTTCGAGCATCCTTTTTGCAAACAATGAACTTAATCCTGGGGCCTCTTCAGGAAGAAGTGGGAATAGTCGCATGTTTAGCTTTCATATGAGGTTCCTATTGTTGACTGGCTTCTACTTTGGATTATTCTCCTTTAGATTCTATTCTAAAAATTTTCATCTCAAAGAAAAGCTTGTGTAACCACTCTGCATTGTTAGCCAGTATCGGTGCCAACCTTTCTCCGATCGAAACATTTTCCTTCATGGACCATTGTATTGTAGGCAAAGGTTTCTTGGAGATTTTTTGTTCATCGTAAGTAGCGTTCATGATGTCACCAGGACCTGTGAACTCCTCTGGTAGGTCAGAAACACCAAGATCTATGATCTGTTGAATGATTAGCATGCAAAAATCCATCTTACGGATAGCCTCTTCATGTCTGCAATCAGCCCAAATGTCCTCAAAGTGGTACCCATGCTTGTGACCCTTTTTTGGCCTTTTCTTTACATTCTAATAATCAAAATCAAGTCTGTATTTATAGGTCTTGATTCTCATGACCTGCATCTCTACATAGACTGATTTGGATTTTTATACACTTTTGATTGTATACCTACCGATTGTCAGTGGAAACTTAAATATCGGCTTGTGGATCCTTTGACGTTCCTTGTGGACTGAAATCAGCCATCTACATAACTCCATGAGTATCCACTTGTTTGAAGGATATATGGGAAACATATAAGGGCACCCAGTGTAGCATCCTACCCTTATGTAAGTAAAAGTCAGGAATTGTAGGAATATGCATCCGACTTTACTCACCACTTTGTAGGCCTCATCAGACACTTTCTTCTTCTTGAGATTCGGGTCAAAGCTCAAAAACAAAGGTGCAAAGAAAGCATCAGTGACCCTCCTTAAATGGTGAAGGCTTTCCTTCAATTCCATTTGATAGAAATAATTGTACATAGGTGTAGAAAGTTGGTTCCCTTTTGTATATATACCCAAGAATTGCCTCATCACGGCTACAATGTACACCAGGTAAGAATTCATATAAAACTTCAAGGTGGTTGGCACATTTATCGGTTGTTCATGGATTGCATCACTGATCCGTTTGCCCCAATCTATATGAGCCTTCTGTCTTCTTATGATCCAAATTTACTCTTACATCCAATCCTAAAAATGAGATGTTTCAGGCAATCCCTTAACTTTTCTCAAGAGTGTTATCATGTCTCTGACATCTTCCTTGAAGTCACTTCGTGGAAGTCCCTTCGGCCATCTTGAGATAGCATGCTTGGTTTATTTCAACCATTGGCTATTGATCAAGTACTTAGCCTTATTTGGATCCGAATCATAGACTTCATGCACTTGTTGTATTGAAATTTTAGTGTATTTCTCCATCTGTGGGACTCTCAAAACAATATCAAAGAAATCAGGGACTAGTCTCAATATCTCCTGCCTAGAACAGTCAATTAGGCTTCGGCTTTCCCAAATTTAATGGGATGCAACTTTGAGGATAAACTCGGTATGATGTGCAAAATTAAGGAATATAGACACCAGGTATAGATTACTATGCACAATGGCTCTCAGAGAGTCTTCAAGAGGCTTTTTTTCAATTCTCTTTACGAAATAAACGAGGTCTTGATGACCAACCTCGATGTCTTTTATCTCATTCACCTTTGAAATTACTATTGTCAGTGGATAAACACCTTGGTATTTGTATTTCATTTTTTCTTCAGCCTTTAAAGATGATGGAGGCTTCTTGGCTATCATTTCAGAGAAATTGGATCAAAAGATGCAATCTTCAAGGATCCCTTGACAAGATTTGAAAAGGAACTACAGATTTAGAATCAACAAACATTAGTCAAAATAGTAGAATTGGGATGCGTGAAGTAAGCAACGATGTTGAGCAAGCATGATATGAGTGACGAGGCACGAAAAATGATGTAGAAGTGGAGAAACGGACTTCGGAGCGAAGAAAGAGCAATTCTAGAAAGTTTCAGTGAAAAACTGTGAAAAGTGTAAGGGCACTGAAAATCAACGCCCTTGCACCAATTCAAAATTTCACTTAAGTGCAATGGCACTGAAAAAGTCCACCATTGCACTTTTCACACTTAGACAAATCTCATCAAAAATTTAAAGCACTCTTTTTTGGAGCTTTTGCATTTTTCATAATTTCACTAAGTATGAACAATGAGCGTTCACGAAGATACTCATTTTGAAGGTCTTCGCTAAACGAACGTAGAGGGATGATCAAATGGACTATTTGATACTTTTTAATGCACTTCAAGGTGGATTGAAAATCACCTCATTTTGCGTGCTTGAACACACGAACCTGAGAAACGAACAAGTTTCGTAGGGGGGTTATCCATGGATCGAGCGCTACTAGATTCCATGATAAAAAATTTGTGAAGGATTGGGTTGCAGGTTCTTGGATTCAACCTTACCGAATTGGCAAGCTAGTGAGCTCACTAGCTTTCCAATTCGGTAGGGTTGACAAGGTAGGGGAAATGTATGCCTCATAGAAATGGGGTCTCACGATGATGTCAATTTGGTAGGGTTGACAACATAGGGGTAGCATATGCCTCATAGAAATGGGATCTCATAGAAATTACTAAGTTGTGGTTGAATGTTGTGGATACGCATTACATATTACTCATGTTTTTGAGCTGGCAGTTGTAATTATTCTTGTGTTCTATTGATGTTGACCTATTGCGATTAAATTCTTGATCACGGATATATATAAGTGATTGATCATGTCATTTTGATATGTGTATGAAGTGTGTTGATGTGATTTGTGAATAAGAGCAAAGAAGAAGAGCGATAATGCACAGTTTCACTTGTGCATAAAGAATTTGTGTTGCGAGTGTGAGCAAAATAGAGCACAAGTGCAGAATCAGTCTATAGGATAGAAGATCAAGTATTGAGCCTAATCGAAATTGTAATCAAGCATATGTAGATGCTATTTTCTCAGTTCAAACTCTTAGATGGATTTAATCTAAACATTTTGTAAGGCAGTGAGCTCTAGTTAGTGTGCCTGAATGCAAGTGCATTCCCCATATTATAAATTTCATTTGAGTATACTCAGATCATATTGTGGATTGGCCATCCACCGTGGTTTTTCCCCTAACAAGGTTTCCATGTAAAAATCCTCGTGTTATGGTGTTGTGTTTATTTTCTTCATGTTTATGCATTATGGTTGAATGTCACTAATGCTTAGAAGATAAAGGTTAATAAAGTTATTTTTTGCACAACACTGATTCACCCCCCCTCAGTGTAGCTTGTTTCCAGCAATTAGTATCAAAGATAGTTCCTCTTAAGAAGTCTAACAACTTGGGGAGATCTTTGAAAGTGTTTTAATGGATTCAAGCAATCTTCAACAACAACTTTTGGTGGCACTAGATGATCTTGATTAGTCAAAGGTTGAAGTTCCGAAATTGCAAGAAAACCTCATGGATGCTGAGAAATTCATTGAGTCTCTGAAAGACACAATCAATAAGTCTAGATAGAAGAGAAAGGAACTTGGTGACCAAATTAAGAAGAATGATAGTAAGAGCATTGAAGATGAACAACTCAGTCAAGCCCTGAAGGAAAAGACAAAAGAATGTGAAAAGATTACCAAAGATAATGTTGTCCTTAAGCATGAGATGGAATCTATCATGATGAGAATGACCAAGGAGGTTGAAGACAAAAAGAAGAATGAAGAGAACCTAACACAGTCCTTGAAAGAAAAATTTGAAGTATGTAGCTAATTGGAAAATGAACTGGAACAATCTAAAAACAATGAGGAGGTGCTTGAAAAGCATATTGATGATCTCAGAAATGAACTTGCTATTGTAAATGAGTACAAAGAAAAGTTAAAAGTTAGCTCAGCCAAGCTTGATGAACTGATTAAAGGTTAGAGGACTGGTGGTGAAAAGAGAGGTCTTGGATATGAGGAATGAGAAAGTTCAAAATCTGGACAAAGAAATTCTAGAAAAAGGAGATTCAGGCAAGGAAATCAAATGAACAAATCTGGAAGGTATTTGGTAAGACAACCTAATGCTAAAAGATTTAATGGATATTGTCTCAGTTGCAATAAGTTTGAACACGTGTCTACTTAATGTAGAAGTAGAATTAAATCAAATGTTCCATCATTCTCAGGCCAATGTTTTAATCGTCATAAGTTTGGTCATAAGTCAAATGAATGCAGAAATGTGATGAAAAAATTTCATAGAAATATCAGATGCTATACATGCAATAAACTTGGCCATACTGCTAACTAGTGCAGATCAAGATAAAATCAGTGGAGCAACTAGTCTGGACAGATAAATGTTGTGTGCTATAACTGCAACAAATTTGGTCACATTGCTACATTCTATTGGAACATAAAAGGTCTGGTAAATTAAAAAAAAAACATGCAGAAGGATATCAAGGGAAAAGGAAAAGTCACTACAGATGTGATCAGGCAATATATGTAGAAGAAATGGGTGAAGAAAAATCCCTCTGTTGAAGGAAATGAGCCAGCACCAGAATCTTCTTCTGGTAATTCCTCCAGGAATTAGTTTCAAGCCTTTGGCCTAGGGGGAGTTGTCAAGAAAATATTTTAACCCCCCAACCAGTAATTGACATCGGATGTGGATATGTACAAAAGTTCATAGATTCTCTACAAATGTTGTAAAACTATTGGAGCGAGTAATATGCAGTATTGGCAGTCCGCAAAAGATTTATCTGTCACAGTGCATAGAAACAAGATAACCGAATGAGTTAGGGTAAAAATCATTAATTGCGACAAAAAGGGTTAGGTATGCAAGTGATAAAAATTCATTTATATATTTCATTTGTCACTTTTCATTTTGAAGAAAAGAAGTTTGGAGAGCTCTGAGGAAAAATTTGGCAAATTGAGATGAAATTCAAGTGTGAAGGTGATTCGCCAATCAAATTCTGATCCAACGAAAAGGTATTTATCAAAAAAACCTTGTGAATTTGTGAATTGGTCAAAATGAATACTACTTTGGTATTTGAATTCAAGGACAGACCTCGTCCCAAATTCAAATGGCATCACTACAAATCTTTCGAGACAGACCTGTTAGGAGAATTTCCGTCTGTGCCACACAAAATTTTACACACTAAAGATATTAGGGCATATATTCTCATGAACATTGAAGAATTAGGAAGCTCTCAGCTAATGAATTTGTATAGAAATCATATAATTGGAGAAGACTTATGTGTCAAGCCAAAATTCAAAACACTAGAAGAGAAGACATTCACTCAGATTGTTAAATTTCTCGTCTTTGAAGAGAATGAATGGGTATGGTACATCTTGAGTTGAGTTCATGCATAATTCATGTGGTTGAATATACCCTTCAAGATAAAAAAAGAGGCTATAAGTGTTGTTACAGGTTTGGGTTCCTCTGATGGATTACCTGTTCTGAAATTAGTGAAGAATCAAACGATCACTGATGCAATCGGTTCTAAATATGACAGAAGAAAAATTAAAATTGATGACATTGTTAATGTAGATGTCAAATTTGCGTCTATGGTTATTGGGTACAAGATTTATCATTCCAGACAAGACAACTCTGTGTCTGGTATAACCATTTATGTAGCCTATCAAATGAAAATGCAAACTATGGTCTATGTGAGTTACTAAGGAGTCACCTGATGGATAATCTTGAGAAAGATAATGTTAAATGACAGAATTGATGTTGTTACTGAGGAAGCACATGTTGAAGATGTCCCATTTGGTCCAGAAGGAGAAGCAAAAGAAGAAAAACTTGATACAACTGAGGATTCACAGATTCCTTCTAATATGGACAATACAAAAATCCTATGGAGATTGAGACACCTGAAATTATATATGTTGAGAAGGATGAAGAAATTTAAATTCAATAAGTTGAACAAGAACCTGCAACTGAAGAAACAATAGTTGAGGTAAAGGAAGTTCAAATGGAATCAAGAGACACTCCAGAGGCAGTGAAGAAATTTCTAATAGAAAAATAGGGATAAATTAATCCGGAACTGATTGAAGGTCCTATTGACCTATCTACTTTGTCTCCAATTCATAAAATGAAGGTAGCATCACTCGCCCAGGCAAAAGCTAGAGAAGAATTGTTGAGGTCCCACATTGAGGACAGTGAACTTTTAAATCTTGCATTTGGATTTTTGGAAAAGATAATGCCTACACATGTCAAAGATCTGTCTGGTTCCTCCTCTAGTGAACTGAAAAATCTTATCAACTCTGTAAGTACTCACTTTGAGTCACTTGAGAAATTAGCTATGGTTAAAGTGCATAAATAATTTGATGTCAAAAGGTTTAGTGGGTTGAAAGAAATGATTGCTAAAGATAAATAATTTTTAGCCACATGTGTGAAGAATGTAAAAGGTGGAAAGATTTACAAATCATGTATGTCTTTGTCAAAATTTACTGAGGCCAATGAAAAGAAGGTTAAGGATTTAGAAAAATAGTTAACTACTATTTTTGAAACTTTTGATTCTTTAGCCAGTGGTGTTGCAAAGAAAGAAAGTCAAGTAATATCTCTACTTAACAAAATAAGGAGTTTGGAGCATGAAAATGAGAGATTTGTGGAGAAAGCATGTGAACTAAGAGGCCTAGTTGGTCCAAAGATTGAGATAATGTCAAGTGCACTAAAAGAAGGTGAAGATACTATGGCAGTTAGTGATCCAGTGAAATTGGAATTTGTAGAGACACAATCCTACCTAGTCTATGGTCACAAAACAATCTTGGAAAGTCTCAAAAGAGTTTGTGACACAAACTTGATCCAACTGAAGAAATATTTTGCAGATATTTTGCAGTTTATCTAAGTTAAAGAAGCATATTTGTATATATGTAGTTTGCTTATAATGGTTTTGTTTGATCCTTTTTTGGGTATAAGGATCCCTGCCTTTGCCATTGATGTCAAAGGGGGAGAATGTAAGAGTGAAAAATTTATAATCATCTTAAAAGGAGAGTTGTATTTTTAAAATTTTGGAGATGGTAGTGTAATTCATGTTGGTACTAATCTGACACTTAGTCATTTTTCACTAAGTGTTGTCATCAATGCCAAAGGGGGAGATTAATCATAAAGTTTCCACAGTCCATGATAATCTATGAAGTGAGCTCTTTCTAGATTAAAACTGTGTCAATTTTTTGTATCAACGTTTCAGATCATACTCCATGATCCATCATCAGGATGATATCCAAGCTTGAAGAAAAGTTCCCTCCCATGAAGGGTATCGATTAAAATCATAAAGTTTCCATAGTCCATGATAATCTATGAAGTGAGTTGTTTCTCGATTAAAACTATGTCAATTTTTTATATCAACGTTTTGGATCATACTCCATGATCCATCATCAAGATGATATCCAAGTTTGAAGAAAATTTCCCTCCCATGAAGGGTATCGATTAAAATCATAAATTTTCCATAGTCCATGATAATTTATGAAGTGATATGTTTCTAGATTGAAACTTTATCAATTTTTTGTATAAATGTTTTAGCATCAAGATGATATCCAAGCTTGAAGAAAAGTTCCCTCCCATGAAGGGTATCGATTAAAATCATAAATTTTCCATAGTCCATGATAATCTATGAAGTGAGTTGTTTTTGGATTAAAACTGTGTCAATTTTTTGTATCAACGTTTCAAGTCATTCTCCATGATCCATCGTTAGGATGATATCCAAGCTTGAAGAAAAGTTCCCTCCCATGAAGGGCATCGATTAAAATCAGAAAGTTTCCACAGTCCATGATAATCTATGAAGAGAGTTGTTTCCTTATTAAAACTGTGTCATTTTTTTGTATCAACGTTTCGGATCATACTCCATGATCCATCATCAGGATGATATCAAAGCTTGAAGAAAAGTTCCCTCTCATGAAGGGTATCGATTAAAATCATAAAGTTTCCACAGTCCATGATAATATATGAAGTGAGTTGTTTCTAGATTAAAACTGTGTCAATTTTTTGTATCAATGTTTCAGATCATACTCCATGATCCATCATCAAGATGATATACAAGCTTGAATAAAATTTCCCTCCCATGAAGGGTATAGATTAAAATCATAAAGTTTTCATAGTCCATGATAATCTATGAAGTGAGTTGTTTCTAGATTAAAACTGTGTCAATTTTTTGTATCAATGTTTCGGATCATACTCCATGATCCATCATCAGGATGATATCTAAGCTTGAAGAAAAGTTTCCTCCCATGAAAGTTATCGATTAAAATCATAAATTTTCAACAGTCTATGATAATCTATGAAGTGAGTTGTTTATGGATAAAAATTATGTCATTTTTTTCTTTCAACGTTTCGGATCATACTCCATGATCCATCATCAGGATGATATCCAAGCTTGAAGGAAAGTTCCCTCCCATGAAGGGTATCGATTAAAATCATAAATTTTCCACAGTCCATGATAATATATGAAGTGAGTTGTTTATGGATTAAAACTATGTCAAATTTTTGTATCAACGTTTCGGATCATACTCCATGATCCATCATCAGGATGATATCCAAGATTGAAGAAAAGTTCCCTCCCATGAAGGGTATTGATTCAAATCATAAATTTTCCACAGTCCATGATAATCTATGAAGTGAGTTGTTTCTGGATTAAAACTGTGTCAATTGTTTGTATCAACGTTTTGGATGATACTCCATGATCCATCATTAGGATGATATCCAAGCTTGAAGAAAATTTCCCTCCTACGAAGGGTATCGATTAAAATCTTAAAGTTTCCATAGTCCATGATAATCTACGAAGTGAGTTGTTTCTGGATTAAAATTATGTCAATTTTTTGTATCAACATTTCGGATCATAATCCATGATCCATCATGAAGATGATATCAAATCTTGAAGAAAGTTCCCTCCCATGAAGGGTATCGATTAAAACCATAAATTTTCCACAGTCCATGATAATATATGAAGTGAGTTGTTTCTGGATTAAAACTGTGTCAATTTTTTTTATCAATGTTTTGGATCACACTCCATGACCCATCATCAAGATGATATCCAAGATTGAAGAATAGCTCCCTCCCATGAAGGGTATCGATTAAAATCATAAAGTTTCCATAGTCCATGATAATCTATGAAGTGAGTTGTTTCTAGATTAAAACTGTGTCAATTATTTGTATCGACGTTTTAGGTCATACTCCATGATCCATCATCAGGATGATATCTAAGCTTGAAGAAACGTTCCCTCCCATGAAGTGTATTGATTAAAATCGTAAATTTTCCACAATCCATGAAAATCTATGAAGTGAGTTTTTTTTGGATTAAAACTGTGTCAATTTTTTGTATCAACATTTCAGATCATACTCCATGATCCATCATCAGGATGATATCCAAGCTTGAAGAAAATTTCCCTCCCATGAAGGGCATTGATTAAAATCATAAATTTTCCACAGTCCATGATAATCTATGAAGTGTGTTGTTTCTGGATTAAAACTGTGTCAAATTTTTGTATCAACATTTCAAATCGTACTCCATGATCCATCATCAAGATGATATCATACTCCAGTTCCCTCCCATGACAGGGAAATTTGCTTCAAGCTTGATCTAAAGATTGTACTACCACTAGATCTATGTGTGTGATGAGGACATGCAACATTTAGATGCCATTTTAGACACTATGGGTTCTTTATTATGCCATTTAATTTTAAAAATTCTCTAGCAACTTTCTAGTCATCCATGATACAAGTATTTAGTGTTCAACCTATGAAGATCACTTGAAGAACTTGGATATAATACTTGGAGTATGGGAATGATAATATGTCTTTGTAAAGGAATCCAAGTATGAGTCTAGCATTACAAAAAATATATATTTGGGTCACATAATTAGTGCTTAAGGTGTTCAAGTAATAGAATATCCAAACCATCTTCAATTTCCCAACTCTTAGTCTTAATTGATATTGTTGAGATTATTCTTTGGGGGCTTCTTATAGATGGAAACACCCCTATCTAACACGACTAAGAAGGGAGCATTCCCATGGAATGATACAACTCAAGAAGTTTTCTAGAGGCTAAAGAAGGTAATGCTTTGATGGATCCCTATGCCTTGTTCCAATACTCCCATTTTTGCATTAGACATGAGGATACTGACAAATGTTGTAGAGTATGGTTTTATTTTTGCTAGTTACATTTGCTTGTAAGTTTCTAAAGCCTCTTTAAAAATTTGATCCATAATAGTAGGCCATGATAAAATACATGGAACTTCACGTCTCATCAACACAATATAAGCTATAAATAAAATTAATTGCAATTTGAAATCATTCAAGAGATAATTTCTAGATACATTCTTGTCTATTGAAATTTGCGCATAAATTCTTGTGAAAGTAGTGGTGATAGGAAGTGACACAACTACATCTTACAAAAATCTACTCTCAATTATGCTTTGATGGATATCCACACCATATGCAAATGTTTCTGGACCCTATTCGACAAACCTTCACATGCCTTGTCTATGCTTCCACATTTCACATGTATAAAACGTTCTATATAAATTTTATCATGAAAGATAAAAACAATGAAAACCATACAAATCATCAATCAAATTGTTTGCATTCCTTCGTCTATCCTTACATTTTTCGTATGTGTACAAGAGGTGTTGACGCTTGAAAAATAAAAATAAATTGCTTTCAAATCAGGGGTTTGCTTTTTGTTTTTCCCCTAAAGTTGAGACACCCGTTGCACCCATTTCGAAAGGCTTTCAAATATAAATTTCAAAGCTGAAACATAGACAAGGCTATCTATCCTGCAAATTTCAAAGGCAAATGTTTCCCAACAAGTTGAGACGCTGAGGGGAATTGGAGAATTTAATTCGAACCTCTATCCTCTTCTACACTGGTCGCACTACATGTAAGTTTTGTGGTACAGACGAGTTTATATGCTGATTTCTCTTTGATTTCTTTTTGATATTCTTAAGTTAAAGACAATATTCTCTATAAATAGGAATTTGTGCAGATACAGAGTACGCTGCAAACATGGTTGTTCTTTTTCCTCTTGAACGACTAAGCGCAATTGTGGTTCCTCAGTTAACAGAAACGATGTATTACAGAGCGCAGGCAACAAAGATGCGTCTCTGGCTCACTGTAAGTCTTTCAAGAATATCTGTTTGTGCCTTTTTTAGGTTATGACCAAGAATACTAAATTTTCTATCCTAAAATTATGTCTTCTTGTGCTTTTACAGTGCAAACGCTTTTCTTATGTCTTCAAGAATTTTCTGTTAATGCCTTGTTTAGTTTGTGACTAAGACTTGAATATCCTCAAGAATACTAAATT
Source organism: Sequoiadendron giganteum (assembly GCA_007115665.2). NCBI lineage: Eukaryota > Viridiplantae > Streptophyta > Pinopsida > Cupressales > Cupressaceae > Sequoiadendron > Sequoiadendron giganteum. The sequence goes on from CM021107.1 coordinate 457,104,058, forward strand.
TCTAATCGTGTTATTTTTTGTTTTCTTTTGCTTTTACAGTGGTCATGATTTTCATGTCTTTTAGAGCTCACTGAATGGGCTTGACCTGTATTTAATTGATGGTTTACATTCTCAAATATTTCAAGATTGGTTTAGTTATATTTGTGCAAATGATATATATTCATACTGGAAGTAAGGGTTATAGGCCAGTATTTTGGTGGGATTCTTATATTTTGCGATATTCACAACTACATGTGTTTCTACCTTGTATCAATGTGTTCTTTAAATTTTTTTCCAAACGGGACAAATGACTTCAAAGACCATATTAAATTTCTCTGGTGATTTGAAAAATGTTAAGGCTCCTTGTTATCACTGTAATGGTGGCTGCATCTGGTGCAGTCAAGGAATCGACCCTTCTTTTCTGTTGGATGAGAAATGTTAGAGTGACCCATATCTGTGCAGGGAGAAAAATGTAGAAATGAAATCAGATCAATTTGGGCTAGTTCTATTTTTGGGCACTGATTTTAAGATTTATGTATATGGTATGGTCGTGAACACATTGTATAGTTGTTTTATCTTTCTTTTCTTTTAAGATAAGAGAGAATGGGAGATAAATTAATGAATTGGATGCATTTATGGCTTGCATTGGAAAAGACAACGACAAAGAAAGCAACGTGGAGAGTGGTGGGAGAACAAGGAGGTGTGAAAATATTGACCATCTGCCCTATCTTCGTGCATCCAAGCCAACCTCCTTGCACCTTTTTCTAATGAGTCTTTGTGCTCCTTCAATCAAATTCCACTTCCATGCTACACATGTGTGTCATGTATGGGTGCCATACCTGGCAACAGGGTGTTTTACTGCACAGTTGCTTGGAGATATGTTTCCACTTGTGCATACTATTGTTGTTTTGACCTCTGATCTGTACCAAAATATTGAACCGGCTTGCATGCTTGTTCAGATTTAGCCTCAAAAAGGTCAAACACGTTCAAACCAGACGCTTAGGCTTCTTTACATGAAAGAAAATAATGACATGTTACCTTACCAAAAGCTCCACATTAGAACTCCACCACTGTCTTTATACAAGAGTGAACAGTTAAAAGTTAAAAGTAAAAAGTTGTGATAAATGATTGCTGGTAATGAGGCCACTGAAAATTTTAGCCTAAGCAATAATTTTTATTTTTTTGCGTTGCCTCTCTGATTGATTCTTGAATGGTGAAGCAATGGAAGTGGATTTGTGTTTTTGGTTTGGATCTGTTTAATAGAGTTCAATGTTTATAGTATCTTAACTCTTAAGTTTGACATTATTTATAATAAAAAGTTATAATTGACAGAAACTTGATATTATGTCAACTTTTTTTTTTCAGCCAAACATTGTTGAAATGCCTCGATTCTGAACCAGTTGCAGCCTGGAAGTTTGTGGTTCATTTAGTGACAATTTATGGAAAATGGTAAATGATAATTATTTAACTTTTATTTTCTTAGGATATTTAAGCTATATTCTAAATGATAAATCTAAAGCTTTATTATCTAACCCTGTTGAAACTAAAAGGTGAATAAGTATGGGATTTCTAGATACAAAAGTTAATGTTCTATTTATTTTAAGACTATTTAACATAATTTTAGTTGATTTATAGTGATGATAATCATTTCTCATGCAGAAATCAAGAAATGGTGAAGTGGCATGACCCTAGAATAGATGCAATGTCTGCTCTCCATCTGAAGTCAGAAAAGAGGTAAGTAAGAGCTTTAATTTCCAACAACTATTGAGCTAAATGGTCAAAATATTATAGGTTTTAATTTATAAAGAAATTGAATTAAATGAGAATAATAGTGAGGTTTCCTAATACATAGTTAAGATTAGAAGATTATTTATTTCATGACAATTTAAGTATTAAAGGTAGTCTGAAGGCTTTATAGCCAAAAAACAAATTTATTGTGATAATATTGGTGATATGTCACTGAGAAATCAGTTAATATTGCAATCGAACTTTTGGTCAATGCAATTTATTGAAGTTGTAATATTTTCCATAAAATGTCGAAAAATTCTGGTGAAATTTGATCTATATTGCAATAATTTGAAGATATTTGCTTCTGTGAGATTCCTCCTTAGTTTGTGATTGATTTTTTATGAATTAGGATTTTTTGTCCAAGAACAACATGTAGCTTCCACGTTTTGCAAAAACAAAATTATTGAAAACATGTAGGATACTTATCGCATAAGCAGATCTTTTTACATCTTTCTTTAAGATTTTGCATGAAGTGGACAATTTACAGGATCCTGGAGCTAAATATCCAACTATTTTATCGAACATATTATAGGTCTTCTCTCAAGTTTTTTCAACTTCCAGATTGCAAATTGACATCTTACACTAAGTAAATAGAAACAGCAACGTGAAGTGCTAGTAGCAGTAATACAATACCAAAACATACAAAAATAAATCCAACAAGAAGCCTTGATCTACAATTTCTAATATTAAATAACATGGATGAATGAAGATCAAATGTGCAATGAATTGGGTACCTTATAATGTGTTTTTCTGCTTAGCTAATATGGAGGAGGGGCAGACTTATAATGATGAGCAGGTGATGGGTAGATTGGAGATCTAAAGTGGAATTGAGTACATATGTACTGCTTTGGGAGGGGCAGGAGTTAACACTAGGGAAAGACTGAGGCTTTATTTCTGCAGGTGGAAGTGCAGATTTGTATTAATATGGTGGGGTTAATGGGGATTTTGGTGGCTTAGAAAGGCCATAAATGTGAAATCAATTTCGATGCTAATGAGGGCTTGGGAGTTAAAAGTGCTATCTTTGTGATGTGGAAAATGCACCGCTAGTTTTTTGGGAGCAGCAATAGCTTTCTAAAATCTTGAAAGATAAATGACAGTTTTAAGGCCACCATAGTCCATAGTTAATATCTAATTGTTTTCTTGAAATGGCCTATGATTCTTGCCTATTAATTATCTATTTCTTGGTAATTCGAAGCCTACACCTCCTTATACGATAACATTTTGATATTAAATACAACTGATCAATTTTTATGTTTGCATGGGAAACTGCATGTATTGAGTTCTATCTTATTAAGATGATCAAATGCAAACTCTGTTTGAGGAAAAATGATAAAGTGCCTATTGATTTTGTTGGAATAGCCTAAGAATTGGAACACTTCGTTGCTCATTCAAAAAGTGTCACAGTTATTTGTTGTGTCATCAAAATTATGTTTGGTTTGTAAAGGTTAAATTATTCTAGGTGGGTGGAGGAGGAGGAGAAATCTCAGGAATAGGTGGATGTGGAATTTGAATGTGATGAGGAGATACAAGCTTTGGAGGAGTAGCATGTATAGTGGGTAGCTTTACTACAACAGAAGGTTCAGGAATTGGTGATGGAAGGTGGGTTGGTGGATGTGGAGAGTTGTGGTAGAATGGCTTAGGAGTAGGAGGATTACTATGGTATGTGGCATTTGTGAGAGTTGCAGAACAAATGCACCCTGTAATCAAAACCACCAAGAACTTGTGCTAGGCATCCATTTTGCTGACCAGAGGGGTGACTTGTATGCATAGCTTAGTAATATTTATAATGAATTTAAAGTGTTGAGGAAACTTGGTAGAATTTTTTGTCATTCCCTCAAGGAAACATGTTTGGAAACTTTGTTTTTTGAAATGGAAGAGCTTTGTCTGTGCAGGAAATCAAATGTTTAATTCTTGATTTGTGTAAATTGAATATGTGTAGTAACCATATTGTTAGATTTAGGATCAGAAATATAAGCTATCAGAAAATGCAACAGATGAACAATAAACACAACACTTTTACCTTGGGAAAACCCTCCTTCTCGAGGGAGAAAAACCCAACCAATAATATGTCTCTTATATACATAATGAAAGAGCAGAAATCTACTTACAACTCTAGCCTTACTCAAGGCTGAAATAATACAATGAATAATAGAATCACTCCTTGATGCTAAGTACAAATAGATATGCTTCCCCTTGAAGTCTGATGCTACATAGGCAAACTTCTATTGCTTGCTTGATGCCAATTATTATGAACTCAATTGATTTATTAAATGGATGAACATCTACTTCTATATATACAATGCAAGGAAACTCTTCACCTAGGTCGACCCTTTTGATAAATAGCAAATATAAAATATGGTTTTGTAATAAGGTCAACTTGCCTTAATAATCATTTATTATATTAACTTAGGAGAATATATCTCCCTAAACTACAAACACTAACACTCCCTCTTAGCTAGGGAGGTATTTTAGAGATATCTTCGTCATGGAGTCTCTCAACATGACACCCACAATGGCTACACCCATTTGTGGAAAGCTCAAAGGTTCATTCATAGAGTCCCTCAATGTGATGTCATCATGGAGTCTCTCAACATGATGTCCACCATGGCTACTCCCATGTGTGGAAAGAAACACACGTACAAGTGCCCATCACAGAGTCTCTCAACGTGATGTCATCATGGAGTCTCTCAACATGACGTCCACCATGGCTACTCCCATGTGTGGAAAAAAACAAGTACAAAGAGTTCATCACAGAGTCTCTCAACGTGATTTTGTCATGGAGTCTCTCAACATGATGTCCACTATGGCTACTCCCATGTGTGGAAAGAACCTCATCTCTGTCTCAGAGATGGACAAGGGCTCGCACCTCATATTTATCCGTCTGAGAGAAATATACACTACAAGGGCTTTCACCTTGTACTTCTGTCACAGAGAAATATACAATACAAAGGATTGTTGATGTTATTGCAGCTATGGTCTGCACTTCATTTGCACAAACTACAAGAAGGAGCGCATGAATTAAATGAATAGCCTTCGTCTATTTAATTCATGATCACACTATTATTAAATGCAAAGGGCTGACCCTTCATGGTTCGCATATTCTAGTTATAGCTTGGGCCGACTTTATTATATTTGATATTTCCTTATGTGAGCCGACCTATCTTGAAGAGGCGTCTCACTTGTATAAAGGCAAGGTCATTTTGTCATTGTAAGATATTCGACAAAAGCAAGTTCGCATCTATCTTCAAGAGCAGAATTCACACTTTATAGCAGCAGGTCCGATTTCAAGGAAGAACATATTCATTTGTATCTTGTGCATCTAGGAGAGGTGCGACCTCATTACATTCATTATTGGCCATTGCTGGGCCTGAGTTGTAAGCAGATTTCTGCCATTGTTCTATATATATAAGTGATATATATTTGTTGGGTTTTTCTCCCTCAAGAGGAGGGTTTTCCCAAGGTATCTTTGTGTGTTCATTGTCTTATGTGTTGCAATTCTATTAAGTGCTTTCATTGTTTAATCTGATCTAAGAAACACTAACATGGTATCAGAGAGGGTGAAAAAGATCGTGATCAGATTTAGTTTGCAACACTCACTTTATGCTTTTTCAGTCTATCTTCTAAATTTCTCAAGATGGTGAACGGTCTGAAAATCGAGGATAGACTCGAAGGGATTTCGAACTACACATCATGGAGGTTCAGAATCATGCTCACATTGGAAGAGAATGATTTAGCTGAGTTCATGAAAACAAAAGTTCCCTAACCTGAGGAGGAAGAAGAGAAGCTGCAGTGGAGGAAGAAAGACACTAGGGCAAAGAAAGTGTTGGTTGATTCCGTCAAGGATCATGTTGTTCCGATTGTCTTCAAGTTGGATACTGCAAGGGAGATGTTCAAAACATTGGAAGAGATGTATAAAATCAACAACACCAGTCGTGCCCTAACCTTGAAGCAACAACTACTTCACATTAAGATGGCGGAAGAAGAGTTTGTCATCACCTAATTCATGAAGATTTCCGAATTGAGAGATCAACTCTCTACCATTGGTCATATTGTTGATGACAAAGATTTGACCATGATTGCTCTCAATGGTCTTCCGCTTTCATGGGAGTCGTTTATTCAAGGAATCAGTGCAAGATCTAAACTTCCCAAGTTTGATCGATTGAGGATTGACTGCATTCAAGAGGAGTCGAGACTAACGGCAAGGGGCATTGGTCAAAGTTCAAAGAATGAAGATTTACATGTTCTCGCCTCTCATTCATCGAAGAAAGGAAAAGTTTGGAAGAAAGGTTTCTTTAAAAGGAATCGAGATAATGGGTCAGATGGTGCTCCTGCATTCAAGAAGAAGTGGGACCTCTCTCGTGTTCAATGCTTTAAATGTGACAAATTTGGTCACTATGTGAAGGAATGTCCTACCAGGCCTAATCATCATGCTTCATTTGCGGATGTGATTGAGATCTCTCCCCAAAATGATTCTAGTGAATTTCTACTCTAGTCATGGGCCTATGTTCAAGTTGTGAAGGTTGTGTACTAAGCGCAAGAGCAACATATCATATGGTGTCCACCCTTCAGAATATTTAAGAGTTTGCATTTGGATATAGAAGTCATACCGAATGAAGAAATGATTAAGCTTGGAGTCATAGCTTGCAATCATTGGATTATATTGATGGCTAGAGATATCTCTCGAAGTCAAAGTACCTTTCAGGTCGTCATTGTGTTCAAACTGTGAAGGGTACGGATTGATCTGAGCTCAAGTACAACGTATCACACTATGTCCAGCATTTGGACCTATCAGAATAGTTAAAAAGATAAGTATTCCTTGGTTTCTTAGTTATATCATTTATTTATTGGATCTTGTAATTAAGAGAGATAGTAGACTCTCTTGAATTGTGTTGTGTTCACTAGCATAAGATCTTATTGTCTCTCATGATATAACTTGTACGATTCTAATCTTGATATTTCTTTGGATAATTATGGACTGTTAGTAATCTCTATCTAAAATGCTTCCTGGACAGGTTTAGGGGGAAGAAGATGATAAGAGATTACTTAGTGATGAAAAGCTTGAGGCTTCTTGTGAAGAAGTCATGTCAACCAAAGAAATGATCAAGAGGGAGTAAACACTAGAGGGATTGAGTTGGTGGCTAGAGGGAGTACATCTCCAGAAGTCTTCTTTGCAATCTCTGAAGCCAGGATCGAGAGGGAGTCTTAGTATCAGTGTTCCTTTGTTTAATGAGTTCTTCTTTGAGAGAAGTTCGAGGTGAAATCCCTTGATAATGCAATTCTCTATTGAGAGAGAGTTGAGGTGCAAGCCCTTGATAATGCAATTCTCTATTGAGAGAAAGTTGAGGTGAAAGCCCTTGATAATGCAATTCTCTATTGAGAGAGAGTTGAGGTGCAAGCCCTTGATAATGCATTTATCTATTGAGAGAGATTTGAGGTGAAAGCCCTTGTTTCCACCCTCTGGGAGAGCCATGGTGGATGTCATGTGTGTGACTCCATGACAGCATCACGTGAGGGAATCCGTGATGACTTTATTTTTGCTTGTGTATCACCCTCTGGGAGAGCCATGGTGAAAGTCACATTGAGGTGACAACATCACATTAAGTGATGAGCAATTGTTCATACCATCTATGGAAGTAGCCATAATGGTTAATATCACATTGAGGTGATATTCTATTTTGTTTTCATTCTGATATGATGTGTCTTGTGCAGATGGAAGTTCATCCCTAGCTGAGAGGGAGTGTTGATGTTATTGTAGCTATGGTCTGCACTTCATTCGCACAAACTACAAGAAGGAGCGCATGAATTAAATGAATAGCCTTCGGCTATTTAATTCATGATCACACTATTATTAAATGCGAAGGGCTGACCCTTCATGGTTCGCATATTCTAGTTATAGCTTGGGCCGACTTTATTATATTTGATATTTCCTTATGTGAGCCGACCTATCTTGAAGAGGCGCCTCACTTGTATAAAGGCAAGGTCATTTTGTCATTGTAAGATATTCGACAAAAGCAAGTTCGCATCTATCTTCAAGAGCAGAATTCACACTTTATAGCAGCAGGTCCGATTTCAAGGAAGAACATATTTATTTGTATCTTGTGCATCTAGGAGAGGTGCGACCTCATTACATTCATTATTGGCCATTGCTGGGCCTGAGTTGTAAGCAGATTTCTACCATTGTTCTATATATATAAGTGATATATATTTGCTGGGTTTTTCTCCCTCAAGAGGAGGGTTTTCCCAGGGTATCTTTGTGTGTTCATTGTCTTATGTGTTGCAATTCTATTAAGTGCTTTCATTGTTTAATCTGATCTAAGAAACACTAACAAGGATTTCACTTCATACTTCTCCGTCACAGAGAAATATACACTACAAGGGCTTTCACCTCATACTTCTCCGTCACAGAGAAATATACACTACAAGGGCTTTCACCTCATACTTCTCCGTCATAGAGAAATATACATTGCAACAGATCTTCATGATGATGTGACTCCCTCTGAAGCTCCAAGTACTTGCATCAACCTCCTGACCTCCTCGTCCAAGGTTGCCTCTGTTGGTTTGTCAGAATCCCTTTGAATGTTAATTCCTCCTCTTCGAGAGATGTATCGAGCCACCAACTTAGTCCCATGGTTGCAAGTTGTGTCTTCATTCTTCAGCGTGCATGACTTCCTCACAGGATGCATCAAGCTCTTCTTCTCTTGAATGAAATCTCTTATGCTTCTCGGTCCGTCCTGAAAGCATTTTAGAGAGTTTAATAATAGTTCATAGAACTCAACTATCTCAAAGAGAAATACCAATGCTAGAAGCATACATGATTCACTATCCCAATGTTATAGCATGAATTAATAACTACATAAAAAATTCATGAACATTACTCAAACGTGAAATACTTATCTCGTTGAAATCAGAATCTACTTAAGTGCTGCACTTAAACGCTTTTCAGGAGTGCACTTATCTTTTCGGACCCAGCGAACCCTCACCAAAGATGAATTGAAATGCTCGATACAATATGAGCCAAGTCCCCAACTATGGTGAATGTGAGTTGACTTTTGTAATCGTGAATTACTGTCACTTCCCTTTGTCCACGGTTCCTCTTAAGATCTCCCTTGTCATCGATGGATTCCAAATCCTCTCCACGTCACCCCCATAAGATTTTGAGAAGCGCGAAGTTAAGGTGCACAACTACTGGATCCTCTCCCCTATAAGCTTGATAATAGGTCTAGTTGAACTTGGACTTATCATAAATTTGTCTTATTCCCAAGTCAAACCTCCTGCGTCATACTTTAGCTTGTCTACCTTTTCTCTTATGTGCTAGACCTCCCAAACTTGTCTTATTCTCCATGTATGTAGTAAGGGATGATTCTTTGTATTATGTGGTATTGCTACCAAGCGCTACAACTGTACAACTTTAATAGATTAATATATTCCTCCTAAATTTGCACAACACCTCCATATGGTTGGCATAACATAGATTTGTCTTATTATCAGATCAGCTCATATAAGTCTCAATTTGTCTTTATCTTCAATTTAAAATTATTAACTTTGATCCATGCTAGGTATTCAGTCAACACCCTATTATTTTAATATTTATCTATATCCCTAGAAATCCTTAGCCAATAATAAACCAGAATTCTGAAATTCACTACAGGTGAATATTGAATCATTACCATCCAATATCACTAGACGAATAAAACAAATATCACCTAGATATTCCCTGCATATCTTTGATGGTTCCTTCAAACCCTAGATAATCCTGAAATTTCATCTTCGAAGAAGACCCACGAAATTTCCGAATCAAACTTGAAGCACAAATGCAAACCCTAGATGAATCCGCCCACAAGAAGATTTGGGTTTTCATCCAAATCTCGATACTTGAACTCGAGGGTTTTCGTCCTCTCGTCCCAGAAAACTTTGAGCTCTCACAATCTCCAATAAAATAATAATAAACTTCGTATAATGACAAATGAGCTCACAAATCCCTTTAGGGTTTTCCCGCCACAACACCATCTTATAAAGTGATATTATAATACTTTATAGTATCTCTTGCCACTTTATAAATATACTTTAATTTAACTATATAATATTAGCCCCTTTTAATAAGATTTTTCCAAGAAATTAAATTAATTAATTAATTAAGCTTTTGTGACGATGGGATGGAAAATAGGGACATTATACATTAGCCACATAGGAATGATAATTAATTGAGCAAGCAACCCTCCATTTTCTGATCACCCAGAGCCCGATGTGGGCAAGGTGAGAGCATACAATGAGCAGGGGATCTTGCATTAACTAAACATTCAAGCTAACTGAAAGTAAACACCTTCCACTTTTTGATCACCTAGATCCTGATGTGGGCAAGGTGTGAGCATACAGTGGTAAGGCTTACAAATTTTGAAATTCTCTGAGCTATTACTTCTTTAGTGGGGTGAGTAATCAAACCAGATGCGTGAAAGTAAATTATCCGCTTATCTTATTCAGCGAGAATTACAACAAGTAAGCAAATACTTGGTGGTAAGCCAACCAATCAAAACAAAGTCAACCACTTGTTCAACGGGCATAACATGAAAGTAAATGAGAACTTGACCACTTATTCAGTGGGAGTAGCATGTGACATAAAGAAGCTCAATCATTTTTTCAACGGGAGCACCACTTGTTTGGTGGGATGAGTAGCAATGTAAATATAATAAGCAATCACCAATGGTACTACCAATGGTGTTACAATCAGCTTAATTAGAAAATGCTTCAAAACTAAACATGTTGTTATGATAAGGAAATGACAAAGACATGAAGCATAAAATCCCCCCCAAGATGCTACAATGATAATATGAGAGCACCCGCACGAAATCTAACAATTATACCTCGATGGAAGGTCCTTCAAAGGTCGATAGAAGGTCAAACAAGTTGCTGCTGTAGGTTTGATACACAGGATAGCAGACTGATATTTTTGAATAGAAAGCTCAAAAATACCAACGAACAATCATAGCATGAGCATAACTTCATCAATACTCCAAAGAGTCATGCCAAACAACTTGCAAAGGGGAGTACTAGGCTAGGCATCCAAGATGAGCTTAGTAGCAACCCCCACAAGACTGAAACAACATCCAAATTCACCAAAACTCCTTCCAGTTGGGCTGTATGGCCTCCCTAGATGGGCGACCAACAAGGTAAAATAAAACTATCAACCAAAAAATCTGCTTTTTGGCAAGAGGGGCGCGCCCAAGGATGTAGGTTCATTTGCACCAATACCCACAAAATGATATGAAGTCCTCCAACCTACATATGCAAACCATGTGGTACGGCCTAGGGCAAGAAAATACAACCAACAAACTAAAATCTTCTAAAATCACTTCCAAAATGCTCCAAATCGCTGCAAGAAGAGTTAACACACAAAAACATAGCTAGAAGACATCAAAACAATCCATAGTCGAAAGCAAACTGAAAATATTTCACCAATAACTCCAATGGTGACTCCTGCAATGACGCTAGGGAGCATCACTAGTCTCTAAAACTAGAGCAACTTTGAAGGTTTTCATCTCCAAAGCCCTTGAAGGATTCAGTCTTCACTCTGACAGCACTTCGTTACCATCCATTAGCATGTCCAAATGAGATCAAATAAGGGAGTATATATAACACTTTGACACCTAGAAGTTTGAATAACTTTTCCCTCCAAAAGGGGATGTCACTCTTGGGGAGAAAATAAACTTTATTAAAATTACTTAAAACCTTCATTTTGGCATCCACTATCTTAATTGGTCACATGTGAGGCGTGGAGGTACAAGGGGCTTTTGGAATTTATAAAATTAACTTAAGTTGCAAATATTTCCTTTTTTGAACTCCAAGGATGGTGGAGACGCCAACTACCAAAAATATCAAGACACCATCAATTGAAATTGCCACCACTGTCAAAAATAGAAATCCTGCACTGAACTACTACTAGGACCACTGCCAGAAACAACACTTACTAAAAATAGCATACTGCTAAAATAAGTGTGTCCAAACTCAAAATAAGCACATTCTGAGATGCAATTGTGACTTACTAAAAATAGACACTATTAAAAATAGAAATAATTGCCCACCAAGGATCTTAGATACTTAGAAAGACCCAAAAAAATCTTTGGCAAACTTCAATATCCTCTCGAAAAGCAGACGAGAAACCTCCAATAAACTTGGAATCCCTAGAAATGCCTCTGAGTAGCCTACGAGACTTCGGAAATAGGCTAATGGTCATTGGAAAGCTTAGTACCAAAAAGGGGACATTACCGTCCTCCCTCTCTGAGATTGCTTGTCCTCAAGCAATCGCAAGCCATGCACTGATTGATTTTGATTAAAACTCAATATGACTCCAAGATCTCAAATAAGTCTGAGGAATCCGTAGCTCCCCCAAATAGGAACCATGTTCTGCTGAGTCCTTGCAATTGTAATCTCCTGAAGTTACCCTATAGGAAGAGCAATCAATCTCAACAAGACCTTAGTTAACTCTGTGGAGGATTACCCCCACAATCAAAACCCTACAACACCCTGTAGGAAAATTTGAGAAATTTAATGCTAACTTCCTCATTCTCAGCTTCTTGTTTTCCATCATCAAGGTCATAACTGAAAAATAATCCGCCGTCCCAAACATAAGTACAAGCAATTGGATTAGAATAGCAACTGATTGGTGCCTGTACACTCCTCCCACATGGATTATGATTGCCCAAACTCAACATTCCCCACATCTGAGACCACAAGTCAATCCTGCTAAGGGGCCGAATAGACTAGAAACTAGCATACCTGCAACTCTCCAAGTTTGAAATGGTCAACTTGAGGTCTGATTTTTGAAAGATCAGCACCCAAGAAGTACAACTGCTGCAACACTGACAAACATCAGCCAAAATGACACCTCTGCTCATGTCCATGGCTAGAAAATTCCTCTCAAGTGTCACCGACTCACCATAGATCCAATCTTTGCTCATAATCTCTCTCCAATCCATTGGTGGGGACATCAATGGACTCATAAGATGGCTGCAAAGAAAGGTAACAACGACAATTTGTCCATGCCTATGATCCCGAGCACGGAAAACCTATCCCCAAGTGACTCCATGTTGGGGCAGCCAACAATTCATCAACTTGTGTGACATAACCCAAAGAAATTTGTGAACATTTGAAACCTCCTCATAAGGGCTCACCACACCAACATTATCAGATTCAAGATGATAGTCCATTCCTTGCAATGCATCCACAAGGCCCGCCTCCTTATCACAAGGATCCAACCGATCACAACTCATCGTAGGAAGAAATCAATTAGAGATAATGGTTATTCTATCACCTTGTCTTCATGCATCTCAAATAAAGGATTTGTAAATGTGAGCTTTGCTTCCATGTCAAATAGGGGATTATTGTGAGTTTAGTACCTTTCTCCATCTTCCTACTTGGACCTTATCCCTTGCATCATCTTGCAAGTTATAGTGCTGGATCCCCTGTTAGTCATTCCTTTCAATACCACCTTCTTATCACCATCTTGGAATCTAAGCTCCATGGATTTTAAATTCAAGGTGATTTCTCCTAAGGAACAAAGCCATTGTATACCCAAAACAATATTTGGTCTCTAGTGTTGACAACATAGAAGTCGTCATTGACTTCATAGACATGATCCTCAATTGTGGTATCATCCTAACACAAGAAATTATGTTACCATTGGAAACCATGACTCTAAAACCTCCAAATTTTCTGGTCTTGAGCCCATGTTGTGCTACAATATCCTTGTCAATGAAATTATGCGTAGCACTAGTTGTCAATTAGAGCAACAACTTGCTACCCTTTCAACAACCCTCTAAGTTTGAAAGAATTGCTTCTTTGAAGGCTACAAATCCTTGCAAGAGTGCCACCACTTTCCTTCACTTTCCCAGTCTCTTCTTTTGACCTTTCTTCTTCACTTTCCTTTGCTTCAGCTTGTTGGTCTGAATTTTTTGATTCTGATCCATCAGCTGAATAGGTCTCCGAATGACGGTTCTTCCCCTTTTCCCAACACTTGTGACCTGGGGCCCATGGCTCTTTGCATGTGGACCAAAGATTTTTCTTCCTTAGCTCTTTTTTCTAATCTTCTTCCACCTTCTTTGTGAGTTTTTCTTTGGGTTGAATATTTTCCTTGCTAGCACTCCTCTTGTCTCTATCATGCAGAAAGGTCTTAGGTGGAAATTTGTTCTTTGGGGTTGCAAGCTCCATGCTCCTTGCCTTCCTTATCGCCTCATGAAGCTTTTGGTGGGTCAAAATCTTTAACCCAACCCTTCAATGGCTCCATTAGCCCTTCATTGAAAACAACTACAAGCATCTTCTCCGTGATACTAGGAACCATGACGGAGAGTCTCTGGAACTTTGAAATATAAGTGTCAAGTGAACCAAACTGTCTCAATTGCGTGAGCTCTCTAAAATGTATTTTAGGATCTTTTTTTATGAAACCTCTCGATGAGTTTGTTGGTGAACTCATTATATGTAGTTATCAAATTGTGGCCAAGTCTGATGAGACCATGATACCACCATTCGTGAGCTGCTCTATCAAGATGCAATGTGGAAAATTTGATTGCCTCATCTTCTGGCATGGGTTTCAGTGACAAGTAATTATCTAGCTTCTACACCCAAGCTCTAGCGGTGAAATTTTTACTACCATCAAAATGTTCTAGTGTTACCTTTCCCAGAGCATTTTTGAAATCTTTCTGCACTCATGGCCCTCTATTCTCCATTCTTCCACCCCTTTTCTTCCGTTGGTGGAGGTACTGATCCAAGGTCAATAATTCACGAATCTCAGCTGGTAGAGAAATATACTCCATGAAGACTGTCTTGACTTCATCTACCGAAGGTAGTTGCTCTTCTTGGGCACCCTAGGGATCCTCCATATGTGTGAACGTGGGCTGGAATGGTTTGGGAGCATGCCCTGAAACTATTGTAGTAGTGTGTCCTCTAGTGTTTGACTGGTTAGTGGCCAACAATTGTGACATTATGTCCAACATAATGTCAAACTTTCTCTCTGTTCTTTCATGTGGATTTTCGGGTTGTCCTGGTGCCTTCCCCTTGTCTACCATAACCTCAATTGAACTGTCATTGTCTTTGGAAGAATCCAATTGAATCCCAAGGATCCTTAAAACTATCTCTCCTTCAAGAATTGGTGGTGGTTGCCACTGATTTTTCTTTTGTTCTTTTTTGTAATACCTTCTTTCTCTATTACTCATAGATGATTACAGTTGCATGGCATGTTTCAGAAGCACAGGATGGCAAGATAACCAACTTTGATACCAGTGTAATACCCCACCCTTAGTTTTTTTTTAAAATGCAACTGTTAGCAAAAGCCACATAGGAATGATAATCAACTAAGTAAGGAACCCTCCACTTTCTGATCACCTAGATCCCGATGTGGGAAAGGTGAGAGCATATATTGAGAAGGGGATCTTGCATTAATTGAAAATTCAAGCTAACTGAAAGTAAACACCTTCCACTTTTTGATCACCTAGATCTTGATGTGGGCAAGGTGAGAGCATATGATGGTAAGGCTTACAAATTCTGAAATTATCTAAGCTACTACTTCTTTAGTGGGGTGAGTAATCAAACTAGATGCATGAAACTAAAGCATTCACTTTTTCAATGGGCATTACAACAAGTAAGCAAATACTTGGTGGCAAGCCAGCAAATCAAAACAAAGTCATCCACTTGTTTAGCAAGCATAACATGAAAGTGAATGAGAACTCGACCACTTATTTAGTGGGAGTAGTATGTAACATAAAGAAGCTCAACCACTTATTCAACGGGAGTGTCACTTGTTTAGTGGGGTGAGTAGCAATGTAAATACAATGAAGAATCATCAATGGTACTCCCAACGGTGTTACAAATAGCTCAATAGAAAATGATTCAAAATTAAACATGCTGCTGTTATGATAAGGAAATGACAAAGACATGAAGCATAAACTCACCCACCCCCCCACTCCCCAAGATGCTACAATGATAATATGAGAGCACCCCCACAAAATCTAACAATTATACCTCAATGGGAGGTCCTCCGGAGGTTGATAGAAGGTCAAACAAGCTGATGCTATAGGTCTGATACATAAGACAACAGACTGATATGTTTGAACAGTAAGCTCAAAAATACTAACCAGCAATCATAGAATGAGCATAAATTCATCAATAATCCCAAAGAATCACTCCAAACAACTTGCGAAGGGGAGTACTAGAAAAGGCATACCTTGTAGATATTTGGATGTCTTAGGAATGATTCCTAAATTTATTAAGAAGCACCAAAAAAGTGCTTGGGCCATACTAGTTGTCCCCTACGGCTCCCAGACATACCTTTTAGATATTTGGATGTCTTAGGAATTTTTCCTAAATTTATTAACAAAAGGGGACAGGGACAATAGGTGCGCGCGTTAGTCATAGTCAATAGGGATAACATTTACAACACCTTATCTCGCTTGAAAGTAAATCATACTTTGAGAACATAATATAATTGTCCCAAGGCTTCGATTGTCAAGTCTTGACATACAGGATAATTTAGAAGACTCGAGTACAAAAAATATCCTGTTCTTATAATAGATCAAATCATCAATCACTTGATATCTATCATCCTATAGTTTCCCATCAATGAGATCACATGCAAAAGTATTCTTGGAATACTCAACCAACACTTGAGATTTCCAATCAGCTGAAATCTCAGATAAGGAGTAGAGTGTTGCTCTCCTAGATAAAGCATTAGCTATCACATTCTTTTTACCCTCAACATATACGATATCAATCGTAAGCCTAAATTTTGCTTACCCACTTCTGCTGACGCTCATTCAAATCCTTCTGCTCAAGGAAATATCTCAAACTGTTGTGGTATTTTTTAACCATGGATTTCCTTCCGACAAGGTAATGCCTGATCTTTGCCAAGGTGTGCATGATGGTAAGAATTTCCTTGTCATAAGTGGAGTATAGCCGCTCTACATCTCTCAACTTCCGACTCTTGCAGGCCATGGGATGCCTACTTTGCATGAGCACCACACCTATCCCCTCCCTTGATGCATCACACTCCAAAACAAATGGTTGAGAGAAGTCTAGAAGAGCCAATGCGGGACAAGAACTCATCACTTGCAGTGAGTCTGGTAGTGCAGGCATCAGATCAACCAATCATCCAGAATTCGAGGTCAAACAGAGAGGTCTCAACCAAGGGACAAAAGGCAAATCATGAAAATATCATAAAATAATTTTAGTCTGGGAACTTTGGGCGCCCCAGGTGGCCAGGGGTGCCCAACCTTTTGAAAGACCTAATCTAGTAATTAGGGTTTGCTAATATGCTTATTACCTTTAGGATTCTGCTAGCTTCGCAGTGGATGTCTTCGTCAGATCATCAGACTTGTTAATCACTAGCAAATCCAGATCAAATTGAAGGTATAACATGAAGGTTCAAATCTGAAGGTTGAAAATCAAGCAAGAATGGTTAAGTTTGGAAAAGTTGGGCACCCTAGAAGGAGATAGGCGCCCAAGATTTTGGAGGCTTAAATGAGTGAATTTGCAGTCGACACCTTCAGCATGACTTCCTAAGATTTGATCAAGCTCTCCAACAGAACCATCAGCAAGTCCATCAGAGTTGATAATCACCAGACATCGAAGGCGGAACAAAGGGAGAAACATGAGCAAAATGTTGAAAGTCAAAAGAAAAGGTGAAAATCTTAGAATAGAAACTAACTCTAGAAGAGTTGGGCGCCCCAACTAGCCAGGGACGCGCAAGCTTTTGATCCTCAAGATTCAAATTTTAGAAGACGCATCATCCAAAAGACCCACCTTAGAATAAGCCAGGCTATCCAGCGAATCCAACAACCAGTTGATCCAATCAATCTAGCTCTTGGAATCACAAATTCTTCAGAAGATCAGCAAACATGGAGAGAATGAAGAATGCCAAAAATGGCTAACATTGGAGAAGTTGGGCACCCCTGGAGGAGAATGGCGCCCAAGCTTTTGAGGCCCCAAATTCAATTTTTAGGATTTGGCATCTCCAGAACAATCATCTCAGTTTCAGACAAACTACGCAACAGAGCAGTCAGCCAGTTCATTAGACCTCTTGAACCACCAGAGTTGTAGATTGATCAGAAGATCAAGAAAACACAAAAGATTGAAATTTTAAGAAAAATGACTTACACTGGTGATCATGGGCACCCTAGGTAGCGAGGGGCGCTCAACTTTTTGAGGGGTCAAATAATGTTTTTGTCCAAAGTTACCTTCAAGACAACCTCGCCAAATTTGACCAGGCTTCGCAACTAGATCCTCCGTCAGTGCACAGGATTCACCGAACGCTCATAAATCAAAGATCAAACCAAGGGTAAAATCAAACAAAAATTGAAAATGGTGAAGAATTTGGCTAATTTTTCCAAGCAAATGCACCCCAAGAGGAGATTGGCGCCCAAGGCTCAATGCCTTAGTCATATTTCCAAAATTTCAAAATTTTCATCATTTAGCATTTGGATCAGCATCCACGTTCGACGAACCTATTCAAGATTGGTTTCAAAGATTTAAAGAAGGAAAATAAAGCATTTGGTTTATCCTCAAAACCTATAAAAGAGAGCTTTGTCTTCTTTTATTCATTTTTGCAGGTTGGCATCCAAGGCGGGAAGATTTTCTCTTTTTCTCAACGAAGAATTGAAGACCCAAACGACATGCTTTTTTAGTGTTTTTTCGCGATTTCGAGATCAGTAATCAAGGAAGAATGCTTTTTCAGGCTCCAAACTTCTAGGGCATTGCTTTTTCAAAACAACCACACTTAGCTTTTTCCATTTTTGACCACATGGGTCTCTCCGCTTTTTCATCCGCTTGAACATTGAGAAATTTTTCCTCTTCTAGAAACTGCTTTTTGGCTGCTTTTTCAGGATGGATTCAGCGTTTTCAGTTTCTAAGCATCTGGGTTTCTCCGAAACATGATTTTCTACGAAACCCAGCTCCCAACTTTTTTCAGAGAAATTGCTTTTTCAAGGCAGATCAACATTTTCTATTTTCAGCAACACTATGCACTTGAAATCGAGAAACAAATCAGCTTTTTGGTGGATGTAAACGAGAATCTTCTAGAAGCTTTCCTCCTAGCTTTCTTTCTATTCTCATCTTAAGGCTTATCCATTCTTTGTGAAGGGAAAATATCAAGTTGTGATAGTTGGCACTTTCCTTGTTTTTAGGTTTTCATAGTTGTTAGAAGTTTATCTTATTCTAGATTTAGAAAAAAAGCTTGCATGTTGGCGAATTGTTGTTATAAAAGCAAGGAGATTTTAGGGTTCTGTTGTGACCTTTTCACACATCACCCCATGGCAGATGGGGACCCCCTAATTTTGCTCCATTTTGGTCTTTTGGCTTTTGTTTCGCGTCTCTCTCTCTCTGATCTTTTGTCCTTCCAAGGATGTCCCCGTTCTTTGACCTAATTTGAAATTTTGGCTAAGTCTGAAGTGAATCTGTGAAATTAGGGTTTTGTTCTTCAGGCTGGATTGAGATTAAATCAAGACTGGTAAATTGGCAACAGAGCTTGACATTGCTTTCAAAAGGCTTCCAGCAAGTTCCCACTGAGTTTTCATTGAAATCTGACAACTTACTATTTTTAGTAAGTGCTCAAAACGAGGTCTTTTCCTCAGGATTTTGAGATTCTAACTACTTCAGTGCATTCAGAACACATCAAACTACTTGCACGTAAATTTTGAGCCAGATCAAACAACTTGCTATTTTTAGCAGTTCAGGCTTCAGGAGCCATTTTCAGGGGTCAAACGTATGATTCTTCGTTGCATGTTCGGAGATTACTTCTGGGTTTCTCAAAACCTTCGCAACAATATAACATGCAAACCGAGACGATCACTTTCAGAGTTCAGCCTTCGGAGGCTATTTTTAGGGTTTGCATGCAGAGTTCTTCAACGCATGTTCGGATATTCCTTCTGGGTTTTGCGAGAGCTTCGCAACGATATGACATGCAAGTGGAACAGATCAGTTTTCAAGGACTTACTATTTTTAGCCAGTGCCCGCATGCTGACCAGTTTTCTGGGTTTTTTGAGATCCCACAGGCATTGTGACATGCAAACTCATCCGACGTCCGATTGACCACTTTCCGAACACTTACTATAAATAGCAGTTTTATCCCAGCAGCTACCCAACAATTTAGTCCAGCAAGCAGAATGGCATGCAGAAGAAACGAGGTCAAACAGAGACCATTCAGGGCACATGCATATCAAATTAGGGTTTCCAGCTTCGATGCCTAAAAGGTAGGGTAAAAAGCCAGAATTCCAAAAAACGAAGATATCCCATCGCGATCAACATCCTTCAGGCAATCTACTGGTAAAATTTGGGCGCAATCCGAGCACTTACTATTTATAGTAAGTCATCTCCAGAACAAGGCTATAAATAGCAGGTCAACACGAGGGGCAGGTGTGAATAGGTTCATCAAGTGATGAGGACCACTTGGCGAAAAATTCAAGTCAAACGGAGCAGTGGAAGTCAGAAAGTCAAGGGCTTACTATAAATAGCAGGTGGCTATAAATAGCAAGTTGGCATGTAGGACAGGCGAAAACGAGTCCACCAAGCAAAGGAGGTCACATGGTGTAAAATGCATGATAGACGGGGCTGTGGGGGTCAAAATAGCAGAGACTTACTAAAAATAGAATGTGAAGGCAGGCTAAAGAGGTCAAAATATTCTAAGTATAAAACAAAAGCTCCACCATCAGAAGGCGCCCTCAACTCAAAATGGAAGCATGCTAGTGGAAATGCGCCCAAAGTTGCCAAGAAATGATGTGAAAATTTTCTAAGTATGAAACAGAAGTAGCCACCCCTAAATGCGCCCTCAAGCAAGGATATCGAGCAAGAAAATATCTAAGGCATGGCAAATTCCTGGAGACCCCCCTAAATGCGCCTTGTCTTGAAGAGATGGTGATAAAAATTCTAAGGGATTGAAAACTGGAAGCTGACCCTCTCAAAGGCGCCCAACTAAGAAGAGAAAACTTCCAAGTCAAAAATGGAAGTGGCATGTTCAAAATGCGCCTAGAAGGAGGAGAGGTGACTTCAAAATTTTCTAAGGCAAAAATGGAAGTAGGACCTCTAAAATGTGCCCAAAGCTATAAGGGGAGTGAAAGAAAAATCTAAGGCAATAAAATTTCCTCCTCCCTACTTCAAATGCGCCCTCAAGAAGGAGGGGACTTAGAAATTTTCCTAAGTCACAAAATTGTAGCTGCATACCCTAAATGCGCCCAAGTCATGAAGTAAGCAAAGAGGGGAGTGAGAGAAAAGTTTCTAAGTATAAAAGTTCCTCCTACATAGGTGAAATGCGCCCAAAGAAGAGAAGGCATGGCAAGAAGTTTCCAAGGCGTGGAAATTCCTTCTCCAAAGGTAAGATGCGCCCAAGCTTGAAAGTGGAGGTAGCATGTGTGAAATGCGCCCAAGGTGGAAGGGGTATTAAAATAGTTTCATGGCGTTGAAAGTTATCCTCCTCACATACCTAAATGCGCCCACATCTTCCTCTAGCATACATGAAATGCGCCCTCAAAAGAAATAAACATGAAGAAAAATACACTAGGCGTGGCAAGTTCCCCCCCATACCCTCATATGCGCCTAAGATGTAAAGACAAGGTAAGACAAATGCTAAGGCGTTGAGGATTTGCCTCCACCACATGTGAAATGCGCCCTAAGAGGAAGAAGTTAAATAAAATATCTAAGGTGTGAAAACTAAAAGAAGGCCCTGTGAAGTGCCCCCTTCGAGGTTTAGAAGAAATTTCTAAGTGAAAGAAAATTTCACTAAGAGAAATGCGCCCATGACAAAGAGGAATTGGAAATTCTTCGGAGGGCAAGATAAGGTATGAGATGAGTTTGAGAATTCTTCAAAGGCAGGATAAAATGGCCTAGAAATATTCTAAGGGTGGAAAAATAATGCTAAAGGGAGTAAAATGCGCCCAGCAATCAAGAGGAGGTAATATTAAATTTTCCTAGTGCAAGGTAGGGTGCGCCCATGAACATAAAGGGAATTTCTTCAAGAAAATAAGGAAAAATACCAAAGCATAAAAAAGTGAAGACTGCAGGCATGAAATGCGCCCAGATTTGAAAATGAACAAACCTTACTGATTTTTATTATTTTTCAAAAAATAATAATAATAATAAAAATTAAATGAACCCCTTCGTCTGGATACACATGAAAACGATGATTTCTGAGGGGAAATTTCTTCTGGGTATTGGATATTTCTCACTGGGAGATGATTTGAGGTTCTTCCACACCTTGCTCGTGTTGTTTCGGCAAGGATTTTGGCCTGGCACCCATTCAACAAAGTTCCTAAGGCTCCGAGGGATAAATTTTCTAAGGCATGGTAAAATAAAGCAACAGGGGGTCAAATACACTCACAGGGTGGAGGTGAAATTTGTTCAAGGCATAGGAGAATCTGAAGATGGAATGAAGCTAGAACATCAAGCATTCGGATGTTGAAGAGTTATAAAAGTTTGCTAGAAAAGTGATGAATTCTACCAGATCCGGAGATCAAGCGGTTAGAACATGGAAATTAGGTAAGTAAAGTGAATTTAGATTATAAAGTGTTCTGATACTCTTCTTTTGTTTTGCAGGATGAACGTTGAAGCCAAGGCGTGAGGACTTGATGGAGCTAGACAACGTTGCAACTTGGGAAAGAAGAAATGACAGTGAAGAGTTGGCTAAGACACTAAGAACGTGATGCAAA
This sequence comes from Sequoiadendron giganteum, assembly GCA_007115665.2. NCBI lineage: Eukaryota > Viridiplantae > Streptophyta > Pinopsida > Cupressales > Cupressaceae > Sequoiadendron > Sequoiadendron giganteum. The sequence continues at coordinate 457,126,500 of CM021107.1, forward strand.
AGAGGCAAATGAGCCCAAGGCAGTGGGCTAGAGAAATGTGAAAGTCACAAAGAAGAAATGCGTCCAAGAGTCAAAGCAACAGGAGGGCTGAACGTCAAATCCTTTCAATTTTATTATCTGCGGAGACGATCTTAGAGACTCTTTCACTCTCCTCCTAACGCAATAGAATTGGCAGAGAAGAACAGTGGGAACGCGTTTCTGGATGAGAATCTTCTAGAGGAAGAAAGTGGGCATTAATTGCAGATAATGGTTCCTGCAGAGGAGTGGAGAATATTTTGTGCATTCATTGCCCCACTCCTCTTTGTGGCGGTTTTTAGGGCAAGAACCCTAATTAGGGCATATGTGGCTTGATCTGAGCCCTTTATTGTAATTCAATCTAAGTCGTCCGTTGGACTGAGCCAACTATAAAAGGGGCATCCCCCCCTCATTTGTAACAAAAAAAATAGACATTAGATTGAGAACAGAGAGGATAGAAGTTAGAATAGATAGAGAGATAGCTTAGAGGATAGCTTAGTTTGGAAAGGAAAGAAAACTTTCCCTTCGAAAGTCTTGTAAACGGTTGTTGTGAACACTTTTCATAATATAAAGAGTTTCATTGCATGGTGGTTCTATCTTTTGTTGTGAATAGCTAGCAAGGCCTTTTCGTCTTTCCAATTCAAATTGATAGAATAGAGTAGACTTTATTTTATGCAAGTAGTTGTTAATTGTGGAGTGTGGCGTCATGGTTTGAGCATATCTTCTTTCATCCATACCACTAGCGGGCTTGCTGATGGTAAGTTCGCCTTGTGTGGTCAACTGGAATATCAGTACCTAACTTCGGTTGTGATTCGTGTGTTCATTTGCATCGTTGTGACGGAGTGCACATGTTGAATCACAATTTGAACATCTTATTCATCCTTTGAAGATTGCATCAGCTTTGTCAGAGTTGTCCGAAAGGAGACGAAGCAAAGTCTGGTTTGAAGATTGTTTAAGACGATCCTCGTCCTCCACCCTTTAGGAGTAGATGGTAGCATCTCTAAGCCTTGAATCCTTTTACATTCAGTATTATTCGGTTCGTTTAAGAACCCGAGCGTCATCGATAAATTTCTCGGAATTTGAGAATCCTTTCTTCAGAATGAGCAACTCACGTAAGTCCCCCTTGGAATAATCTGGCAAAACACATCAACCAACTGAGTCTATTCGCAATAAAATGAACCTTGGAGTCGAACACATGAACTTTCACGCAATCTTAGCATGTGGAACACTTTGATCAAGAGGGAATAGAGTGACCGTTGGACATTTTATTCTGTGTTGGTGTTGTCATAAAAAGCACGTCAACAGGTTCCCTACTCCTCTGCTTGTGTATAAATAAGGGCAACCTTGCCCATTTTTCTTTAACCATGCTAGTGATAACAAGACACTGTGCCTCTTAGTGCCTTCTCATTGTTATTCAGTGTTGTTCAGAACTTAGATTGTGATAGTGAAATTGATGATCTTATTTCGGCATTCAAGATTTCTATTCAGTTTCTATTCGATCTTGTGCTAAGTGTTATTTTGGTTTTGATCGCATGTTGCATGCCTTTTTTGGTACAACTTGCTGTCCCATAGGTGTAAATCTTGATAATTGAGAAGGAGGATCTTATGCCCGTCTTGCTTTGATTTAATGTCTCAATTCTCAATGTTTGTTTATGTGTTGAAATTAGGGTTACATGGGGATGTGTCCCCTACCTGAAAACCCCCTGTCCCCATCCCCTGTCGTCCCTGAAACAACTAAATTCATAGGAAACGCTAGGAAACGTTTCCGACAGTTTGGGGACGGTTCCCCGTCCCCGGTACGGCTAGCCGTCCCCCTCAGGATGAGAGCTCCAAACATTCAAAAAAAATAAAAAATTAGTTTTTTCAAAAGTTTATTAAACTTCTACATACATGCTTTGATACCACCGTTAAGGTCAGGGATTATCATAAAAGCTATAATTAACAATATCCAAATTGTCGATCATACAAAAGGTGGTATGAGAAATTGATAAAGTCCCACAGAGTGCAAGAATAGGATAAATTTTGAATGTTCCACATTATGTAATGTTTAAATTAAAACAAGAAATCTTTGGGAGAGGAGTTTTTTATGGACCTAATGTAGCTAATTGACGTATTTTTCAATATGTAATTTACTTTTCTCTAATGTGATATAAGATAGATACTCTTCAATACATATGATAGATATTTTAGAACAAAAAAAGTGATGATTATATAGAGTAAATAGTTAGCACATAGCTTGAGAAAAGAGTATTTCTTAATGAATATATCTTTATTTGTATCTTCCTTGACCAAAAGTCAGAATATATATAGTTCTGAGTCTTTGGATATTCATAGCCCAAATGAGGCTTAATTTCATAGACTGTTGTATTTAATATTTTGATTTTCATGTTTGAACTTTGAGACTTCTGGATACATGTTTGAGACATTTGGACATTGATAGAACATGGTTTTATTGATGTTTGATACTGTTGTGATAAATTTTATAATGCTTTAATGACATTTCTTATGCTGTTATAGTACTACTCTCGTGATTTATTTACATATCAATATTGTTGCTATCAATTATTAATTTATGGACATATCTATCTCTCTTTCCCTCTCTCTCTCTAATATATTAATAAATTTTGAAAAAATCACATATATATATATTGTATGTTGTCGTCCCCTAAAAATTGCCCATTAGGAAACGTCCCGGAAACGCGTCCCCTCGTCCCCGTCCCCGAAACGCCTTGAAACATAGGTTGAAATCATTCCTCGTTCACTTCTAGGATTTAAACTCTACGTTTATTTAAATCTTTAGAAGTGTCTTTAGCATAAGTTAGTTGTAGTTGAAAGTTTTTATAAAAGGTAAAACCTCAGCTGCAAGGTCAAGAGTTCTATAACCTTGTGTTCTCGCAGTTGAGACAAAAAGATAGGCAAATTAGTTTTAATTTACTTTCTTTAGCATAATCAACATATGAAGGATCTTCCCCTCCGAATTTGAAGAGCAGTTTATTGCACATAGCTGTCTGTTTCCAAACTGCATTCCAGAGGTGCGATCTGAAATGCCAATATGACCATCTAAAAACTCCCTTTTTAGTGAGGTCAATAAGGGATGCAACCAACTGTGAAAACCCCCTAACAAACCTTCTGTAATAACTGCATAATCCAAGGAAACCCTGCAGATAAGAAATGTTCCTCGGTGGTGCCCAATCCAGAATTGCCTGTATTTTTTCTTGATGGACCTTCACACCTCCTGCACCAATTATGTGCCCCAAATACAATATCTCTATCATTCCAAATTCACATTTGGATGCTTTTGCAAACAATGATTGAGTCTCCATAATTCCCAACACCTTGTCGATATGACAAAGGTATTCCTCTGAAGTCTTACTATATATTAGAATATCATCAAAAAATACTAATACTGATTTACATAACTGCTTCTTGAAAACATGATTCATGCATGACTAAAAAGTCACAGGTGCATTTGTAAGATCGAAGGGCATTACCAAAAATTTGTAGTGTCTGTAGTGGCATCTAAATGCAGTTTTGTGAACATCCTCATCATGGATCTTAATTTGGTGGTATCCCGAACGCAAATCAACTTTAGAAAAATAAAAAATAAACTGCCCCATGTAGTTCGTCCAACAACTCATCTATTCTTAGTAAGGGATACCTGTTCTTAATTGTTTTTTATTCAACACATGGTAATCAATACACATTCTCATTGTTCCATCCTTTTTCTTCACAAGCACCACATATGAAGCAAATGGACTGGAGTTGGGCTTGATGTGCTCCATATCTGACAATTCATTAATTGTTTTCTTGATCTCATCTTTAAAGCGCTCCAAATGCCGGTATGGAGTGGTAATCATGGGCTTGGTGCCCTCTTCCAATTCTATCACATGCTCGAATCCACAATCTAGAGGTCTACCAAGAGGAATATCCCCAAACACCATGCTACACTTATCAAATATGGTTTGCACATCCATTGGATAATTTTTATCTTTCCCGGTAGAAGATTTAAAGGACACAAAACATTGGGCCACCTAAGCAACCTCTCCATGTCTGAACAAATCCTCCATACGCTTAGCTGAAACTATCTTAGGAGCACCATTTGATAACACCCTCAACACAATATTCTTACCACCTGATGTAAACTCTAGCTCCATCATCTAAAAATTTTTGGCTGTATTTGCCAAGAGAGTGTAGCCACCTAACTCCCAAAACTATATCAATGTCACCAATACCAACCACATAGAAATGATCTGTGACTGTATAATCCCCCATCTGAATGCTCAATTGTGGGACCTTTGTAGTGCATCCCATCTTGAAACCATCTGCTACTATGACACTAAAACTAGAAAATTCCTCCACCTATAATCTCCTCTTAGCTACATAGCCCTCGTCAATAAAATTTTGTGTGGCTCCATTATCAATCAAACAAGTCAATCGCTGCCCATTAATAACTCCCCTTACTCGAAAAGGGTGATACTTATTCACACCTGATAATGTAGCAATAGCACCATGGGTCTCATCTCATGTGGGATTGTGATGCTCCATCTGCTTCTCATGTTCACTTTCTGAACTAGTATCAACTATCTCCTCCACATTAGGAGTGACCTCTATATAATGTGCCTTGCCTTTCCCAAGACATCGACGACCAGGCTTCCATGACTCCTTGCAAGAGAAACATAGTTTCTTCCCGTGCAATTCATTCCTGCTCTCAAAATCTATCTTAGGAGGATTTGGTTTGGGCTGATTAAAAGTTCTAGTGAATGGTTTGTTGTTCTTGAAACTCTTCTTCTGGAACCTTGGACTAGAATGTGAAGTTTTGAGGTCTAGTGCCATCTATATTGCATCCTACAAAGTCCTCGTCTTAAAGGCCTTCACCAACTGTCTCAAATTGTGATGCAACCCCTCGGTGAATAACATTACCACTCTCCTCTTAAATATATCAGGAACCATGACTGGCACCTTCTGAAATTCGTTGATGTAACTATAAACATTTCCATGCTGTCTAATCAAAGCCAACTCTCTAAAATAAACTTCCTCATCTTTCTTGTCAAAACGAGCAATTAATTTTCTGCTAAATTCTCCATAAGACTGGATTAAAGCATGATTGTGCATCACCAATCATGATGTTGCCAATCATACATTGCACCTTCTAGATTTAATGCTGCAAATTTAGTTTCTTCCAGTTCTGGCATTAGTTTTAAATTCAGGAAAGTGTCTAACTTATGAATCCATGAATGGGCTATAGTTTTCCCCCTCCCATCAAAGTTAGGTAGTGACAGTTTGCTCAAAGCATGCTGAAAGTCCTTATGAGGGCCACGGGGTCTTTGTTCCTATTGTGCTTTCCTCCTATCCTTATGCTGGTTCATATATTGATTCAACGTAATCTCTTGTCTAACACCATGAGGAAGAGTATGATATTCCTCGTAAACTTCCATTATCTCATTGGTCAAAGGTTGCTCTGCCTCCGGTTGTGCCACTTCCTCCTCATTCCTAGGAGTGAATGTAGGCTGGAAAGGTTTGCTTGTTCCTTCTGAATTGGTTCCCCTGGGTATGTGGTTTCCAACTTTACTCCCATCTCCCGAATTTTGATAACTCTCAATGTGTTCATCTCCTGAGACATCTGTCCAATAGCAGTAATCAATTGTTGTTGGGACTGCATAAATTGTTGCATCATTTGTTGATGTCCACATGCCAGATTGTTCAGAATATGTTGAACGCTGTCATTCTTTCTCCTGTTGCCCCTATTTTGAAAGTCCTGATTGTTTGAGTCTCCCATTGCTTCAATTTTCAATGAGACTTCAAGAAATTGTCGAGCTGCTAAAACAGCAGAAAATATATCCTCTTCAAGATAAGGATCGACAATTTGGAATTGCCTCCATCTCTGCTCTCTTTCAAAATACCTTTTGGCTCTGTCACTAGTGTTCATGAACCCTCAGGCTGGTAGGATAATGGCTTCGATGCCACTGTGATGGTAATGGCTTTGATGCCACACAAAATGTTCAAATGCAAAGGAATTGTTGAAAATGTTTATAATATTCCTTGTAACACTGACTTCTTCATTATTTATCACATTATTGACAATTACGGACTATAATAGGAAGTTTTGTACACATACATGGGATTAGATATAATGCACGTTATCATGCCAATAGCCAGTAGTGCCCCGATCAGTAAAAATAATTCCAACACCAGTAATATTCCTGATCAACATAAATAAGAGGTGTAAATCCATCGCTAGAAAGTCATGCATAGTGCTCTTGGATAATGACTACCAGCAATGCTAGTCATGACCATGTTACACACACACATAAGCTTGAACCTTGAAAATAACTTTGCTTCTTCATAACATCATCTCAGGATGATTGTGTATCCTCTACTCCAGTTGCTTTGATGCATTGTGCATATGTGAATGTCC